>MU158822.1:222754-372282 GCA_015888305.1 Antheraea pernyi
CGTTTTTACACCACATTAAAAATATATCTTGTAAACGCTGAGTTGAATCACCGTAACATTTATTGACGCCGCCCGCTTGAGGAGTTTGGAGAGCAACTCGCAGTTCGCATATTTCGCTTGGGACGCCGCTTCTCCGTACGAGGTGCTGAGTTGCAGGTCAGTCCACGCTGTTATTTGGGGTTCTTGCTATTTTATTTATTTATAGGCAAGGCCACTACCAACCGCTCCCACGCTTCTTATTTATTTTACCGCATATCCTGGTGGGGCCTATTTACACGGTCCCACCAGCCCCTTCAATCTGCGTAGATATCACAGACATCTTGCCTTTTAAAGGCCCATCTATATAAGTCAAAGCGATTACTATTAATACATAATTACGCAAAATAGTTTAAGTAACACATAAATAATAAAGTATGAACAAATTAATGTTATTTAAGCTATAGAACAATTTTATATAATTATCCTTATTTATGTATCTCAAATGTGACTAATCTGTGTCGACATGTAGATCAGCGACATCTAGCCTTTCATGGCCGAACTATTAAGTCAATGAATATTTATGTATCTTTAATATGGTGGCGCTAGTGTTAATGTGTTTCTCTAATATGGTGGCGCTAATATGTATGTTCCGGTCGTGTTGTAGTCTCGTCTCTTGAATGTGATGCAGCGGCACCGAAGGTGGGTGTTAACATACAAGAATATTTCTCAGGGTTCAGGTTTCCTCACGATGTTTTCCTTCACCGGCAGCTGATACTATTAGCAATTTAAATCACTTGTGGGAACAAGCACACATATGTGATAAGGACGATAAGGTGATAAGGTGTCATAAGGAGTTAGATATAAGGAACTTATATTGTAATAAACAGTTAGTGGGCTCGCAGCTCTCGAGTACGTATATCCACAATAACAGCCCCCCCATATGACTGTCGATATTGCTTCAATATATAGATATAAGTTGCTTATATCTAACTCCTTATGACATATGTGTAAATGTACGCGAATTCCGAAAAATTTATTGGTACATACCTGGGTACGAACCTGAGGACATCTGATTGATATTCTACCTATTAAACCACTCAAGCACCTCGACTATACTATTATTATATCCAGATACTAATAAAATACTAAAATGTACTAAGATTGCAAAAGTCTCAGATCTCCATCTGCATTCATTGTTGTGAAAATAAACTATAATATGTCGATTTTTTATATATATTATAAGTTGATTATTGATCACAATCTCATCCAATGTTAAATGACACTGGAGGGCTACGATGGTAAACAAACTAAGCATATAAGAGTGGCTATCAAGTGCAGCTGCCAGAATACATCAACAGGTGCTTGGCGACTGATCTTCTGTTTCAGGATGGTGACTAACCAGGTGGATTTAGAAAAAGCCCCTACAATCGTGGTATGGTTTTGGGGTTCGGGTGTTGGAGTGCGTGAGTATACCCCAGTTGAATTACTGCTTCAACTGACTAGAGAAGGTCGTAGTCCCACAATCAAAAGAAAGGTGGGAATTTGCGCTTTTAATTTATTGCGCCCGTGTCTACAACCTTCCATACGGGCCGGCGCGCAGTAACTGGCTCGCCGTGCAAAGGTCGCGGTCACATACAAATTGCTTACTATGCACTCTGCCTTACATGCCTACATTGTGTCCATACAGTTTCATCGCGATGTTTTCCTTCATTCATATATATTTTATATATATTTCATCGATATTCCCTGTCCCGTGTAAGAACAAAGTCAGGCACTTAAGTCATCTCTTGAATCTTCGAAACTTTTTAAAGGGTTTCGTTTCAAATTTGGCCAATAAAGCGATGTTGTCGGATGAAAGAGATTTTTTTCTCGAACGGCGGTCTAACGTTTATTATTATATGAAGATTCCCATTGAACTTTCTCGTCGAACAAAATATTTACCTTACTTTTATTCGAGAAAATATTTCGTTCAAGTATCCTCCACCAGCGTTACTCAAATAACAACGTGATCAACTTGTCATTTCGTATTTGAGCGATATTTCATCAGGGAATGTAGTATGAAGTTTGATGAATTTCGTAGATATTGTAGAAAGAGATTTTTTTAGAGATTTGCTAACATTGGCCGGGACTTTTCACCATCTTTTTATTATTTCTTGTAATTAGGAGATATATATTAGTAAAATTAGTAATATAATTAGTAATTAGTAATATACTAATTATGATGACAATTGCCTAAATTGTGATATTAGGCAGGCAAGATCCGTGACGTTATTTAAAAAATATTTCCACCGGCATTACCTCTCGCTGTCGTAATATAAATATTGCGTTATTTCTTTTTTTTTTTTGTTTCACTTTTATCTATAGGTTTTGTTTTTTTTTTTGTCTATTTATATTGCCACCCGGTAGTTATGAAAATCAAATGTCTCCTTAGGTTTGTCTGGAAGAGATCGCTCTAAGCGATAAGGCCGCCTAACTGTACACATATTGTAAACTGGTGACTAATTTTGTATATTTGCAACGTGTGTGCAATAAAGAGTTTTATTATTATTACTGTACAAGTTGATTCGCTACAGCGCCATATAAAGTCAATAGCGAATCTATCTAGACAGTTAAAAATAATTTGTCGAATGTATGTAAGCACATCATAGCTAGATAGATAGAAGACTTATAAGATTGACGTTCAATTGTTTAGTATCCATTTTATTTCATTACTAGCTTCTGGTCGCGACTTTGTCCGCGTGGAATGGTGATTTTAGGCTAACGTCAACTTTAACTCGCGACTTCGATATTTTTCATTTATACGTATACGTTAATCCAGATTTTTATACATTCTTCATTGGTGCTCCGCTGCTATTAGTCTTAGCGTGATGATATATAGCCTATAGCCTTCCTCGACAAATGAGTTATCTAACACTGAAAGATTTCGGACCAGTAGTACCTGAGATTAGCGCGTGCAACCAAACAAACAAACTGGTTATCAATAAAACAAGGTAGTGAGCGTAAAACTGATTTCTTTAATAATTATATGTATCCAGCACCTATAAAGGCCACACAAACCAACTCTCCAGCTTTATAATATTAGTATACAGATATGGCCATACTAAAGGAAAGATTTGTTCTCATTTTCTTCATTAGTATGCGAAGCTGGGGTTATAAATAAATATTCTCAGAATTCAAATAAATTTTTAACAAAATGTATCCCACAAAAGTTGATTAGAAAAAGAAAAAAAGAAAAAAAAAGAAATATGAATAGTATGAAAACCTTTTCCATAACAGAACGCATAAGATGCGCCAAGTTTAATACTGAGTGATCAAATTAGTTTATAATGGAGCTTATAAACCTTATGTACTCGTTAAAGAAAAGAGAAAATAAAGCAACGATAACGCAGTTGTTAATTATTTTTTTTATTGTAGCACGGCAAAATGACTGCACTGTGCCTGATGGTAAGCACAGTACAATCCAAAAACAATGGTGACCACCGAGTGACACACTATCCATCGCCAGTCGCCGCTGTCATGACGGCCTGCGAAAAGCCGGATATGCACAGGCTAATCCCGAAACGCGACCCGCAGAAGCGAATCACTATGACGGGCTTATTCGCAATATACATGGTGCTTGCGACCCAGTCAGGCTGTAAAAACCTACCGCCCCGCTTTCGAGTTCTCGCAAAATATCCGTAACTTT
This sequence comes from Antheraea pernyi, assembly GCA_015888305.1. Taxonomy (NCBI): domain Eukaryota; kingdom Metazoa; phylum Arthropoda; class Insecta; order Lepidoptera; family Saturniidae; genus Antheraea; species Antheraea pernyi. Next base: position 226,419 of record MU158822.1, read on the forward strand.
CAGTGAAAGACAATATCGTGATAATACCATAGCATGGTGTTAGGATTTTAGTAAGTCCGTCTAGGTATCTAACACCCTCGAGTTGAAAATGTAACGTCTAGCTCCTATATCCGTGTTCCAGCTGCTTGACTTAGAAGCCAAGTGCCTCCAGGGTTAGCATGGTTACCATCTCGGACAATATCGTCATTCAACATCAAATGGGATTCTGTTCAAATGGCCAGACCATTATATAAAACCAATTTTTTTTTAATCATATTTGAGAATCAACAAACCTTAAACTACTTAGGGTGAAATCTATAGACCGCACTCAGACTTATCTTAGCCTTAAGATCCAGAATTTAAATTGATCATCGCAAGTTTATCATTCATTAAGCTTGTAATGAGCTAAGTTCATCATCAAATTCAACGACTTAAGAAAAACTTGAGTATTATTTATGGCAAATAAAAGAGAAGTATGAGAAAATAAGAATGTAACAGTGACATTTCTCTACTTTTTTTTATTGTCATTATTACTTGACTGTCATTGGCTTGATTCTTCATTGCAGAGAAGGCTTCCATTGTCTGTTACATTCTCGGTTGACTTGTTTCTTTTATTTTCTCTATGTCCTTTCAACGTGCAAGGTTCAATTTTTTTTTTAATTAAAGACATTTTGCAGACTGCGGTTTGACATTTTGCGGTATTGAAAAAAAACGATCCACAGTCTTAGCGTAATCACTAGACACTGTAAAACAAAGTCCTCTGCCACGTTTGCCTTTCTGTCAGTTCGCGAGAAACTCAAAAACTACTGAGCGGATTTTCATGCGGTTTAAATTAGTAGATAAATTAATTCACGAGAAAGGTTTAGGTATATAATTTTTTTTTTTTTATTTATTTATTTAGGAGATTTTTTTAATATATCAGCTCCATAGTAACCTTAACTTAATTTACAGGCTTAATATCTTAAGTAAAACAGATTATTAAAACTAATATAAACTACTAGGACGTCATTAATGGCGACTCAAAATCTTAAATAAATTAAGTGCTCCAATACTATTAGGGTTGGATAATAACCCATGGAACATTCCAACGTCTTGTAAATCCATATGTCAAGGTTTTTTTTTTATATCAGGGCAGGACAACATCTTCCGGGACCGCTTGTTAGACTATAAATTGGAAACTTAAAATTGTGCTGAGTAACTACTCAGCAAAGTTTAAGGTTAACTAAGGATAATTTAAGGCCGAGTTCTCTCTATAGATTTCACCGTTATATACACTTCATTCTATTTAAGCCCTAACATGAGACTGATAAAGCGATGATGAGTTAAGAGTAGCATTTAGAAAACACCATTCTAACCAGGCAAGCGCTAGACTGTATTCTAAAACTGTAAAGCACACTTTGTAATTGATCTGTTTATACCATAGCGAACTCTTCCCCTTTACACCCCACACGTAAATAATTTTCAATGTCACTATCTAATTTTATTATAACCCCAAACCTCTCTACTCACGCTTGTAAATATTTTATCAAGTACCTATTCAAACGTCTGCAAAGTTTTCTATGATCCTACAGTTTCGTTACGGAATAAATTTTAAGTTATTACATGAACTTTTTATACTGTTTATATTCAAAAGTTTTAATACAAGATGAAATAATAAAACACATTTTCAAGACTAACAAAAACGTAACAACTCAAATAACCTAAAACTTGAAATATAATAGCAGAGTTTTCTGAATTTAATAAAAATATTATTAAAAAAGAAGTACTTATAGGAAATTCCTTAGCATAAATAAATCTACGCAAATTCTTTGACGCAAATTCTACGCAAACAAGAACTCACATCAAATTGTTGACTCTAAAACAATGTTCGCTTTCTCTTAGATCGATAACAGCGTCATCTGGTGACATAAGTTCTAGCCTAATCCTAATCCTAAGTTCTAAAAGTTCAGCCAGCGCTTCGTATGGCAAGAACCTCAAAGTACTTTGTATGAGAAACAATATATACAGGAATGCTCGATTCTAGCATGTATAACGCAGATCGCTAACATAAATTTTAACTGAAGAATAAAATTGAACAGCCTGTGCAATATTTGACTGGAGGATCACTATGGTGTTGAATTAAGTGATGGTAAGTGGTTAGTCTTACCTAAACCTATGCATATTTAACTTCATTGAGACCACAGCCCTCAGGTCAATCATAGTAGTTTGCAATTCCGAAGGACTCAGTTGGAATAAGTTGGAACGCCTCGCGGTGATGTGTCTGTTTCTACAACAAAGTAGCAGTCTTTAAATTGCTGTATTCTGGACAGAAATATGTAATTACCAACATATATTGTCACCACGTAGCGTCCCAACTTAAATGCAGGAAAAGCAACTCAGATTCATCTCAAGGATGTGGCCTTATTGAGATTGATACATATAGCATAACATTCCTATTTGTTACTTCATTAAACAAAACAAAAACATTTTGAACACCTGACAATTTATGAAACATCGTATCGTCCAATAAGACAGTGTCTGTACATTATATAGCAAAGACTGTCTAAGCAAGGCTAATTTAACTGTCATTTGATTCATACAAAATGTATTTGAAAACATTACAAGTCAAAGATTTTCCAGTTGAAAAGCACAAATCTGCGCATTTTCGGGAATAAGGAAAATATATCCTACTAATGAATTTCAAATTTTTAATCATTTGTAAATGTAAGCTAACAGACACTAAACTTTGTGTTTTACTTTTGTCTGATTCAATTTGGTTAGGCATTTTTTTTTATATCATAGGAGGCACACGAACAGGTGGTTCACCTGATGTAAGTGATCACCACCGTCCATAGAGACTTGCAACACCAGGGGAGTCGCAAGTGCGTTGCCAGCCTGTGTTGGGAAGGGAGAAAGGGAAGGGGAAGGGGAAAGTGGAAGGGGAGGGGAGTTGGGTCTCCGGCGCTCTCACTGACCGAACGAAACGCAACAATGCAAGCACCGCTACTTCACGTCGGTTTTCTGTTCACCCCGGGTGAGCCGACCCATTCATGCTGAAATCGGTAATAATTTCAGCGTGGCTCTACCACCTACAATTACCATTATATTACATTACTACATTTGCTCGTACTTAATACTAAATCTAATCTACAATTTCCGGAATTAGAATATTTTATTGCCATTTTAAATACACGAAAAATGTCTGAATTACACAGAATAAATAAGCATTTGAAACTAGCTGGGCAGTATTTTTGTAATTGTGGTATACATCAAGTAATATATTGAACCATAACACACTTTCCGCATTTAAATTTTATTCGGATTTATTTATTTATAGACTTTTTTTTTATCGTAGCACGGTAAAGTGACTTTACTATGCCTAATGGTGAGCACAGTATAATCTAAAAACAATGGCGACTACCGAGAGACACACTATCCCTCACCGGTCGCCGCTGTCATGCCGACCTGCATAAACGTCTCTTCACGTTATGGCAGAGATAAGCAGTTGCGAACTTTTTAGTTCGTGCCCAGATAGGATTTACCGTAAAACTATGGCTCCGAAGCCCAGCGCGCGTGGTTCGGGTATGAAAAGGAGTGGAAGGTATTAAATTAAATGATTTATTTTTACAAATGTCTTTATTTATTCAAGCGATAATTTCTTCAGAGGCTTGTTTTTAACACTCAATTCGTAACTGAAATTGAAAAATGATATATAACCATTCTTTCAATCGTCATTTTCATATTTATTCTTGAAAATCTGCGAATTGGCTTCTAGCTAGATTGATAATACACCTTTTTTTCTTATATCAGTACTACTCAGGTAGCGTGATAAACTATAACAATTCTGAAAGTAAATAAAAAAAAGAAACTCTATTTGTTACTAATAAAAGAATATCTCCATCAACTTTCGCGTCGCAAATGAAACTTTAACCGATCTTATTACGTTCAAGGTTACCCGAATTAGGCAAGGCCAAAAAACAAACGTAACGGTTGATTCCCTAATAAAATTATATCTACATCATTAAAACTTTGACTGCTGAGCGACGAGCGTTCTGATAAACGGGAAAGTTGCCTTTTCAAGGTGAATTAACCGCCGGAGATATCTACATAATAATCTCCTAACTTTACCTACATACAATCTAGACTACGCAAACTAGTGGCTTTAATTTTTGATAAATTACTAATTATTCGATCATTAAAGTACAAGTTACTAGCAACCTCTTTTTTCGCGAGGTATTTTTACTAGATCTCCACCTCGCTGGGCAGCAGAGGTGGGAATACCAGATTTGCATTGATTAAGCCCTATCGGTGCCGTTATATCAACAAGAAATTCGACTTACTATCATGGTTTTATATAATACCCACTGTACAATTAGCTGTAACTAGTTCAATATAGTAATAATATTTTGTTCTGCTCATTTTAATAATTTAGGCTTAGATTTAAAATGTTTTCAGAAAAGAGGTGCGAACCAATAGTCTGCAGGAAAATTAACTAAATTAAAAAACCGTCGCAGTTCTTCTCGCACCCTTTAGTCGGATGGGCAAGAACTGTCTCTACAATACTTCCACTCGATCCGGCAGATATTGGCCGCTCAGCAGGGCACCGACTTGCGATAGAAACTGCAACCCCGACCAGCAAGCTGCGCCGACATCGCATATATGTACTGAAGTAGCATCATTGGTATTGAAATTATTTGGATTCATTTTTACCGCTTTGCTAGTTACAGTTCATCAAAATGTATATACGAGTATACATTGACACTACGTAAAAATCAGGGCACAAATAACTTTTTATTTTGTTGCACGTAATTTTAAACTGTTATATCTCCTAAGATTATTGAAATGAAATACTGTAAAAAACAGATTTTTTCTACATCAAACGTCCAACGTAACTAAATTAATTGGTTAAATTTTGTCAAAATATCATTGCAAATAACTAATTACTTACTTTAATATTAAGGATAAAAATAATTACTGAGGTAGACATGGATATACTATCACAAACTGTTCAGTAGGCATATTTTCCAGTTGCACAATTCTGTATTAGGTACATTACTTTTTACGTTACCAATATAAACGCCTAAAAACACATTCTTACGAATTAATTGAAATATATCACCTTTTCTCTATCTACTTTATATAAATACAGCGGGCCCGCCCTGATTATAAAAAAATCCTTGACAAATTATATACTAAAACCTTCCTCGTGAATCACTGTATCTACTGGTGAGAACCGCATACAAATCCGTTCAGTAGTTTTTGAGTTTATCACGAACAGGCAAACAGACAGACGCGGTAGGGTACTTTGTTTTATACTATATAATGACAACATGTATCTATTATTCAGATACACCTTCCAGAAGAAAATCTGTAAATTATAGTGAATACTGTATTAAAACCCATTTCGTAGCTTACAAGAACTAAGGCATCACACAGACAGACACGGAAAACAGCTTTGTTCTATGAAATTATTGATATTCATTCTATTATGGATATATATGAATCACCAAATAATTTTTCCAACGTGAACCTACTCTTTTATCTTGTATAAACACTTTCAAGTATAAAAAGTTGAAATATATTTGTTTACTTTCGATTCTTAAAAAAACATATATCTTAATTTTACTAATAATGTCCGAGACTCCGTTCGCGTGAACTACAGTCTTATTGTTAAGGTGTGTTTAGTTATTTAATAACTAAATATCTATTGCAAGGACGTTTTTTTGTACAGTATATAATCCATAAAAGCGACTAAATAGATCGCTATAAAAATAATAAGTACATATAAAATTATAAATACCAAATTATGTAATTCGAATTAAATGACTATTGATATCTGGTAGGTGGTAGAGCCACGCTGAAGTTATTACTGGTTTCAGCAAAAATGGGTCGGCCCGCCCGGGTACTACCACCCTCTCACAGAAAACCGACGTGAAGTAACAGTGCTTGCATTGTTGCGTTTAGTTCGGTCAGTGAGAGCGCCACCCCCCTCCTCTACCCTCTCCTCTCCCCTCCCTCCCCTTCCCCCCAAACACAGGTTGGCATCACATACGACCGCCCTGGTGTTGTTAACCCCCTTAACAAATGAATTATTCAGATATAAATGTTTTATTTGCTTTATTTAGTTTTTTACATACGCGAAGCACGTCAAATTATAGTTTTTTTTAATATTTATACACATTACACAGTTTATTTTGCATATAAATAAATATCTTGGCTTTCTTCACCATAATATTTATTACCAACACAATAATACCGAACCGGACACCGCGTCACAAACGACTAATATATTACGATAATGAAATAGTTTCATTCGATTAAGATTAAGCAGACAGGAATGAGGGTGGCGTTAGAGCTACAACAAGAACAAATATTTCTATACCACACAATCTATGCTATGTTTCTATGTTCAAGCATCTAAAAGTACTAAAATTGACCAATAATATTGCCGTTTTTATCCATCCAGAAAACAAATTTGGTGAATATAATATATGGAAGAAGGATATATAGACACAGTCAAATCCTCCTTACATTAATTTTGAAAAAAGAACTAAAATCGGTGCGCTTTATCTATACCAAATATAGTTTATATAGGCATAACCAGTCAGAGTTGTAATTGTCTCTCTTGCGTTCTCTTTAATAGTTTAGACAGGGTACGACAGCAATGAACTCATATTTAAGCCTATTTTTCATATTTCTTACAGACTACGTTTCCTTTTAATGACTTATATGGCGTTTAACAGTTTAAAAAAGTTGGTTTTCTTGCGTAAAAACCGTCACTGTGAGTGTTCTTCGAGTAATTTCTGTTCTAAATAACTGACCTCTGTATTCTCTTGATTAAAATTATATAGTAAAGTCCTTCGACTAAAATTCGCAACTGAATGTACTGGTAGCCATTTTCTGTGTATTTATTTCACTTTTCACCTAATAACTTGTTCCACATGTTGCCTAATGTAATGAAAGGTATACTGAAAACTAGCCAGTTCATATATACAAAATATAGAAAAGAATCATGTTAGTCGGTCCAGTAAATTAAATTAAATTGCAATACAGAGCGCAAACTAGTACGTTAAATTTAGGTAACATTTTCAACTAAAGTTTTAAGCAAACTCTATACTTTTGTATAAACCGGAACTGAAAAACCGCAAAATTTAGTTTCAAGCCCGGTTCAAAATTATTTCATTTCATAATTGCAATAGATGTTACAGGATAATATGTTTTCAACATTATCAATTAAACGACCACATATTAGTTTGGGAACAATCATTTTGTTCCATTCAACATCTTTATCTAATTCTAATGTAAAATATTCCATTACCTATCGTAAAATAATTATCTATATATTAATACGTGAAGCGAAAACTTTTTAAGCGAATTGCGCGAACCGGTGTACGAGAAATTCGGCATAGTTAAAGTTTATATGGAGAAGAAGTGCACAAAGCTATTTTCTTTATATAAAATGCATTAAAACACATTAAATTAATTAAAATATACCTTACAAACACCACTGCTTGAATGACACAAAACATGTAAATGAAAATGACGTTTCGCCATCCTTCATTGTACTCTTAGGTTCCAATTACCTTTTTTCATGCTACATTCAATACTTTTAACATGACTTACGTTTCATACCTTACGTGCCCTTCGAAATTAACTGGTTAAATTGTAGGTTAATTTTATAATATTATAACATGCATTAATAATTAATTGATGGTAGGTGGTAGAGCCACGCTGAAGATATTACTGGATCAGCATGAACGGGTCGGCTTGCCCGTGGTAGTACCACACTCTCACAGAAACACCGACGTGAAGTAACAGTGTTTGCATTGTTGCGTTTCGTTCGGTCAGTGAGAGCGCCGGAAGAGCACCTCCCCTCCCCAGCGCCCCCCTCCCTCCCCCAATCCACTTGCCCCAAACGCTGGCTAGTAACGTTCTTGCAACTCCCCTGATGTTGCAAGTGTCTATGGACGGTAGTGATCACTTAACATCAGGTGACCCACCTATTCATATGCCTAATATGATACAAAAAATATCTTTAGTAAATTTACTATTCTTTCTGGTCTATTATTATTCTTTTTGGTCTTATTGAATGTCAACATGAATTATGGTCGAATTCCGACCACTAGGCGGCCACTAGTACTTTATTAATATAGCTTAAAGTATGTTAATTCTGTAGTACGTGAATGATATTCACACGTCATGAATAATGACGTCTTATGGAGTGACGAAACGCCATAAGCCTTTACGCGCAAACTTTGAAAGCTAGCCTTAGTTTTGCATTAATTAAATTATTTGTGCATATTTTAACCCTTCTGTTTTTGTTTGCGTTATTACATTACATTGGCCAAAAAACACCTTAATCCTACCTTATATTTAAAAAAAAAACTTTTAATTTTTTTTTTAGTTACCATGAAAATGTCGTCTAAGATGACGAAATCTCGTAAAAGGTAAGCTCTTATTATAATGAGTGATTATTATAATAATCTGGTTATTATGAACACAGATTTAAAAGGTGGAGAATAACTATAACATTTCATTTCATTCAATAATCTATTCATATGTACTGTTACAGTATGTATGTGAACTCGATAAATACAAACAAAGAATTACACATCGACCGTGGAAACGGAATACAGAAAGAATGCTTCGTACTATATCTAATCAATCAAGTAATGACGTCAGCCTTCCAGAGTTCTCCACCTTCCTGTATTGAAAGGTAAAATATAAAGAGCACCGCGGACAGAGTTACATTCTGCCATGCGATTTCATGCCAAAACTACTTAACCTATCATTATGAATTTTTACATAAACGTTGTCAGTTGTACAAAAAAACATAAGTACCTTACATTTATGATCAAGAAATAAGTATTGTTCCCGAAATATAGTTTTAATCTACAAAAGCTAGTATACTATGAAAACAACATTAAGCTTATTCATAAATAGATATACGAAGAACAAGCATCGCATCAAAGTCTTAAACTTTTGTAAGAAATGTATTTTGCATTTATGCTGGGTGACTGGTTTCTCATTAGCAATATTTTTATAGGATACTCAATACTTATTACTCATTCTGGATCTATTTAAAAAATAGATGCTTAATATTTGACCTAATTATCTACAAAATACAAAAATTATAATTAATCCTCTACCCGTCTATGTTTAAGAACAGTGTCAATGAGCGTCGGATGTAGTAAAAGTGAAGCCAACCAACTAACAAAGAATAATTCTTCGAAATTTGAACCAACAAAAGGGTTTATAGTCCGTTTTATTATCGAAGGTTATAAACTCCGGGTCGCCGCTCGCAGGTTTTGTCACCGGTCATTCTACCTAGGTTTATTTAAATTTGTACCCATACTTTTGAGAGCCTTAGAACAAACGTTTACTTAGATTCTATTTTTTGTTTATTAGTATTTGTTTTGATATTATTAATTTCTATGTTAAATGTGACCATGAACTATCACACAATTGAAGGTAGTCACTCTGTAAAAAGTCACAGTGTAAACTAACGTAAGTCAAATAACTATTTCGAAATTCTGCCAAAGCGTATTTAAATCATACCCTACAGAGATATTCATCTGCATACGTCGTTTGAGAAAATTACTGCACTTAAGTGCTTAATTAGAGAAATAACTGCGATCCTTTAGGCCGAAGGGCCGGCCGTTTATGACATAAAAACACGTACACCCAACGTATACGTAACGTTTCAGCGCACTCACCTTTAATATCATTGGTTTATAACAGTGTGGATATTAAAACAATCTCTTTTACTGGGAATGTATCTTACTTATTATGGTCTGTATAATTTTATAGGGCCCATTTTGACTTTAAGTGCCTATTGTTCTGTTATTTGGAGACGGTTATCGTTGTTAAATTGTTTATAAAGTAGTTAAGTACCACCGCAACTAACTACCTAATTTATAGTTTAATAATGTAATAAATTTATTGAAAACGTAACAAGAAGATTACTTTAAAAACTTTTCTTTTGACATTACAATTGATCTTATGTATTTATTATAGGCGATCTACATCATACATCTATAAATATACTGTTAATAACAATGTAACAGTTAGATATACATAAGGATTTTTTTGTTTTTTACAGTAGCACGGCAAAATGACTGCACTGTGCCTGACGGTAAACACAGTACAATCCAAAAACAATGGCGACCATCAAGTGACACATTATCCATCGATGGTCGCCGCTGTCATGCCGGCCTGCGAAAAACTGGATATGTACAGGCTGATCCCGAAACGCGACCTGCAGAAGTGAATCACTATGACGGGCTTTTTCGCCACATACATGGTGGTTGCGACTCAGTCAGGCTGTAGAACCCTACCACCCCGCTTTCGCCATTGCCTCGTTCGTTATTCAGCAGAGTGCACCACGTGCAGGTGAGGTTAGCTTGGGTGTCTCAAGTCTTATGATGTTATTCGACACCCCTTACACCCCAAAATGCCCTAAATGCTCCAACAATAAATTAAATTGTAATAAACCTAAATATTTAACGATTTTACGGATTTATTGATTTAACATAGATAATATGGAAACTAACAAATTATAACAGAAAGAGAAAGAAAATACTAAAACCTATTATTACTCTAAAACTCTATTTTATGAATAGACTGATTATGTTTCTATCGTTGTTTTGAATTTATTGAAGTGAAACTTCTAATGCGACATCCAACAAGGTTGCGTTAAACGTTTAACGCTACCATGGTGAGGGTACGAAAGCACTGTTGCGTTAAATGTTCAACGCTCCTGGGGAAGGGGAGTAGAAAGAGAAAAATAATCAAACGTTTCGTATTTTACTTTAGTTATCATAATCCCATTGTAAATGTTATAGATTTGGATATTTCTCCACTCGAAAATGACAATTAAAAGATGTGATCAACTGTGAATTGTAAGCAATGTTAATAAAGTTTGTCTGAAAGAAACAATATGATTTCACTAAAAATCAATTTCTACCCCTTCCTATTTTTATTTCCAGATTACGGTGTTTCACTTCTTCCGCGCGGAGTGACTCCAAGTCGTTTTTTTTCGTTTATTCGAGAAAAAATAATATGTTTTATGTAATGTATAAAAAAATTAATTAAACAAATCTAATTTCTAAATACAAACAAAAATCGGGGCAGTAATAAAGACTGCCGAGAGAAGTGAAAACTCAAAACATCGATATTTAAACTGTTAAACCCTTTTAAATTTTCAAATTAATTATAGTCTCAATTATTTAAATTTCATAATTTATAAATTGAAATTATTATCATTACTCTTTCTTTTACATCTATTGGCACTCCAAATAATATTTATATACTTTTTTTATACAGTTTAATTCATCAAACACATGATGGACTGCACAATATTAATACAAAATATCAATTTTACATGTACACAGGCCGTTATACCACACGTAGTCGAACGCAAGGCACGCAAGCGCAATACGGTAGGCCACGTTTACTAGCATGTCATGACGCGAAATTATAAATTTATCGCTGACAGGTGGGTTACCTGATGTTAAGTGATCACCACCGTCCATATACACTTGCAACACCAGGGGAGTCGCTGGTGCGTTGCCAGCCTGTGTTGGGGGGGAGAGAGGAAGGGAAGGGGAAAGTGAAAGGGGAGGGGAGATGAGTCTCCGGCGCTCTCACTGATTGAACGAAACGCAACAATGCAAGCACTGTTACTTCAAGTCAGTTTTCTGTGAGAGGGTGGTACTACCCCGGGCGAGCCGACCCATTCATGCTGAAACTAGTACCTTCACAACCTTAACAAGTATCTTCTAGGATACGTTAATAATAATGATATAAAAGAAACAGTTTGTGACGATGAATCGATTTTTTTTTTCTCTCTCTCACGCAATAACTACTAAACAGGTTCTGATGAAACATTTACAGTAATATAGCTTATATATCGGAATAAAACAGGCGCTAATTTCAAAAATTATTGTTCAAATTAATCAAAATATAACGATGAGCGTCAAGTAGATTAAAATAGTATAATAATTAGAGATAAGATAATAATAAAATAAATAATAAGACAGTAGTGTAGAAGTAGAACCCTGAAAGCTATCTCTGCGTTATCTGCACATATTTATATTTCTTTGTCTTAGAGGAAAATAATGTATGTTATAATTTATAGACACAAACACAGAAATCGTGGACAACCTCTGCTATGTATTACATTCAAATATCTCAAACATACTTTTTCACACAAAGGTTACGATTATTTACTAGCGGTTCCCGCGACTTCGTCCGCGTGGAATAGTTGCTTTGGGGTAACGCTACGAAAGCTTTCAAAAGGAAACATTTTGAAACATTATTCATTCTTGCTCCGCTCCTATTAGTCTCGGCGTGATGATATATAGCCTCCCTCGATAAATGAATTATCTATCACTGAAGGAATTATTCAAATCGGACCAGTAGTTCTTGTGATTAGCGAGTTTAACCAAACAAACAAACCCTCCGGTTTCATAATATTAGTATAGATTATCTACCCCCGGGAATTATTTTTTTTCGAACTGACTACGCTATTGACTTAGCAAGGTCTTAACAGCTTCACCGGGAATTGGGCAACGACAATATCCTTTCGATATCGTTTCTAGACGTAGTTAAAAAATTGAAATTCTGCAGTTATACATTTATTGAAATTTAGTTAAAGACATATATACCTTTTTTATAAATATCCGAAATTTGAAACATCGATTCAGTTATTTTTTCTTTGTCTAATCCATTCTATTAGTATAAAACAGAAAGACACGTATCGTTTGTATTCAAATTAACATTTATACATCGAGCCGACCAGAGCTAACAACACTCACAGTACTCAACAGAAGCATTCATGTAATGTCTAATAAATAACCACATTCTAGATAATCGTTATCTATAAAAAGAATGATTTACAAATAATACAAACATTGTATAGACATTTTATATATATTTAACACAATCTTACATATGCAAAAAAAATACAATTCGAATCTTCTAGTAACTCCCATACATTCTTCTCTGCTTAACTTCAACGACCAAAGCATATCCATCTTCTACCGTAGGCGACATATAAATTCTATAACCCTTCAGAATTAAAAGTACATCTAAGTTTTCCAGCTATAAAGTTGCAAAATAAATAAATAGGCAGTTGATTGACGGTCAGCAGCATTTTCTCTTTCTTGGCCTTCTTGATCCAAATCGATTTTGATGGTAAACAGCATCTTCTCGGACCTTTACTGGTCGTCTTGGCCCAGGCAAAAATACTACCTTACGGGTTAATAAATATTGGTTTTCTTTCTTCTGCACTTAGCAATATTAAATGAAATCGTTGTCTTGTTAAAGAAATTTATTTAGTTTTGTTCTGTACTAAAAACAGCGTGTACTTCAGGTATTTTTAAGATGAATTTTATTATTAATCATCTTCTTATGAATTCGGAAAAGATATATGTGATTGTCCAATTAGGAAAGGTTAAGGCAGTCGAATCTAATGAATGAGAGGATAATTAGGTGAATGGAGGTAAAAGTTTTCTGTTACAGTCACACAATTTACCTTAGGCCTTACTTAAAGGAATTATTCAGAGTCTACTGGGAACTTCCTTTGTTTGTTACAAGTCTCATTAAAATTGATTCCATTAAGGAAGCTAAGCTAGCTTTCCTTAACAAATCTGTAACGAGGTCATTAACAACTATTGGGTAAGATTTTATAAGCTTACATTAAGAACCCGTACGAATAATTATAAATGCTGCTTTAAGATAAAAAAAACATGTTAGATAAACTCTCATGATTTTACAGTCATGCTTAACTCGGCGTGATTCCAGGAAAGCAACTTCCTGAGATGACAGCTGAACAACATATTGTAATTTCCAAACACGCTGTAATTAGTTATATTGCGGACGCTGCCTTGACAATCTGGATAATTAAGCCTTACGTCTTTATATACAAGCACTTTATAGTTGCAAACTTGAGCGTTATAATCTATCTTATTTATAATACTATCTTATACAAAAGCCTATATACTCCATACCATCGCACGCACATATAGATTCAATTTTCAGTAATAAAACTTGCATACTAATATTATCGAATAAAATTCTATTATCTCTTGCCTTTATCATTCATTATTTTTGCCAAGGATTTGATAAGGCAACCATAAGAAAGTAGATGCTTCGAAATAAATTTTAAACAAAAGGCATTCCGGATTATTAAATATGCAGAAGTATATTATGTTTACCGTTGCAATATTTACAGCGTGATAATCTACAGCGATTTTTTAAGTGACCACGACGTAAACAGTTAAAACAAACGTTGAACTCTCTACATTTAGAAATGCGAATTTCAACCGGCAAGTTTCGAAAGCTCTCACAAGCATGCAAACGATGTTCCCCAGAGCATAGAAAGCATTTTATATTAATACTTGAAGATTTTTTATTACTATTATTTGTAGGTACTGTGAAAGTCTTAGGTTCCTGTAAATTATTATTTGAATTTTGGTTATCTTGTAAAATTTCTAATAAATCAGCCCTATTCATAATGAACGAACAGAACTGACTCAAAGTAGGTGAGGGAGACAATGTGCCACGGTGTTCTTCCCATTTCCTATTAGTGTTCCTGTCTAATTTAGACGAAATTATGTAAATGATAAGCGTGTCCCAAAACTCCGTGGGCTGGCCCAACGTTTTCAGAGCTCTCATATTTTTATTAATAACTTCGACTAGACGTCGTAAGGAAACACACGATTCTTCTGAAAGGGGTTCAACGTTGAATAGCGCCTGCAAGTGTATATTCACTAAAAGCCACTTATTTTCATAACGTTTACACAGCATATCCCATGCAGTTTCGTAATTACAAATTTTAAAATCAATATTTTTAATTATATCCTTCGCACTGCCTTTCAGTGAGGCGCGAAGGTAATACAACTTGCTGATGTCATTAATTTCAGAGTTAGTATGGATTAATGCTAAATACCTTTCCTTATACTCAAGCCAGCATTGATAATTGCCGTTGAAATGGGGTAAATGAATTTTAGGTAAGCGTATAAACTTTTGTTGGAGATACCCGCCTGATTGGTTGACTGCTGACCCCGCTACAGATTCATCATTGACAGAATTGTCTGCTTCATTGTTTTTAGCTAACAAATTACGCGCCTTAGCAGACAATAGATAATAATAGTTTTCAAAGTCAACACGTTCCTCGGAAATGTCATCAGGATCATCTGTAAGTACTTCGATTTCCGACTGCAATTTGTCAAATTCACCATATAAGGTATCGAAATTTTTTAAACGACTTTCCAATTCGGTTCGTTTGAAATCCGACAATGGACTGTAGTTCGATATTGTATTCATAAAATTACCGAAAATCGTTAGCTTTGTTCTTAAAGCATTACGTTTTTTTATCAACATATCGCAATCGTCCATATTGCAAAAAGTAAACAAAAATTTTGTGCTAATAAAATAATAGTTAAGTATTGTACTTTTAATATGTAGAGAAAAAAAGGACTATAAAAGTAATTAGAATAATAAATGTTCTATAATAATACCTTGCGATGACCAAAATAGACGTATTTAGAAAGAAAATTCAGTTTAGATACATAATCATCGGGAAGGGAATTGGAAATATAATAATTGGTACAAACTCACAAAATATCGTTATCTCTATCCATAAAGGTAATATCAATCCAGTGTTGTTGAAGCAGTGCTGTTATATTACGACTTCAAGTCCAATCAAAATTCCACCGCCATTCGAATCACAGGGTTTCAATAACGTGTTCAATAAATTATTAAAAAAATCCGCTTAAACAATTGCAGATATCGATATTTAATATCTGTGAATAAGTAGATACAGAACTTAACTGAATTAGCGGTCAGTAAACGCTTTAAAAACAATTAATAATATATTTGTTGCAAATATAATGCGTATAAATCGTTTCGTATTACGCAGTGAAGTTGCCTATTTAGTGCGCTTGCGTCTGCGCCAGGTTCACCCCTCCACAACGTGACGTCTCACACCCGCGCCACTACGGACGAGTAACGTTTCGTTTACACTATGAACAAATGAATAGGGTCGAAACATTACATATAAATAAAAACTCTTACCGATTTCAGTTCAATAACAAAAGTAACTTTAACCTACATTTCATAAATACCTACTTTTAATATGTATTCAATGTTTTTAATGTACATTATTATGTATGATTAACAAGTTACGTGTTATTAGTATTTATATGTGTCTGTAGTTTTCACTGTTTGCGAGTATATTGGTACATAAAAAAATATATATTTCTGGACGATTTATCTGGAAAAGATGGCTCTAAACGTTAAAGCCACCTTGATGAACACGAATAATATAAATTGCTGTTTAATTTTGTTTATTTCATATCGTGTAAGACAAGATATTATACTAAAACCCAAAAAATATAATAACGTTTTGAGGACCATTTTAAATTATAACTGATTTTTTAAACTTTAAATCTTAATTTATTTAAATCTTACTCTCTTACTGTAATTAGAGTTCCATACGTAATTTATAATAAAGAATTGTTTATTATTTGTGTGTTTTCTAAACTTTACGTTGAAAATAAATTATTTTATGTCACATAGTTTGACTTTTCTAGAATTCATTTTATGTAAAAAATTAAAAACTTGGAAAATTCGGTTATAATTTTTAAGACGAGGCATTATTGTTTTAATTATAATTATCCTCGTCAAACTTTTTGGCCTCTCTGAATATATCCGTAAGTACGGGCTTACGCGTAATATAGTCAAAATTTAGTTCAAAACAAAGTTATAATATTGTCAAAAGAATCTAAAATTAGCATTCACTTGTTCTTACGTTTCCTCAATGTTACACATATAATATAATATATATTTATAGCTAAATTTGTGTTATGTACGGCTATATACAGAACGGTCAAAATGTTTGGCGCGGACTTCTCGTATATTTATTATGATATAATTTTCTTCCTCTTCATACTATTAATGTGTCCCTATATTCGTAGTAAAACAAAGCATTTATTAGACTCCCAGGCACATAACTGATAACTTTCTTTAATAATACAAAAAAATCTGTCGCCTCCAGTAAAGGTTCCATCATATATTGCATATTTTTTACTATATGTACCTATTTATATAATTACGTTATTTTATTTCTAGGAAAACTGGTAAACAATTGGCTATCAATATTGTTATTTATAAAAAGATTTTTAAACTTAATACTTACCGAACGCTAGTCTATTTAATCGGCGTTTTATGGGGAAAACCTAAAAATAGCCTATTACTTGTTATGTTATTAACCTTATTATTATTAATAATAATAATATAATAAAGAGGTAAAGTTTGTGAGTTTGTGACGTTGTAGGGGGTAATCTCAGGATCTACTAAGCCGAGTTTGAAAATTATTTTACCAATAGAAAGCCACGTTATTTGTGAATGTCATAGGCTATATCATTACGCTAAGATCAATAAGAGCGGAGCAACAATAAATAGTGTTTTAAAATGTGGGTCTTTTTTTCCTTTTGAGAGCTACCACTGCGTGTTAGCCCAAAATAACTGTTCCACGCGTACGAAGTCATGGCCAGAAGCTACTAATTAATTATATTATTATTATAATATTATAAAGGAGTAAAGTTTGTGAGGTTGTAGGGGGAGTCGTAGAAAAAACAAACGCTGCCTTAACAATGAGAGATATATGATTGAGTTCTAGAAAAACGTTGTAACTTGATAATGCCTATTACCACCCAACGAAGTGGGCACGGGTCAGCTAGTATACCATATAATAACAAAGCGGGCAATTCTATCTGAGTTTACAAAATACACATATACTCCCATCGGTCTAGACCAGAAGTTCCCAGGCCACTTCAAAATTTAGCTGGCTCCAGTGGACCAATCATATTCCCAAACTCAGCAAAAATGTGAAGATTTGCTCTAACTATGGAAATTGGCAAGTCTCGATACGTACTGCCTATGGAATATACAAGTTTTTACAAGTAACAGTCGCTGAGCTAGTTAAGATATTATCTGCCTACATTGATAGGTGAAGTCAAGCCAACATTTTAGCTCTTCACTATCGAGACCAGATAAATTTTCATAGAATTGTGAACCCTCCATTGTTTTGTCAGGCCAACGTAGACCCCCGACGTGTCTCCGTAGACCTGGACCACTTTGCGAACTAGGGGTCTAGACAGGAAAACACCCGGCGCTACGTCATGGGTGATATGCGACCGGTCGGACGTGCTTATGCTGCTGAACCGCGATCAGTAAAGTGGACATTTGAAGGTATATGATCGAAATGAGTTGATCACCCGAAAAACTTTAACAGTTCGCTTTATTCTGGATTTTCTTTTTAAATATTCTAGCACTCATATTCTAAACGTTTTAAGGAAACGGTTATACAGGCTGAATGCTTAGACAGTAGCAATATTTATAGAAGATACTCTGCACTCGATTCTCGTTCTAAATCAATGAAAAAGAATAGGTGCTTAATATTTGACCTAATCATCTAGAAAAATACAAAAATTATACACAATCCGCGTCTCTGTTAAAGCACAGTGTCAATGACCATCTGGTGATTTCAGTTTCACTTGAAAGGGAACGTGGGAACATTAGTAACAAAACAAAAGGGCTTATTGTTCGTTTTATTATCGAAAGTTATTAACTCCGTGTCGCCCATTGTAGCTTTTAGCACCGGTCATTGCACTTAGGATTATTACGACTATATTTATACTTTTGAAAGTCTTATACTAAACTTTAACTTAAATTATCTTGGTTGTTTATTAGTATTTGTTTTGATATTATTATTTTATATGTTAAATATCACCATGAAGTGTCATATACTAGAATACTGCGAGTGTTTAATCTTTCACCTGGTATACAGTTATAAAAAATCTCTTTCATTTTGCGCCACTCTACATTTCCTTTAGTCCAGAATAAGGAAACAACTCTCAATCTCTCAACTTACCTTTGGAAACAAATCTGAATATTTGAATTGGTCTTAAAGTTAAGATTTCCAATGTTATCTAAATTATCTGTATGATAATCCGTACGATTATCCTAAATGGCGTTGTTTACGAAATACAAAATTCCCTGTCCAATTGAAATGAGACTATCGCTTTGGATAAGTAACGGTTTTCAATAAATTCAAAATAATTCCATAGTAACATGTTGTTACTCAACAAACCTTGCAATTGTTAATCTACCTTTAATTTATTTGTTAATTGCATTAAAAATTTTGTGCAACTAAGTATTTATACGATTTTTTACTTTATGATTCAATAATAGTTATTAAACAACCAAACAATTCACAGTGTTTCGCTGCGACAGGTCAAATTTTTTTTTTATTGTAGCACGGCAAAATGCCTGATGGTAAGCACAGTTTTTTACTGGTTTCAGCATGAATGGGTCGGCTCGCCCGGGGTAGTACCACCCTCTCATAGAAAACCGACGTGAAGTAACAGTGCTTGCATTGTTGCGTTTCGTTCGGTCAGTGAGAGCGCCGGAGGCCCACCTTCCCTCACCTCTCCTCCTCTCCCTCTCCCTCCCCTAATCCCTTCCCCCCTAAGGGTGGCAACGCACTTACGACTCCTCTGGTGTTGTTAGTGTTCATGGACGGTGGTGATCACTTAACAACAAGTGACCCACATGTTCGTTTGCCACTTATAACATTAAAAAAACAGTACAATCCAAAAACAATGGCGATCACCGAGAAGTTGTAGCTTGATAATGCTCATTACCGCCCAACGAAGTGGGCACAGGTCAGCTAGAAATATTATAAAGAGGTAAAGTTTGTGAGTTTGTGACGTTGTGGGGGGTAATCTCAGGAACTACTGGTTTGATTAAAAAAATTCTCTCAGTGTTATATAGCTCATTTATCGAGGAAGGTCTATAATGGAAGGTCTAAGAATATATCACTACGCTAAGCCCAATAGGAGCGGAGCACTAATGAAGAAAGTTTGAAAATCAGGTTTCTTTTCCGGTTGAGAGCTTCCGCTGCGCGTTAGCATTAGCCCAAAGTAACTATTCCACGCGAACGAAGTTGCGGGCAGATGCTAGTAATAATATAAATGCGAATGTAAGTTTGTTTGTTACGCTTTCATGTCTTAACTACTTAACCGATCATCCTGAAATTTTGCATACACGTCATCAAAAGTACAGATAAGGACATAGGGTTCCTTTTATTGAGAAACAATGTACTCTTCCCGAGTGACAGTTACAGTTAAAGACGAGGCAAACCACGCGCGAAAGCTTTTTATTATATATTTTTGTCATAATAATTATCAAACTACGTATTTTAATTACAAAAATGAAAGACACAATAATGTATTCAAATTTACATCAATTCACTGCTCCAATATACTGTCCCATTTAATAAGAAATCCCGCTGAACGTGCTAATGTAAATTTTCAAATACCGCAAATGTTATTTACTAAATTATTTAGAAGTAGACAACACTTGGAATACAAAGGAACTTAATTTGTTTACCAAGTTGAATACGGTATTCAACGTGTAAACGACTTTAGAACACCGGTTACATGTACACCGATTACCGTAGACAAGTTACAATCGATAAATATCACTACTGTATATTTCATAAGACGCTAATAGAGTATTGTATGTCCACGTCTTTTAAACATATGTCATACAGTTATAAGTAATCTTGGTAGTTATTGCTACTTTAATATCATTAGAAATTATTTTTATCACTGTTATATAACGGTGATAAATCACGGTCACAGCGAGCTACTACGTTCACCACCACAACCTGACGTCATCATCGATACCGAAGATATGATGTGAACGCGCTATGCAAAACGAGTGCCCTCATGTTTTTTTTTTTCAATCACACACCATACTTTCATTTCTTCGTGTGTTATTCGAAGTGTGACACCTGGTTTGTGAATCAAATAAGAAAAATTGTATTCAGTAATCACATTTCTGTACCTATACAGTACGTATTGAATTGAGTATAATCAATTAATATAGGTGCACTATATGTTTTCTGTTCCACCTACCAGTATCATTTAAATAAAATAACAATAAGTAACAGCCCGACAACTAATCAGTGATTTAATAAGCATTCACAAATAACGGATGCGATGTACACACAGTTTAAAACATGTTAGATCACAGGAATAATTATCATGTATGGGATGCACTTATAATTTCATCATACGTGCAGTCACATCTTATAACTGATATCATATGTCACTGCTATGTTATTGCTTTATATCTGTTCCAGGTATAATTTTATCACGAGACTATTCAAGTCTATGGATTCCAATGTATACGAATTTGCATGAATTTAAATAACGTTCATATAACATGTAACGGGTATATTCGATACATATAACTGGTGTGACATGTGGCTCTTCTCGATGACTGGGTTGTTTTCCGAACCGGTGGTAGTTTTGACGTTCATGAGTGCCTTCTTAGGGCCTAAATTGAATAAAGTGATTTTGATTTGATTTAATTTGATTGCTCTAATCACTCGTAATAAAAGTTGTCACACCTGCATCATTTTTTAGTTTTATTTTTATTACTGCCATTGTTGTGTAGGTAATAATATTATAAGTCTTTTGTGAACATTTCCGTAGTTATAATATAGTCATAGAAAATTCCTATTCTAACGAAAACATAAATATAAGCCCCTAACGCGACGAGGACCAATTTTTAAGCAACAAAAAAAACCAGTCCACCGTCAAGTTTTCAAAGTCGAATAACAATACACCGAAAATGGTTTTTTTCTCATTTCATGTTATGTACTATTATAATAATATTTGTCATTTTACGAAGACATTATATAGGTAGTTGCCACGACTGCCGATTTGATTTCTGCTTTTTTATACAAGTTAGTGACTGTACAAGCAGGGTGTAAATAAATAAAAGATTCGATTCCGAGGCAGTACAGTAACTTAAATCAACTCGACGTTTCGCCGATACCGCTATAAAATCAATGTTCTCCCACATACGCCGGCGAATTTAAAAACCTTTCATGAATTAGGTATAAGCCTGCCGCTTCGCGATTCTTCTGCCGTTCTTTCAATTTTTAACGTCACCGTACGATTCCAGAATTGGGCGGAGTGGAGTTTGTTCCAATTGCTTACCGTTAATCAGTAATCGACAATCCTATTGTTTGTTATCTATTGGAAAGTAAATGAGAATGATAATCAACGAAAAGGAATACGTGCAAAGGAAGAGGTTCTTATCCTGCAATGTACTGTGTGTTAATATTTTGGAACGAAATTTCTTAACGCGGCTTACAATAGGAGTTAATTGGTAGAAATCATCACGTACGAAAGAAACGTTATGCTACTCTAATGCGACTTTTTCTCTGTTTCTCTTTCTATTATAAACGAGTGGTAAGGAATAGCTGAGGCGTGTAAATAGCCCCAGATGTAATGTGAACAATTGGTTTTTCAATATGATGATAGTAAGGGCTGAGGTGCAAAAACACTTATTAAATTAAAATAGTTAGCGGAATTATAAAGGTCTTACCGAAAGCCGAAAATAGCTACTCCTGTTGGACTGATTAAGTGGGTTTTCTAAATTTGCAGCCGCGAATGACAACACGTTGATTGCGTCTGAGTGTCGCAACAAAATTGTATGGAAACAAGAATAGCAACCTTTCGCTGGACCAAGCGGCACAAAACCACATCCTTTCCAGCGTGGGAACTCAATAATATTGAATTGAATACTCAATCAATAATTGGAATGAAAATTAATGGTGGTAGAGCCACGCTGAAACTATTATTGGTTTCAGTATGAATGGGCCGGCTCGTCCGGGGTGGTACCACCCTCTCATGGAAAACCGACGTGAAGTAACAGTGCTTGCATTGTTGCGTTTCGTTCGGTCAGTGAGAGCGCCCTTTTCCCCAAACACAGGCTGGCAACGCAGTTTCAACTCCCCTGGTGTTGCTAGTGTTTATGAACGGTGGTGATAGCTTAACATCACGTAACCCACCTGTTCGTTTGGCTGCTATGAAATAAAAAAAGTCCCAGTCACTCTAATAATGTTTGCACCGAATCAACGAGTATATTTGTGTGTGGTATCAAAATTCCATCAGACGCACATCATACGCTTCCGGTTATATAACCTCAATACTGAAAGCGTGGAAATCCCATTAAAACTTATTGGAACGTGACTCACCTAAGCATGCTACCAGTAAAACAGAATTGCTATGTCTTACCATAACTCTTGAGTTAGTTATTAACAGAATAGACGAATATACAATAGATATTAAATTTTCATTGATTCTGGGATCGCTTTTAATTTTCTATCTAATAATTTTTATATCTATGTGTTAACACTTGTGTTATACATCAGTCCAAAATATTTAGTTATGTTATGTTTTATCCTTTTTAGGATGTAGTTTGTTGTGTTTTCCGTATTACTACTACATATTATAAAACAAAGTCCTTTGCCACGTTTGTCTGTCTGTTCGCGATAAACTCAAAAACTACTGAACGGATTCCCAAATACAAAGCTCAGAAATTATCACGATCCGATCTGATGTGTGATTGATTATTTGTTTACAATGTAACAACGTACCGAATTTTGAAGTAAACTTTCTTATGGGAGGATTTTTGTGTGACGAAAAGTGGCGTTCCTGTCCGACCAGCGAAATTAAGCAACGTCGGGCGCGGCCTTTACTTGGATGGGTGTCCGTCTGGTAACACCACATGACGTTGACTTTTTGCTGTATTTTTGTAAGTTGATTAAAAATTTCATTTAAAATACTTTAATATCGTGTGTCTCTACGAAGTATCATGTTTTTTAATGTATTTTATACTTTACTGGATCTATAATATCCCTTGATGTGGTGGTAAAATGATTTTTTTTTTATGTCATAGGAGGCAAACGAACAAACGAGTCACTAGCAACACCAGGGGAGTCGCAAGTGCGTTGTCAGCCTGTGTTCTGAGGAAAGGGAAAGGGAAGGTTGAGGAGAGGAGGAGGATTGAGGGGAGGGGGAAGAGGGAGGGTTGAGGGGAGGGGAAGTGGTACTCCGGCGCTTTCGCTGACCGAACAAATCGCAACAATGCCAGCACTGTTACTTCACGTCGGTTTTCTGTGAGTGGGTGGTACTACCCCGGACGAGCCAACCCATTCAATGCTGAAACCAGTAATAGCTTTAGCATGGCTCTACCACCTTCCAAACTACTGAGATGTTAATCTTATAGAAGGCCTAGCTTTTAAGTGTAACTGCCGGAAGGCACCTACACGCTTTGATGATATATTTTTAACTAGCTGGCACGGCAGACGTTGTCCCGCCCTGATTATAAAAAAATTATATACCAAAACGTTCCTCGTGAATCACTTTATCAACTGGTGAAAACCGCATAAAGATCCGTCCAGTAGTTTTTGAGTTTATCGCGAACAGACAGACAAACAGACGCGGTAGGGGACTTTGTTTCTATACTATGTAATGACTAGATTGCTAGATAGTAAAACAGGTACTTAAAATAACATGATATGGGTTCAGCGATGCGACAGCTTAGACTCATTATTATATTCGAACCTGCGTCAATCGATATGATGTTAGAACGCTGCCACTGCGACTTTATCGTTTCACATTATTACTATAAATAAACTCATGATTTCTCCCTACACTAAACACCCATTCTCCATTCAGACTGATAAAGTACTGCGTGATTATGTTTGCTACAAGATACACGTAAAAACAACACGTAAAAACATTACGTAAGTAGTTAGCGTAAACCTACAGAATTCTTTCAGAAAAACAACACTGTATACTTGTCGACGGCCGCGGCACTCCGCGTTAAGCAACCTCGAAACAGTAGTTCCCAGTTCATATATCAAGAAAGATAAAAACAAACCCCACTTGGCGCGTGTTTAGCAAGCCAGAGCACTCTCAAAGAGTTTAATGCTACACATTTTGTTCAGTAGAAATGTAAAAGTTTTGAACTCTGCTACAGTACTAAAGCGAACTGCCTCAATTTTTATGTATACTTATTTACAAACATTTTTATTTAGATTTTTCTAATCAATAACAAAAAATATAATAAATAAAAATCAGTTACTGCACTTGACTTCAGAACGACTGCACCTAATTGGCTAATTATTTTTTTATTGTAAGTGTAATCATCAGGATAAGGTTTGTATCAAAGACAATAATTGTCCGATACGAAATATATATATATATATATAAGAGTTATTGTGGTATGTATGCTTGGTACACAACAACTCATATAGTATAGTTAGCTACGACTGGGTTCTCCACGACGTGCTTCCATGAGGAGCGCGCCTCATCTGCTACGCAAACGACACCACAGTCGTCAGTCGTCGATGGCCACAACCCTCGTGGTCAGGGGTATAAGGAGGTTGGGCCTCAGGGTAGCCCTCGAAAATACCGAAGCCCTATTATTCCACGGGCCTCGGCGAGGGCCACCACCTGGGGCCCACATAATGGTAGAGCTCACTCTGGACGGGCGCTGGCGATTTGAGAACCACTTCGCGGGGCTCGGACTGAGAATTACTGGGGCGGCGGTGGCGCTTGGCCGGTTCCTCCCCAATATTGAGGGGCCGAGTGCCGGGTACCACCGATTCTACATGGGGTAGTATACATTTATAGCTATCTTTTTTTCCTCAATTAAAATTGTATAATTCACAAACACAATACATGTATGGACAGCTTAGCTTAGTCAGATTTGCGGTGTTAGACTACAGCTCAAGCCGAGGTGTGCCGTGCCACCCTTGAGCTAGTTGTCAAATAAAATCGAATGAGTGCCTTAAGCGCTCGCCTCAGTAGTCCGGTGAAGCTGTTAAGACCTTGCTAGGTCAATAGAGTAGTCAGTTCAAAAAAAAAATCAAAGACCATATTTAGAAAATTGTACGAGAGAATAAAAAATTGGATTGCATCCGCAGAATAGCCCAAACTAATGTATGGCTGGCTACTGTTACAGGGTTGCGTTACTCATAATTTATGTTGCGTGCCTTCTGTGTTTGAGGCAAAAGCATCGAAGCTATCAAAGCCTTTCAGGCCCACGCAATCAAAGCGCCAATGCAAATAACTGTGAGTATATTTTTCTTGGTTATCAACAAAATAAAACAAGTCTAGTACTATCAAGGTAATTTTTTAACTGTTAAAAGCGAGCAACTAAACACAACGAGTAACATAACCTAATTCGGCTCGACTTTTATTTCGCAAACGGGGACATTCTCTGGAAGCTTTAAAGCTGTACGAGAATTTGTTTAAACCAACATTTAAGTTGTTGAATCTTGTTTCTAGGCCAATGTGGGGGCGTTTATTAAACATTTATACGAGACTAGCAGCCGCCCGCGACATTATCTGCATTCAGTTGCAATATAAACCCTTATATTCCCATAAAGTGGCCACTTAGAGCAAAGGTTAGTAAAAAAACCTTGTCCGTAACGAAATACTCTAATATGCTTAAGTTTCACGATGGAATTTCGTAGTCTGTCGTATAGTGACTTTTATATTTTATTCGTAATCTTATATGACTTGATAGATAGATTTTCCACTTAAAAGTGACCAGTTTAGCTTAGAAAAACTAACCACCATGTCCTACCACTTATATTATTATACCTTAAGAGAATCGTGGAGGATAGAAAAAGCTATGGTTTGAACACGATGTTTATGTACCGTAAACTCCAACTTATTGCAAGGATACGAACGTACATCAATCAACACACAGTTCCAACACACAACGACTTAAACATTATCACTTCAAATATACTTGACAAAGAAGCCATTCTTTATACACTTATATCGTAGTGTCTAGATAATTGGAGCGATACGGAGCGAAACGGTTCTAAAAGGGGAGAAAAGAAATATTTAAATTTAAAATTGAACAATATAGCCCAGATAATAAAATAAGTACATACCATACACTAAAATACAAACCAGGATTCGCAACTTGGAACCAAGGACTCAGGAACGATGCTATTGTGATGCTACATTTGTCTTGCTATTTTCTACCGAATATATATTTCAGCCAATGTTCAAAACGGCATACACAATTGCATCTCTTATTTCAAGCGTTTTCCACGTATACAAAGCCCAAGGGTTTTTATCTCCAACTTTCCATTTTATATATATTTAGTCTATTTTAAAACAACAACCAGAGTCATACACTATTTTAAACGTTTCTTTTTTATAAGTAACTAGCTTCTTCCGCGTGAAATAGTTTCTTTGGGCTAGCGGTAACTTTAACTCGCCACTTCGTTTACGAGAAGGTGAAAATATTTTTAAATAATACGTACCTTAACCCCGATTTTGAAATATTCCTCATCGGTGCTCCGCTTTTATTAGTCTTAGCGTGATGATAGCCTATAATCGATAAAGAAAGAAAGAAAGAAATATATTTATTGCCATAGTATAAGTGTACAAAAAAACCTTAACCGTAAAAAAGTAAAAACTATGACAAAGAGACCTAGCGTCAGCGTATTGCCGCCTTTGAAAACAGCGCTGGTTTTCAGCTAGCCCTCAAAATTTCCCGGCTGAAATACAAGTAAACATTACTTATTATTTCGCGCCCAAGTCGTAAACATAAAACTTAAAATATCTATCTATTGCTATACATATAAATAAATTAATACAAAAATAATTTAAATTTTAATATGAGAGAAAAATATAAAAAAAGCGTTGATGATATTGTGAATTATGCGTCAAATGCGTCAAATTTATAAATGACCTAATCTTTGTTGCTCAAGAATTTCTTGTTTAATTAGTTTTTTAAATATAAATTTGCTTTTCGCCTGTAATGGAGGAGGTATATTATTCCAAATTTTTGACGCCGTATATTTGAAACTACCTTCATAACCTACTGATTTATGTTTAGGAAGGGATACAGTGTTTCTTATTTTAGATCTTGTATTAATATTATGAATGTTCTTATACCAGTCAAATTTAGTATACAGGTATTCCGGTTTTTTACTGCGAATAATAGTGTGGGTAAGACACGCTTAATGTAAGTATCTCCTTGAACACATATTTAAGATATTTTTGCCAACAATGATCGGATAAATGAGTTATCTAACACTGAAAGAATAGTAGTCCGGTGAAGCTGTGAAGACCCTGCCGGGTCAATAGCGTAGTCAGTTCGAGAAAAAAAAACTGAAAGAATTTTTCAAATCGAACCAGTAGTTACTGAGATAAGCGCGTTCAAGAAAACAAAGTCTTCAACTTTATAATATTAGTATAGATAAAATCTTATATAGTAGTAATTTCTATAGTAAGGATGTGTTATCTTCTGTAACTCAGAGAACTCTAATGTCGTAAAATGGAAAGAACGATATGAAGAAAACTTTTCTTTAAACTGGCAACCTAAACCGGTTTATTATATATATTGCTTACTATGTTCTGCCCTGTAGCATCCTAATACCTACGTAGCGTAATATATAAGACATTTAACTTGTAGCATAAAGTTATTAATTCAGTTTACAAGGCTCATCCAGTGTCTGATATTTTTGGGTTATTTGGTAATTAATTGGTAAAAAATTGGGTTAGTTAGGATTATGAGGATTACTTCCAAAAGTAGGCAAAAGAAAAATAAGACTAAAATAAATAGTTAAATATTTAGTTTTATTACAATTTTATATATTGTTGGAGCATGCCGTAGTTGTTTCTAAATATGACTGCATTTATAAGGAATCACAATCACAATAGTCCTACTTATAATATATTTATTGCTTAAATTACTTTTTATATGGTCAGCTATCTACCAGTGATAATCCCGTGGAAGTCAGTTTAACCGTTTTGGAGATAGCACTCCAGACGAAGCTACGGTTCACAGCTAGTCTAAATTATAGTAGCCTACATAACGGTAATTTTAGCTATCTCCCAGTGAAGTTCCCGTCAAAATCGGCTTAGCCGTTTCGGAGATTATCCGGAACAAACAGACAGACCGAACAAATTTTAAAAATTGCATTTTTGTTATCAGTAGCGTGTATACTTTCATTCCCAATCAGTAAAAAAAACTTATTTTGATATTACATACAGACACTTCATTTTTATTATATGTATAGAAGAAGAAGAATGATACGTTCTCGAAGGAGAAAAAATACGAAAGACTAAATTAAAAACACTTTGTTATCATTTCCTTCTATTATCCCTTTCTCCCGAAAACGTAATATACAATTACCAATCTATTTGTCTAGTTAATCTGTGGGCAACGTAAAGGCTTAACCTTATAATCAGCCTCCGGTCTCAACAATCTCAGACTAAAGGTAAACCGTAAACTATTATAGTTATATATCAGGATTTAGCTGACATGTCACGCGTACTGCGGATAAGTCGGGATAACATAAGGTATCTAAATTGATTTACGTGTTTACCTGCCACGAGTATATTCTATTTTAATACGTTATTTGATAGGGAACTAATGCCCGACTAGGTCCTTATTTGCAACAGCTTTTATAAAACTTGTTACGAGTGTTTTTATAACAACGCTCAATAGGTTTAGCTTACATATTTATATCGTATATTTTTCTGCATTTGTTATAACATGCACTTGCCAGTTTCAAACTTTAATATACATACCTTTAGGTGTATTTATACTTAATAATGATATTATAAAGAGGTAAAGTTTGTGAGGTTGTTGGAGTTAATATCTGGATATACTAAACCGATTTTGAAAATTCGATTTTACCAATAGAAAGCCACGTTATTTGTGAATGCCAGAAGCTATATATTAACACACACACACATTTTTACCTACCTTTTTCATACTGGATGTTATTTTGCACTTCCGCCTGGAATTCATTGACCACTACTACGTCTCACTGCAAATATTGGTAATCAATTCCAGGCGGAAGTGCAAAGTGACACCGACTATAATATTTAATGATGGATTTCCACAGAGTAACGCCTTCTTCAATCAAATTACCTTTTTCAGTTATATAATGAGTCGCGGACACTAAAAAGGTTGAGAAACGCTGTTATCTATGTATCATGTAGTTGTTGAACCTCCGAAAGCGAATTTGTGCAAGTCTTACTTTGTAATAGGGTTAAAAATGGCTTTCTCGCTAACTCATTACAAAATATATAAATATTAAGATATTTCAATGTCGTAGGTATACGAAGTTTTCATAAAGAATTTTTTTTAAGTTAAATAAAAAGTAAGATATTTCTACAAAGCAGATTTCACAAACTCAACGACGGTATACTTTTGAATAATTCAAATACTGTTTGAATATCATAAAAAATACTGTTTTCGAGATCCTCTCAACTGAAAGCCTTTCAGAACATAACTGAGTGACTACGAGAAAATATTTATGAATAAATTTTTTGTAACAATTACGCTAAGTGTCACATTCGGGGCACTTTGTAATAATATATAGCGGCCCTATTTACCGAGGCGGAAAAGTGATACCCCTACACAGATATTATCCGTATAATATGATTTGGTACATAATATGTTCCTCTCACAGACACGTAGCCAAGTTCGTGAATCTATATATTTCTTTCTACCTACCAGAACGGGGTTAATTGACGATTTAAGATGTTCGGAAATTCCGCCTTCTGATTTATGCTTTTATAGTTTTAAGATTTAGAAATGTCAATTGGATAAAAGTTATTTCGAAATAGGTATTATAACATCCTGTTTGCGAACTCGATACAAGTAAAAAAAATGAGTCATCGTTCTTGGGAACGCAAGACAATGAGATTTAAAAAATAAGCTATCTCGAATGCAACCTCGAACTGCCACCATGATATATTTTCATCACAATTTTTTTCTGCACCTATTTTTTAACTATGTTATCTATGTTTTTTTTAACTCCATTTCATTCGCAAGAATTCGATAAACGCGCTGTCCCATCATGCTAGCCATTGGGTCATAGTTTAAAACTTATAAACTCGCCTATGAATAGAGAATTAAAATGTGGTTGCCTTTTATAATGTGGATTATTATATTGTATTTTTTATATGTATAGTCCCGAGTGTATAAGCAAAATCATAATATCACAATAATTGATTTGAATTTGATCAGCAATTGCGAGCTAAATTATTTTATTGTACTAATGAAAACTTCCACGAGATTTGCTATTATGATCTGGCAACAATGAAATTAATGTGGTGTTACTAGATAAATAACTTTAAACTCGATATTATTACTGTTATATTGTGTTAAAATAGTTCCTTGTTGAGAATAGTCCTGACTACACGCCTGTGCACTCATTTCCGCCAGCCGTCCGGAACTACGGACAGATGCGACCTCAGTCGGCTCCTTATTAATATTTACACTATATAACCGCTCGCATTATATACACGGCTTGTGTAAAGAAGACTTTAATATTTCACGGGTCCACGAGAACCAAACCTTACTGAATTTAGCATGCGTTTATACTAAAAGCAAGAAAAAATTACTTGACGAATGTTTAACAATATAAATCTATTTTTGAATAACAATAGCGATTATACAATAACGAATATTCTGTTGTTATTTCACAACAATTGTTGTTACAATCCGTTGTCAATTATTCTGCTGTTAGGTAATCTTATTTTTTTGTATTTATTGCAAATTGTAACAATGATATGATAATGTGTGCAGCATGAAGTGGTCTCTCTTTGACACATATTACTTGTTGCCCAATGTATGTTTGTTCGTATGTTATGCTAATAGTCCACCATTATAATTGTCTATAGTGATAACGGATAGTGGATAACTGACAGCAATATAATGATATGCTAATGTTACAAATGTGAATGTGAGTTTATTTGTTTAATTGTTTGTTTGTTACTTTTCACGTCTTAACTACTGCACCGACCATCATGAAATGTTACATACATGTTGACAAGAGAACAGAAAAGGAATTAAGGTAACTTTCGTCCAAGAAAAATGTACTGTACCGAGAGATAGATTAAACTGTGGATCAAATATACTTTAAATCGAGTAAAGCTGCAGACGAATATTAGTCTTCAATAATATGTGTTTCATCACGTAAGAAATAATATATTACATTAGTAGTTGTAAAAATGAACATAACTAATTAGATTTTTTTTTTTCGAACTGACTACGCTATTAGACCAAGCAAGGTCTTAACAGCTTCACCGGACTACTAAGGCGAGCGCTTAAGGCACTCAGGCGGTTTTATTTTGACAACTAGCTCAAGGGTGCGCGGCACACCTCGGCTTTGGCTATTGCCAGATACATGCAATTCGCGACCTATGTGAGCTAACCTTTTTTTTTTTTTGGGCGGGAGAAATCCTGCATAGGATACACCTCCAGCCGTCGTTGGGGACAAGGGGCAACAGCTGGAGGGTGATGTGAGCTAACCTAAGCTAAGGTAACTATTCATACATATATGAGTTGTTGAAACATATATGTGTACCAAGCATATTAATTTGATAATTATACTAATTTGATGTAATTTCGTAAGTGCTAACAACTCAAAAAATAACCGCCTCGAGGAATATAGATTCGAATCCTATACAAACTTTTAGATGTAAATAAGAAACATATTATGACGCAGCTATAATATTATCTACAATAATATAAATAATTACGTTTTTAGTCCCGTAGCATTCGTGAATTGTATATAGTGTGGTTTTAACACAATATGGAATTAACCCAATTTCATTTTTTTCTCCTTCTGCACTCACCTGAGAGACTTAAAAACGTACTGTTTTTAAGGTTTACAAACGAAAATCTGTTCATAATATATGTAGACATATTTCGTTATTATAATGTATTCTACATTTCGCTGCTGCCACGTTACCTTACCTGTACCTTACGTTACGTTACCTGTACAATCTTTTTATTTTATCTGTTTCAAGTATACATGAAAAATTATTTACTCTTTTAAGTTTTTTTTAAATATAGCAAGCACTAGCAAATCTGTTCCAGGCAGAAGTAGTAAAGTAGTATCAAATTAATTATTTATACAGGCTGAAAGTTTAGACAGTAGCACTTGATTCTCCTCCTAAATCAATTAAAAAAATAGGTGATTCATATTTGACCCAATTATCTAGAAAAATACAAAAATTATACGCAGTCCTCTACGCGTCTATGTCTAAAGCACAGTGTCAAAGACCGTCGGGTGAAGTGAAAGTGAACGTGAGAATAGCATGAACAAAACAAAAGGGCTTATTGTCCGTTTTATTATCGAATGTTATTAACTCCAGGTCGCCCCTTGCAGCTTTCGGCACTGGTCATTGCACCTAGGTTTATTACGATTGTGTTTATACTTTTGAAAGTCTTAGAACAAACTTTAACTTAGGTTCTCTTTGTTGTTTATTAGTATTTGTTTTGATATTATTATTTTATATGTTAAACGTGACCGTGAACTATCATTTCTTAGAAGTAAAAAACGCTTACCGTATATTTGTAGGCACATCATTTCAGAACAGCTGCACTTATTTGGCTAAATCTTTTTTGTTCTGCTTAGGACGTTAATTATATAAAACGAAATGTTTGAAAAATCGTAAGCAATAGTGAACAAATTGGGTTAAAAGTCTCCATATAAAAAATTTACTGAGTGTAACAAAAAAAAGTCAAGTTAAAATATATTCATTAAGGAAACGACGTTCAGTTGTTGGGTTGCCATTTTATTTTATCATATAGCCGTATTATAAAGTGAAGATTTGGTATCATTTTCTTTGTTAATACACCCGAGCGAAGCTGGAGTCGACAGCTAGTTACGAATAGTTTTACGTTTTACTCAACGAAAAAATTAGAGTGCAATCTAACAACACCCACCAAGATATCCATAATCCATTGACAGTCATTATAGTTTTATCTGAAAGCTTTCGGCAACTAAACATGTACTGATTAAATCCTAGAACACGATAAACCAAAAGAAAGTTACGGTGACTGATTTAGCGCCTTCTATATGATGATAACACTCCATAGAGATAAGCCACGGCCCGCTTAATTCAAATCAAACGTGTTTTGGTGTCAAAAGGCTATTCATGGTGAATCAATATGTGAACGATGGTGATGTCTGGAATCGATATCTCTCTCTCAGTACATCTGCTATATTTTATTGATATTTAATGACGGATTTCTGCAAAGTGACGCCTTTTTCAATGAAACAGATACGCGCTCTGTTTTTTTTAAATATAAATATGTACTCTAAAAAGATAAACCCGGCCGAACCTCGATAACAGGGATGTTTTCCAGCACCTTCTCCGGGCTTATATTGAATAAAGTATTATTGATTTTGATTAACCTGCCCTAATACCTTCGATCAACAATAACTAGATATCGGGTCGGTGCGAAAAATATGTCTAGGTAAATAACAGCTCACTTGCAACGTGAGCTTTTATTTCGTTTAGTTTGTTTGAAACACAGCCAATGTAAGCACGTTTCACAATGCCGCAGTGTATTCAAAAGATGCAAAAATAATACCCGAAAAAGCAATTTAACGGCCGGAGTATCTTACTTCCCCTAAATACATGTTGAATAAGTTATATTTTAAGCTTTAAACTAACAAATAATATTAAATTTTGAACAAAATTACCTATTTTAAAATGTGGTACAAATGTTTGGTCAGGGTTCGCCAACCACGCACAAACACGCAGAATAACAGGGAAGAAGTACTTTACTCATTGCGTGTTAAGGTTGAATTCACACAAATTTGTTTATGTTGTCTTTTCATTTGTAAGTGGCGGGAGTAATTTATAGCTTTGCTCATTTTATCGTAAGTATTAGATAATATTTTGAACATTCGTGACTTTATTACTAGGTGTCATGGTTGTTATTAGGTTGAACTTAAAACTGTTTTAAAACTTTTTTGCTCCCGTTCTTAGTAAACAAATAACTACACATAAGTATATATTTACGCGGACAGCTTTTAGCTTCGATTATGTACGTGAACCTTTATCTAGTTATTGTTGATCGAAGCCTAATACGCCAAAGAGTATTAATTACTACAACGGACACAATTACCAAGTATAATAAATACCAATATACCTTTTTAATTTCATTAAACATTTCGGTCTGAACCCTTTTCACACGGAGCGAATATCGGGCCATGAAAGTTTTTAATAAAAGTTTTATTACATTTGCAATAAGGTTATGAAATAATAAAACCTGCATTATTATAACAATAACTCAGTACGTTGCATACCCTGAGATATATGCGCTATACACTTTATGCTTACAGTGCAGTCAGTTGGAAAGGCAGTCGTCGAGGTAAACATACGAGAACTTAATTCAAACGTAAACGCTTTATTATGAGATAAGAACTAGCAACGATTTCTGTAAATAAATTTTTGCTTGCTACCTTTTTTAAATATACTTAATAAAGATTAAAGAGTAGTAGTAATTTGGTATCAAATCTATAAATCTACGGAATTTAAAATAGACATTAAAAACGGTAATTTAATCAACGACAATGAAAATGTTAAGCGGTATATAACAATAACGATTGAAGAAACAAAATACAGCCAGAACTACTCCAGATAAATCGTGTAGCTTCCTTGAAATAACAGAACACGGACATCAGCTACTGTGTA
Source organism: Antheraea pernyi (assembly GCA_015888305.1). NCBI lineage: Eukaryota > Metazoa > Arthropoda > Insecta > Lepidoptera > Saturniidae > Antheraea > Antheraea pernyi. The sequence goes on from MU158822.1 coordinate 261,797, forward strand.
ATAATTAACGACAAACTAATTATGTATATTACAATTAAATCTTCACAATTTAGAGTATTCTTAACTGGACTAAACTTAAAGTAAAGCCACAAGGTAACAAAAAAGTCGATGCCTGGAATCTTTTGTATATGCAAAAAAGCGAAATAAATATATGGGTATATGGATTCAACGACCATTGACGAAGTCTATATCATGAATATTCAAACGGATCACAACACATGATTACGCAACTGAAAACGCTTCGACGTAATATTTTAGAATGAAACTAATAGGCAATAAAGTAATATCTTTCATCCCATTAAAAAAAATCCGTATTGATATTAAATAAAATAAATATCAAACGATATTTGTCTTCCAACAGGCACTGTTATTGTTTGAACTGGATTCTAAGATTTTTATTTTGATAAAAGGCAATCTATAAGCCTGTATTTTCCCATGTCCTGAACTTTCATACGACGATACGGTAAAGAACAGAAAATGGATTTACCACAATGTTACGCTCGCGACACTTACGATGCCTTCTCTTGCACGATACACAATAACATGCACAAGTTTAGGAGACACCTAGATTATTGATAGTTACGGCACATAACACAATTGATATAATAGTAACGTCCAATCGCCGATCGTCCGTTAATGAATTACCAATATGAAGACGCCGGGTAATTAGAGATAGGGAAAAGAATAAGGTTAGATATATGGGTTGGAGTTTTTGGCAGGATCTTGGAACGTCGTGTAGTGGATTTTATATTTTATTCATAATTTTGTGTTATTAGGCTCTATATGTTGTAATATTGGTGGTGTTTTACGTAATATAATTTGATTTTCGTGCACAAGTGAAGTGCATGGGAAATAATAATCCGCGGATCGTGGATTCTCACTTGGCAGAATGTACCTGGAAAGTTCTAACAAGACGGCCATCATCTTGTTAGTTCATTGAAATTATCGCAAGAAACTTGAAATATCATTGCCTAGTCGACAACGGCAGTAATAATGTACTAGAAGATTGGTTGCCAAAAATAAAATAAGTAATAATAAATAATAGATATGTGGGACAAGGATGAATTGTCGTCGTGCCAAAAACAGGCCTAAGCAGTAATTTTTAAATTTTACGACATAGCACAAATACCCGTGTAAGAACTCATATAAATATTATGGTGATATAATTTATGAAATCGTTATTTTTAACGTTTTTTTAACGCAGCGTGTAAAAAAATAAGTTACACACGTATATCTCGCTTGAGTCATCAGGCTGTAACGAACCGGCGAAGGTTGCGAACATGTTTATTAGACAAGCGGCTCGCTACGGTATAGCGAGCAATTTTCCTACATTCCTGGACTACCATAGCAACGAAACGGTACATCTCAGTATCTACAACAATCCCTTATTGTTCACAAACTTAGTTACCCCAACATTCCTAGTGATACAACTATAACTCTCTGTAACTAATATGTGAAAAATAAATAATAAATCGCGTTAACGTATATTCATACGTCGGGAAGAGTACTATTTTCGGGATAAAAATTACGTGTATGTGTGCGTGTGTATATACATAGCGTGTCCTTTTCTGTACCCCTGACAATGTGTAGACAGAATTTCATAATGACCGAGTCTAAGAAACAAACAAACTCACATTTGTATTTATAATATTAGTATAGATTTTATAAGCAGACGTTACCATAATTATGATATGTAATAAATAATTAGTACAGTCAGTACCATGTTTTGTCACTGTACTATAAATTGTAGAAAGTATTTCTTTGACTTTGGTCATCTTTGAGGTGAGTAACAACTGTCATAATTGTTAGAATTTATACATAATGTAATCAATCATAACTCAACAGTGGTCGTAAATTGGGCATCCACATCCATCTATATATCCATATCCTATCCATATATATCTATGTACATCCACATTTCTGGAATTATAACGATTATGGGTTGTCTTTCGGCTATGGTCACCGTTTTCGATGTGAAACATCTATAGCGGCGGGTTAGGCCTAGAGTTGACGTGGCGAGGCATCGCCACGGTATACGTTGCCAGGCTATATGTTTTTTATAACACGAAGAGTTTTCGTATTTAATTAATATAAATATTTATTGAATAAGCTGTCAGCTTTTTCTTGCAAACATCTGTAATATGTTATTTTTAATTATGCCATATTTCTTGTCGTAAAATATCCTTTTATGCATATTACCTGTACAAAATATTTCCATGTTTCACATCTGCCAGGCGTACCGCGACGGCTCTCAATTTTGTTTTTTTTTTTTGTTGTACAGTACCGTCACATTATCTTGTATTAAAAAGAAACATTCTTTACATTATAATATTTTATTCTTTAAATATAATAAATAGGAAAAATATTTATGATTATCCTTTTCGTCTTCCTATTCCAACAAAAGGTGTGTCGTATCGATCGAAATACCTCCTTACAATTCTATCTCCATCCTTATATTCCATCACAATATTACCGAGCTGTTCCACAAGTTCTAACGTACTGGTGCTTATTATAATTTCATGGGTGAAGCCGAAGAACGATGACCTCTCTGCTTCCAATATATCTGAGGACTAGAGTTTTTTTCATTTTGTTTAAAGATTTTATTAACGTTTAAAGATATCCTCATCCGACATAAAAGGGGGGGGGCAGTTCTTAAGTGCAGCCGCCAAAACGCACCTGATGATAGGTGCTTGGCGACAAATTTTCAACTTGAAAGATAGTAGCTAACCAATTATATGGCTGTATTTACTTTATACATATTTATTTGTATATTTAATCAATACAGTAAATCACAATATTATGTCGGTTTCAGGCGCCAATATATTTATAGTGTTATTAATTCCATATAATTACTGTGCTTTAAATATATATTTATGTTGAAAATCTAAGTATCAACACTTTCACCGTCAACCTACGTCTGTCATAATTGAGTAGATTAGCAACATCAAGTTATAGGAATTCGTCTGAGTGCCTTAAGCGCTCGCCTTAGTAGTCCGGTGAAGTTGTTAAGACCTTGGTAGATCAATAGAGTAGTCAGTTCGAAAAAAATAATTATAGGAATAACTTATTATGGATACAACGAACATTTCACAATCCTTGCGAATTTCACAAAATGTAATACTAATATTTTTGTTTATATTAATCGTTCAAAGTCAAAGGCGAAGAAGTAGAACGAACTAAAAAAAAATATGTCACTACAGATTTTTCATAATTATGCCGACTTTGTTCTATTTCAATAGACTCAAAGAGGAAGCATAAAATAATCATCGTCATTATACAATACAACGTCATTATGGATATGATGAAGATTTATTACCCATTTATTTTTTATTGCCAAGTCAGACCTTCTTTGTCGTTGTGATTTTACACGACTTATGTGGAAATTATTTTACACATCAGATCAAATGATAATAGACATAAATTATAACAATACTTACGAATACAGCCAATATAAGGACGTTGATTAAAATACATTTATACAAAATCATTGCAAAACTCGCATAAAAATCTACATTATTTTAATTTTTAACATTTATTACGCGTTCTATACTTCCAGTTGGCACTTTTGATATCAATAAAAGTATGTCGCGATAATAAATAAATATATTATATTCACAATCGTAGTTTTATAGTAACTAGTTATTTTCATGGCATGAAGTAGGAAAATAAGTGTGTGCGTACCTACCATCTAATTTTAAATTATTTTTGTTTCCTATAGACGTTAAACCAATGTTGAGAGATTGAAATCAGGTACCTACCTACCTATCAAAATAATTTGTAGATATTTGTCTTATAAAGAAGATAAATAGAAATGAACACCAGACTTTTTTCTTTTTTTTATATCATAAGGGGCAAACGAACAGATGGGTCACCTAATGCTAAGTGATCACCACCGTCCATAGACACTTGCAACACCAGAGGAGTCGCAAGTACGTTGCCAGCCTGTATATGGGAGAAGGGGGAGTGGGGAAGAGAGGAAGGGAGAGAAGATGGGTATCCAACGTTCTCACTGACCGAACGAAACGTAACATTGCAAGCACTGTTACTTCACGTCGGTTTTCTGTGAGAGGGTGGTAGTACCCCGGGCGAGCCGACCCATTCATGCTGAAACCAGTGATAGCTTCAGCGTGGCTCTACCACCTACCAAAACACTGCTAGAACACTAAAATTTTGAGGCTGTAAGCATGTCAGAGAAACACGTAAGAATTGAACTTGAAAAGCATTGCATACTTCCTTTGCAGTCGAGTAAATATAACCTATAAATAGGTGGATGGAAAATAGTTAATACTAAAACTTGAGCAATTAATTAATCATAATTTAATTTGACGAATACTTGTATTAATATAAGTTAGTAATATTTTGTATAATATCTACAGAGACTATCTCAACTAATAGTAAATACCCAATATAATGATTTCGTCGCAAGTAGTGAAAATAATTAACAGTCGTCACAACTGCATCCAAATAAAACTGTACACATATAGGTACCAAAAACGTGGAGTTGGAGAGGATGACCGTGATAAATTCGTCATATAAATGGTCATCGAAAGCCAATAAAAAGTTTACTAAAGAGGTGTGTATTACATTTTCCTTTAATGTTCAGTTTATCTGTGGAAGTACCTAGAAAAATAAACTTACCTTCCGGGATTTTATTGTGGGATTTGAGTCTTGTCATATAGCGGTTCTTATATTTTATATTCACAATTTTGTGTTATTTGATTATATTTTGTAATATTGTTTTACGTAAAATACTTCGATTATTAAGCACAAATGATGTGGATGGAAAATTTTACCACTGAGTATGAATTCTGATATGTCACAAAAACTCCCTGGAAAGTTCTAACAAGGGGACCACCCTCTTGTTGGTTCCTTGAAATTATGCAAGAAACTTGTAGTTACCTTATCCACCAAGTGCGATAATGTAAAAGATTGGTTGCCAAAAATAAAAATATAATAGAAATATTTACCATCCATATAAGCCTTCCATATAAGGTTCTATATTATATAGAGAAATTTTATCTTAGTTATTACCTTAATTTTAATAAAAGAAAACGCAAAATAAATAGTTAATATTTATTTATAAAAAATATGCATACATAGTAAATATATCAGCTGTTTACTTGAGCTATTTATACATATCATTCTAAATACCAAAGAAAATAGAGAAAACTGTATAATAGAAATACTGTCAAATAATAAATTGTAATTATATACGAATAAGAAAATAACTGAGACGTAAATTATAATTCAAATAAACTTCAAATCTCACTGAATATATCACCTTCTATGACTATAAACTAACATATTTAATGCAATATTGGAAATAGAAGCTCTTATTTAATTTGTCTCTGGTAACGCAGATATCACCTTTCCTGGAATAAAGGTATAAGTGATACTTGTAAGCATTTTTTATTTCATTAGTAATATGAGAAACAAATGAATGCCACAATAACAAAAAAAAAGTATAAAAAGTAAATAATCATAAATATGTACATTTGCTTTGCAATATATAATACAATATGGATTTAAATATATGATTTGTACATAATTGTAAAAGGAATTTCAATGTTAGTTGAGATACTTATTTACTGTGCACAATTTCTAAAGATAGTTTTCATATGGTTAAGTATTAGAAACCATTATAGCTGTAGATTATACCTGAACTGGAGTGTGGATAAAATGACTAAAATTCAGTAAATATAGGTATATTGGATTGTAGTGGTTACACTCCAATTAGTAAGGAAATAACACAAATTTTTTTAATGTCTACTGTGAACACTGGTACAAATAAAATAATATAGGTAATTTTAAGTTATATCTGTATTCTCAGTTTTCTATTCCCAGAATTTAAAATTAATTTGTCACACAGTTTATTCCAAAATAACATAAATAAATTTACATAAATCTTTATTCCAGGAATTGTGCGATTTCATATAATTTAACTTTCAACAGTTAGCAAAGTATTCGCGTATTGGAACTCAGGACTGTTTTCATATTCAGACATATCGAGAGCGACCTCACAGCTCTCCCTGACGACACGCCGTGAGTCATTCAAGTACCTAAGAAACCAAAATAGATATAATGTATATACAGGACAACATATTTTATATTGGATAACAATAGAATTATTAATTCACTACAGACAACATTATGGACACTGATCGACAGAGATGTGAATTAAAGAAAAATAATTTAATATCTAATTTGAAATACTGTTCAAATGCAAGTTGATTATAGATAATATAATTTAGTTTGTAATTATACAATAAGTACTGTAAAATATTACTACATAGTACAAAGAGCGACGTCTCTAAGTCTATCTATCCGTTATTGTGCTTATAACTTTTAAAGCGATAGTGGCTCAGTGGTTAGCATGTTCGGTCAATTTAAGTTTAGATTTTGAACCAACCAAAGGTTGAGTTGTAACATTTGTTAAAGGAAAGCATTGTGATGAAACTTGACTTTGTAGTCGGCCATTTTTAATACCCTCCTAACTAGGGTTATAGCTAACTAGCTATAACCCTAAAATTAAAAATCTGCCAGCAAACATCTGTTTTTTAGGTAGTAGAGCCACGCTGAAGCTATTACTGGTTTCAGCATGAATGGGTTAGCTCGCTCGAGGTAGTACCACCCTCTCATAGAAAAACGACGTGAAGTAACAGTGCTTGCATTGTTGCGTGGCGTTCGGTAAGTGAGAGCGCCCGGAGACCCACCTCTCCCCCTCCCCAAATACAGGCTGGCAACGCACTTGCGACTCCCTTGGTGTTGCAAGTGTTTATGGACGGTGGTGATCACTTAACATCAGGTGACCGACCTGCTCGTTTGCCTCCTATGACATAAACAAAAAAAAAAACATCTACAGGTTTGTTCTGGCAGTTGTATTTGAGAGTCATCCCCTCTAGACTTGCTTATTACCAAACAAAGGGTGATATCGTGGTCACTTAGTAAAAATGTAAACAATACATTCATCAACCTACATGTATGAAAAGAAATTCGTCATCATAAAATACATATCACAAATTTACTATAAAAAAAATTTTCTTTCATGTTTGTAACCACTGATATTGTCGTAAAACATGTAATTCTCTTTCAATTTATTGCGTATTATGACCAGCCAGGTTAGCAGGCCAGCACAATGACAGCAATGAATATATCTTGCCATGGTCACCATTATTTGCAGTTTGAACTATGCTACATTAAGTGCGATAATTTCACTTTGTTATACTATAACCTTCGATCAATAATAACTAGAGATCGGGTCGGCGCGAAAAATACGTCTCGGTAAATAACAGCTCACTTGAAATGTAAGCTTTTATTTTGTTTAGTTTGTTTGAACCACAGACAATGTAAACACGTTTCACAATGCTGCAGTGTATTCAAAAGATGCAAAAATAATTCGCGAAAAAGCAATTTAACGGCCGGAGTATCTTACTTTCGCTAAATACATGTTGAATAAGTTATATTTTATGGTTTAAACTAACAAATAATATCAAATTTTGAATAAAATTACCGATTTGAAGACTGTGGTACAAATGTTTGGTCAAGGCTCTCCAACCACGCACAATAACGGGAAAAAGTACTATATTCATTGCGTATTAAGGTTGAATTCACACTAAATGTTGTTTATGTTGTCTTTTCATTTGTAAGTGACAGGAGTAATTTATTGCTTTGCTCATTTTATCGTAAGTATTAGATAATATTTTGAACATTTGTGACTTTATTACTAGGTGTCATGGTTGAACTTAAAACTGTTTTAAAACTTTTTTTTTCTCGCTTTCTTAGTAAACTAATAGCTACATAAGTATATATTTACGCAAACAGCATTTAGTTTCTATTTTGTACGTGAATCTTTATCTAGTTTTTGTTGATCGAAGACTATAACGAATTTTAAAAAATGACACAAGTGGTAGTGTAGAGAGTAGTGAACGAAAAAAGGACTTTCATCGAGGGAAAGATTGAACTTTAACAACATATCCAGCAAAGTAAAATATATTTGTGAATTAAAATGACAAGAAATTATAATTAGACACAACCCTATAACATTATACACGCGAATGTAAGTTTGTTTATTATGCCTTCACTGCTCAACAGATCATTATAAAATTTGGCATACATATTGTCAATAATACAGAATAAGATAGAGCACCTTTAATATAAGAAAAATTGTACTATTCATGTGTAGGTCAAAGCTACATTAACGCGAAAGAAGCTGCAAATAAAAGTTAGTACAACATATTTTTGTACTTTCTCAATAGATGTTTGTACTGGGGTAATTGAATTTTCACCACTTATATGATTTAATCTACACATATAATTACAATTGAAGTGTCTGCTATTCGCCAAGGTTTATCTTTCAAATAGTTCAACCAATTTTGATGCAACTTTTACAACATATCATAACGGTTCTCCATAGAGACTAAACAATAATGAACAATAACAAAACTATTGTAAGTTATAGCGAATCAGTCATCAGACAGTAAAAATGTTAATATATGTACCAAAGAGGAATAGAATCTGGTTTAGATACCTTTTCAAAATTTCTGTGCATTCATCAGTTGCAATAGATCCCAGTGCCTCTGCAGCCTCATGTCGGACCATCTCATGCTCATCAACATCTTCTAAAGTGGTCTTCAGGAATGGAACACTTCTTTCATCTTGCATTTGTCCGAATACGAAAGCGACTTCATGACGGAAGAGGGCACTTTTTGCTTTCAGGCCTAGAATCAAAATTTTGTTTCTATTACAGTAAAACCTCGATAAGAGAAACCTCGATTTATTTATATTAGTTGTTGATCACTGACCAGGAAATTGTGCCGTGTTATAAAAGTTACCTAAGTAAAATGAGTTCAAAGCAAACACTAACTACGCTGATAAATAAAAAGCGATAAAAGCGATGAAAAGTGGATTAAAAAGGAAGGCTCAGTTTAGAATACACAAAAGTACATTATCACTTATAATTAAAAAAGAAGCTGAGCTCTTAAAGAAATGAGAACCTGTGTAAAATGCGAGTGTAACATAAACCTTTGGTAAGTTAAAAACTCTATAACTTAAAATCTTTGTTTCCCATGGATTTTAACTTGTCGAGGTTCTACTGTATTTACATCAAATATACATTAATATGTGATGGTCCAGTGGTGGAATGTCCATTCTATGTCTACAGGTATAAACACAGATATATACCAATGAGTTGTCAGAATTTGTGTATATTTATTCATTTAAATTGGGATTACTTTGTGCAAACAACCACACAAACAAGGTGAAGACAAACATTGTGAGAAAACATGAACCCGAGAAATGTTTTTGTAGTACCACTGCATAAACCACCATGAAAATATAGAATTATAGATTTCTTGGTGGTTGAATTTGCCAATATGCTGTGTATTAGTATCCATACTGCAGTGAGTATTTTACATGTTGATGTGTTAAGGTAATGTACATTTTGATAATATGACAATTTTTTTTCATAATCAGAGTGTACTTAGTGTACATCCAGAGTGGACACTGTAATTGAGCATCGAGCGGGACGTCGCTTGTGGCGTTCGTGTCAAACAGATGCAATGACATGTGAGTATACCCGGAGTAGTGCGCGAGCGTCGCTCTTGGACGCTGCACGCGAAACACGTGACATCCCGCTCGATGCTCGATTATAGTGTCCACTCTGGACGTACATTTATAGCAAGAATTTGGAAATCTAAACCAATCAACGCTTTTCTAAAATATTTACTTTCTAATTAAATAATCAAATTTTCAACTTAAAAGCTATGAAGACACTGTAATTATATTACAAAATGTTTCTGCGAATAATTAAATTTAAATTTTACTGGGCTTGGCAATATAATTACCTTGTATATAAATACAATATTTACACAACTAGACTTTACAACAAGGGAGACAAAATGCAACCTAGTAACTTTCGCCCCATCAGCCTCACTAGCATAATCATTAAAATCATGGAAAAGATAATAAATAGTAAAATTACTCAATTTCTAAACAGAGAATGCTTAATATCTGTAAAACAGCATGGATTTATGGAAAAAGATCAACTGTCACAAACTTGCTATCTTGTGTTCATTCCTGGACAAAAGAACTCGACAACAAGAATCCTGTTGATGTTGTCTATCTAGATTTTGAACAAGCTTTTGACAAGGTTCCTCATCTACGTCTTGTAAGAAAATTAGATCACTTCGGAATATGTGGTATGCTACTCAGATGGATAGAGAACTATCTTGCAACCAGAACATTCCAGGTGAGAGTTGGTAACTCTCTGTCAAATCGAAGGTGTGTCCTGAGTGGTGTACCACAGGGATCAGTACTCGCTCCGACTCTGTTTAGAATTTTTATAACTGATCTAATTAAATTGATAGACTCTGAGTCTGCCTTCTTTGCTGACGATGGAAAATTATTTGGGAACCCACTAATAAACTCAGGTCAATTACAAAAAAACCTTAACAGAATACAGGGCTGGACAAAAGACTGGATCATCAACTTAAATACAGAAAAATGCAGTGTCTTACATCTAGGTATTTCCAACCCCAGACTCACATACTACTTAGAAGGAAAATCCTTAGATTCCGTCAAGTTACAAAAAGACTTGGGTGTACTTATATCTGATAATTTAAAATGGGAAGAACATATTAATTCAATAGTCAAGAAAGCTAACTCATTTGTGTATGTAATTCGTAGAGCTTTTCAAGCACTGACTGTGGAGGTCTTTCGCAAAATCTACAAAACCTACATAAGACCACTTCTTGAATATGGCTTCCAGATATGGAGTCCCTACTTCCAGAAAGATATCAACCTTCTAGAAAGTGTTCAAAGAAAAGCCACAAAAATACCACAATCCTTAAGGAAAAAATCATACCCAGACAGACTGCTTGCACTGCACCTGACTACTCTCGAAGAAAGACGCCTTCGTGGTGATCTCATAGAAACATACAAAATAGTTACTAATAAATACAACCTGCCATACTTACGTGAAATGTATATTTTAAGAGACACAACAAGAACTACAAGAGGAAATCAAACTAAAATAAGTCGATCACTTTCACACACAACAAGTGCACACAATTTCCTCAGTAACAGAGTGGCTCTGAACTGGAACCGATTGCCTGACGAAGTAGTATCCGCTAGTTCTGTCCATGGTTTTAAAAACCGACTCGACAACTGGCTCCGGACAAATAAACTCACCTTAATAAGTGAACATCTGCAGTGACCAAAACCCGACAAAAAAAATTCGACACACTGCGATATAGACGTATCAGCAATTATGCTGCTTGTCTATTAACTATAAATAAATAAATAACAACCAATATTGTTATTGTAATTTCAAATATATGTTTTTCTACACACTATTTCTTTATCACTTTATTATGTTATTGTTACACATACAATGGTTCAGGTTACTGCATTTTAGTAGACTGATAACTTTTTCCAGTATATCATAGGAAAAATAATCATTAAGAAATTACAATGAGCTAACTAAATTCTAATTAAGGGTGCAGTTTTATTTAGTAGTGATTCTAGGCAATTATATGCCATTTAATAATTAATTATGTAGCAACTATTTGATACTTTACAAACTGCATAACTATTTGTAGTCCCGTGAAGCTGACAATCAACCTTGCTTGGTCAATAGCATAGTCAGTTTGAAAAAAAAAAGCATAATATTTGATACTTTCTGCAAATCATAATCAAGTATTTTCCTAGATTCTGCAATCATAAATGGGCTGACAAATTATGACAAATGTTGCTTTACTATAAATTTTATATAAGAGAAACTTTATATAATACATCTAATGAAATCGCATGCAAGTGCACCTCTAACATTGTCCGAACTATAAACACTATATATGACAATTTAATTTCTAGATGACTATAGCAAATGATGTATAAATATGAAAAAGAACAAACAACATATACCTTCACCCAGTGCATTAATACTCTCTGTTGTACCAAGATTCCTCAAACTAAACATAGCTCTATATCTCTCAAACAAAGGTTTGTTTTCATCCAGATACAACTCTCTCAGAGCTTCCAAATTATTATCTTTACATGGTGGTGCAGGATCTACTGAATTGTATAAGCTCTGTGACAATGTCTCTTTAGAACTATCATTAGCAACCCAGTCGAGTCTTTGTAATGCAATCTGACATGTTTCGGCGACTTCAATTGCGCAGTCATTTCGATATTTCTCTAATATTTCACGGAGATTTGGATCACCAATTGCACCAAGGGCTTCACCTGTAATTGAAACAATATAAATTTTAAAAATACATAAAAATTTGCTAAATTAACTACAAAATTGGTGCAATGGTTTGCCACAAAGCCACAAGCACGTTATACTCATGATGTTGTGGGCCGCAAACTACAAATATGTAGGTATTAAATAAGAAAACGTAATTTCAAATTAACAACATATTAATGTAGTAAAAATTGTTGTCCAATAAAACAAGTTTGGTACAACCCTTATATCATAAGTAATGCATTGCGGTTGCATATTGGGGTCGGTTACTTGGGACTATTTACTCAGCATCATCATAGATTTTCTGATGGACATGAAACTTAAAATAATTGAAAATAAAGTTTAATCGGGTGGGCCAACGACAAAGACCTGACAGTATGGCTATTATTTTTTTTATTGTGGAACGGCAAAACGACTGCACTATGCCTGATAGTAAGCACAGTACCAAAAACAATGGCGACCACCGAGTGACACACTATTCATCACCGGTTGCCGCTGTCTTGCCGGCCTGTGAAATGCTGGATATGTATAGGCTAATCCCGAAACGCAACCCGCAGACACGAATTACTATGACGGGCTTTTTTGCTATATATATGGTGGTTGCGACCCAGTCAGGCTGTAAATCCCTTCCACCCTGCTTTCGTCATTGTCTTGTTCGTTATTCAGCAGGGTGCACCACTTGCAGGTGAGGTTGGCTCATATTTATAATAATTGAGACATCCATCTCAAGTCTTATGATTTTATTTGACACACGTTACACTCCAAACATTAATTTACATAATTACATTAATGTTGCCACTGCTCTGTGGGTTCTGCTCACACATAAGACAATTAATTTGGCCCAGGAAAGCATGTGAGTATTATTTGTATGTTACATAAAGCCCCTGCTACAAATCCATAATACAAAACTATATTTTTTAAACAAAGAAAACTTGCCCAGCATTGATGGCTTTTCTTTCTTTTAAAATATCTTCTGAAGTTTGTTCTTCTAAGCACCTTACGTACTTATATTAATGTGTAACACAAATACATACATCATTAAAACGAATAAATATGATATTAAACTATAAGTGTAAACTTGGTACACTCATTTCATATCATTGCAAAATGCACTGTTCAAATACTTATTCGTCATAGATATTCATGTCGAGTAGTCATAAGTACCATTTATATCCCATGTTTTCCTTGATATTACTCACCGTTATCGCGTACGTGCAAAATTTTAAAAGATAACATACCTGCCTCATGGCGCACTATAGGGTCATGATTTTGATCCTCTAGGACACTCCTAAGAATTGGTATCGCTCTCTTGTCCTGCATTTGTCCCAAACAGTACGCCAGCTCATGTTTTAACAGCACAGATTCGTCTTCAAAGCACTTACTTATGCAATTTATTGCGGTTTCTCCGCCTATGTTTCGAAGGGTGAATAAAGCCCGGAAACGTTCCTTCAAAGGCCTGTTGGGATCATTCAGGACTTTTCCAATATTTTCAACTGCTGTCTCGCTGATATTGGCCATTGCAAAACTTTTTACTTTATGATAATATAGTAAGAATTAAAAAATACCGCCTGATGAACAACGTCAACAGACACACGAGGACAGCTGACAGTACGGGTGACACTAGTGACAGTGATGACACTGACAGATTTTTTAGATCCTGTTTTTCCCCTACTAAGGAAAAGGCAAAGGTACTAAAAGCATACAACCAAATCAGATGATGTAGGGTATTGGAACGCTTTAGTAAATAGAATAGCGTCCTGGTAGTATATGAAAAATATAGAAAAAATGTAATGTCTTCTTGATTACTTGTTATAGTTGTTATTATTAGGGATTCAAAAAAAATGATGTTTGAATCAGATTCAATTACTTCTTTATTTCTAATTCAAAGACCCGACATCTGACTTGCGACAAAGGTAAACTGGAGCATGCAGCAGCGTTATAATATAGATGTGGGTTCGCATTTCGATTCGCACGTTGACCCAGAAAGAAATGGTACAAGATGGCGTACCTGGGTACGAAATTTTAATTATTATTTCGAAGGGCAGGTAGGACTAACTCCACAACAAAATTAACAATACTGCTTTGCCAAACAGGACCTTCGGTACAAGACATATTTGAAACGCTTGGTATCGAAGCAAATGAAACAATAACTTTTGATGAAGTGAACCGATTTTAATGCAATCAAGACTAAATGTTACTCGTGAATATTTATGCGTTATGATTTGAGTTATCGTGAACGCAGTACTTTGGCAGCGATGCATGTTCAAACAAACAGACAGATAGATAGACTGACAGACAATTCTAAAAATAGTTGAAAAGTATTTTATTACTTATCCCAAGACACCTGCAACAATGTTTTTCACAAAAACCTAAAAAGTACAGACACGTTAGATTTACATTCTTATTACCTAGATGTCTAGATAATTTTTTTATTGACTGTGTAGTGTATAACTTGTAATTATATGTAATAAATTTGTGCTATACTCCGATATTTAATTGCAACAGTCTGTCCTTATTTAACTTTGAATGTTCAACGATCCACAACGAACAAAGAATATGCGTTTTAGACACTTCAATGATACGAAAGGTCGTGCTTGCATATTACAAATGCTTATTTCATATACTTAAAAATGCAACCACGTAGACAGCCCTTCGTGTCAAAGGATAATTGTCGTGAAGGTCTTTACAGACATTATAATTATTACATTTCTGGTTAAGGTATGACATTGCTATTTGGTAGGATTTTGCAAGTAATTGTATATTGAGAATAATTCGAATTATAGAAACAGTAAAAAACTTTATTTATCAAGAAAATTATAATGATTGATAAATGGTGCGGTATCAGATTATACCTATATTGTACAAATGCTTTGAGGAAATAGGGTTTCTTATTATTTTAGTAGATAGAATAATATTTACATGAAACCTGTCATTTATAGATTTCTATATACTTGTAACTATATACTTCAATATACTTCTAACTAGCTGATACCTGCGTCTTCATATGTGTTGTTTATTAAAGCAAATTATTTACAATTTTTCTTTTGTAAACAATGTTATCAATTTACTTCCCCTTTCCCGCGCATATACCGCTTACCCTACTTCTCTATGGCAAGTAAACGCATCACTAAACGAGTAGTGCTTATAACAATTGTAGTTCCTTGGGACTTTAATGATTTGACATTAATAAATATATCGTGATTTTTTAAATAAGACCAAGCATTTTTTTTATTGTAGCACAGCAAAGTTACTGCACTGTGCCTAATGGTGAGCACAGTACAATCCAAAAACAATGGCGACTACCGAGAGATGCGTTATCCCTCGCCGGTCGCCGCTGTCATGCCGGCCTGCGTGAGCGAACAACCTCCGACCGTGTCCAGAGGTGACCAGTGTTAATCATGTCACCGGTACTCGAGCCACGGCGAAAGTCATTCACTACTGGATATGCATGAGGTGATCCCGAATCACTATTACGGGCTTTTTCACTACATGCATGGTGGTCGCGACCCAGTCGGGCTTTAAAACTCTACCACCCCGCTGACGCCATTGCCTCGTTCGTTACTCAGCAGGTTGCACCACGTGCAGGTGAGGTTGACTTGGATGTCTCAACCCCAAAATGTTATGCGACACCTCTTACACCCCAAAAAAGAAGAAATAATACTAAAAAATAACGAAATCTATCCAGTAGATTATACTTAATGACACAACGGCAGACCTCTATCTTTTTATAATATTTACTAGCTGTTGTCCGCAACTTTGCTCACAAAGATATATGTATATTACATTAGGACTTCTAGTTTGAATAGTCAAAAAAAGCTAAAAGGTGGGGAAATGGGAAAGGAGGTCTTTGTGGGGCAATACAGGCTGATAATAATAATAGCTCTTTATAAGAAGCTTTACATATTATATTTCATGTTTCTTCTTTCAAAAATGAAGAACTTCCCACATGAACTGTTAATCTATAATTCACCTTATTAGGGGTAAAATTTTAAGAAACGCCGAATTACCTTACCTTTGTTTGGAACCACGTTATATGATTTTTTTTTACTTTGAATATAACGAAGTTCTATACAACTGTTCATCCCTTATTTAGTCCCATTAGTGATGAAATTTCCAAACATACATCCTTGGAGAATGCTTACAACATAAATCGCATCAACTGTCAAAATTTCAAGTGTGTATCCCCGCCGGCGTTGGCTCTGTGTCGATGATTGTACCAGTACAGTCAGGACAAGTAATTATATATGTATGGATCAGAACTGGTTAGTCTGCCTCATGATTTGATTAGCTTTTTGTAGGAAATAGCTTTTCCACGGTTATGTTAGTTACGTTGTGTAATTTGGTTATTTTTACTTCTTACACAATATTAATAGGTTTTCGTTCACGATTTTCTTAGAAAACTATGTCACTTTTTATCCCGAATTTTAATAAGAAAAACATGGTATTACCTAAATATTTATACCAATATTAAATATTCAGTTAACGAACATGTATAATTATTATGTGTTGTGTACGCTTTGTTCCGATTGTGTAGGTCGAATATAAATTCATATAATATATTGTTAGTGTCAAAGCTTCTAACATTAATGTGTATTTTATGCATTGTTGTCATCTGTTTCAATCACAAACGTACAAGAAATATAATTAGGATATTCGTTGAGGAGCTACGAACGATGTACGATAAAATAATGAGCTGCCATTTTAAGGCTTCATCGAATCGTAGAAGTGGGTTAAAATTGAATTCTACACACAATATTTATGCGTTGAATAGGATATTATTATTACAACCAAAAGAGTTTGTCACATGTTAACATTTTTTAAATTTAGGCTAACTAAAAAACACGAGAACTTCGCCGTGCGTAAAAAAGTCTGTAATATTTCTATGTGCGGCTATAATAATAATAAAAAAAACAGGAAGCGCGTGCACTAGGCCACTGGTAAAAAATGTTTATGTAAATATATTGCCTGAAATAATGATTCCTCTAACTATATTGCTCGTAGTCAAAGTTTATGTACCTGTAGCTATCGTGCTGCAAAAAAGTCGTTTTTGTCCCAAATTTTCGACCGAGGCATCGCTGATTTGACGTTACGTGCACGAAATGCAATTGGAAATCTATACTAATATTATAAAGAGTTAAAATTTGTGAGTTTATGACGTTGTAGGCGGTAATATCGGGATCTATTAAACCGATTTTGAAAATTCTTTTACCAATAAAAAGCCACGTTTTTTGTAAGTGTCATAGGCTATATATTAATCCGAAAAAAGAAAAGACCGTTTTGTGGTAGTCAGGTTTGCAAAGTAAGTCGGAAACAAAACGGTCGAACGAAAACGTTTCTTACGAACGCTGCCTTAACGATGGGAGATATATGATTGAGTTCTAGAGAAAAGTTATAGAGCTTGATAATGCCTATTACCGCCCAACGAAGTGAGCACGGGTCAACCAGTCTTTGTTAAAACCATTCGTCGCGGTACCACGCTGTACCGCGATGCCGTCGCTCATTTTTGTTTTCCAGCGTATCTCTTAAGAATTTCAATGCTGGTAATATTACATACAGATGGGTAAGATAAGACAATTCTAATAAAACTAGAAAGGGCCCAAAGGTCCCTCTTGAAGGTTATTTTTAGAAAACCTTTTCGCTACTCCAAATCAAATCAAAAATACTTTATTCAGTTTAGGCCCTAATAAGGCGCTTATGAACGTCAAAACTACCACCGGTTCGGAAAACAACCCAGTCACCGAGAAGAACCGGCAAGAAACTCGATTGGGTACATCTTTTTAACATATATATATATATTTCAAATACATTATACGTTACAATACCGTTTTTAGTGGATGCACAGAGAGGAGTCAATTCCAGACGTCACCATCGTTCACGTATTGATCCACTCTATAGTAGCCTTTCGACACTAAAACCCGCTTGACATGGTGCTTAAATTTACAGTCCGGCAAATCGGTAATATGTTTTGGGACTTTATTGTAAAACCTAACACTATTACCTAAGAAACTATTACTGGTTTTGCTAAGTCTGAAACATGGGACGACCAGTTTGTCACAGTTTCTAGTATTTAGATCATGCCGGTCTTTTACAAAATGCACATTTTCAAAGTTTTTACGGACATACATATACTATACTAGCCGACCCGTGCCCACTTCGTTGGGCGGTAATACGTAAGCGTGGAATGAAAGTTAACACTGTTTTCGCTCAACGCTTTAGTGAGTTTGCCCTCCCATTCATATATAGACAAGTGAACAAACACTGCGAGTTAATTAACCTAGAGTTAAGAGAAGCAAAAACAAGAGTCACAAACTGGTTATTATCTATGACATACCAGGAGACTGAAAATGTTCTTCACATTCTCTCTTAAACAGACGCAGGATATGAAGATAAATATAGTTCTAAGGACAATTTATATATCTACCTACACTTATTTACTTAGATATGATTACCATGTGTTGTGTTTGTGTTTAGTTATTAAAACTGCGCAAATTTAGCGGTTTTTTTTATATATATACATAAGTTTTACATTCTATTAATCTCTTTCATCCAATAAGTAAGCCACTAACGGCACTAACAGCTTATACATTTTGTAACGTAGTTTTGAATGATTACCCGCGACACAGGATTCAGTTCCTAGTGCGGGAATCTACAGTTATTTGTATGCCATGTAACATCATTTTGTTAAATAAATACTTTTTTTTTTCTTTTTTTTGTATCCGGCGCAAGTGCAAGCACTGTTACTTCACGTCGGTTTTCTGTGAGAGGGTGGTACTACCCCGGGCGAGCCGACCGATCTATGCTGAAACCAATAATAGCATCAACGTGGCTCTATCACCTTGAGCTCTAACACTTTCAAGTGTTATAGCAAAACTGGTAATTTTCAATTTTTATGCCTTTGGTTATAATCATACATATAGTCAATTTCGTATATTTAATCATTTTTACAAATACCTAATATTTTATTTATGTAAAATTGTACCGCCGAATAATTTCCGAAATTCCGTATATAATATAAATAAAATTGAATTGTACGTTTGTAATATCAAAAATAACAGCTTTTTACTACATTGATATGACTGTATATACGATATTTATAACAGAATAACATTTTTAACAAAATTTCTGTTTGCCACTTTGTTCTGGCTAATTTCCGAAGCTATTAGACCTATTTCGACGGGACTTTTACTGACAGATAGCTGATGTTATAAGGAGTTACTTAGGCTACTCTTATCTTAGATAAGAAAAATAAGTTTCCGCGCAAAAATTATAAACTAAATAAGCAGTGTATAGGGACAATGTGCGCCTTACGCGCAACTTTACGCTGAACAAAATGTTTTTGGTAAGACCCACGCGGGCGCAATCGCTTTTTTTTTTCGAACTGACTACGCTATTGACCCAGCAAGGTCTTAACAGCTTCACCGGACTACTAAGGCGAGTCATTTAACCTGGATCCACTTTTTAATGCGCCAACTAGATGTACGTCTCAGACTGCATCTTGTATTGATAATATCTTTACTGATTTCAAAACCATTGGCGGCAGTATTATTACGGGGATACGGTCTGATCACAAAGGACTTCTTGTTAAAATAAATTGTGATAAACCCAGCAGTGTCTGTAAGAAAACAACTAGGCTTATATCCAAAAATAGACTAGGTCTTTTAAATCATAATATTGCTCAAAATTTATCTTTGAAGACTTTTATTAATCAAGATCCAGATAGTGACTATGACAGCTTATTTAATATCATAAGCACTGAATTTAGTAAACGTTGCCCAAGAAAAGTTATTAGTGTAAGGAAAAAAAAAAGTTTTAGTGAATGGGCAACTACAGGCATTAAAATAAGTAGAGATCGATTGTACGAGCTATATTACAAGAGATCACTAACAAATAGTGAATCATTTCATGCTTATGTTAGAAATTATTCTAAACTTTTTAAACGTGTTTGTGTAGCAGCCAAAGCAACATTTTTAGGAAATAAAATTCTCAAGTCTAAAAATAAGACCAAAACTGTCTGGCATATAATAAATAAAGAATTAGGAAAAAACAAAATAAATGATAACTCATTTAATCTAAGTGTCGACGGAGTACGTATTTCAAACAGTTCAGAGGTAGCAACTGTTTTCCAAGATTACTTCACTAATATACCTTCACAAATAACAAAGCGTATAACATCATCAGCCGAGGGCGCTGCCGCTCTTTTAAAAAATATAAGTGCACCCACAGATTCAAAATTTAAGTTCTCATTTATTAGTGCAGGTGAAATAATAAGGGCATTCAAACAATTAAATTTAAAAAACACCGAAGACATATGGGGAATGTCAGTAATAGTAATACAGTCCTTAATTGTCACTATTTCACCACATTTGGCTAATATATTTAATCAGTGTATAGCAAAAGGAACCTTCCCTAATTTAATGAAAATAAGCAAAGTGGTTCCTTTGTTTAAATCAGGCTGCAGAAGTAATCTTGGAAATTATAGACCTATTTCTGTATTACCGTCGATTAGTAAAATTTTTGAAAAGATTATGCTCAGACAATTGGTAGAATATTTTAGAATGCAAAAGTTTCTGGATGGTCGACAGTTTGGGTTCACCAAATCGAAATCTACTACTGACGCTGGTGCAATGCTCATAAACCATATATTGGGAGCCTGGGAGGATTCGCAGGATGCAATTGGTGTGTTCTGCGATCTGTCTAAGGCCTTTGATTGCGTTGACCATAGTACGCTTATTCTTAAATTGAAACACTATGGTGTTTGTGAATCTTCTCTCGACCTTCTAGTCTCTTATTTACAAGATCGTTGTCAGAAAGTTAGCATACATGGGGTAACATCTGCGGGATCTTTTGCGCGAATTGGTGTCCCTCAGGGCTCTATTTTAGGGCCGTTTTTGTTTTTAATATATATAAATGATCTGCCGCTAATGGTTAATAACTGTGCTGACATGGTGCTTTTTGCAGATGATACTTCACTTATATTTAAAGTTAAACGGATAGATTCAGAGGTTGGGCATCTGAATAATACATTAAATGAAATTTGTCATTGGTTTGCGTTAAATAACTTATTGTTAAATACAGATAAAACGAAATGTATGAGATTCACCTTACCAAATGTTAGACAGGTTAATAGTAGAATCAAGATCGAAGGGAATTTGGTAGGGTTAGTTGACAGTGCTGTATTCCTGGGAATCACACTAGATTCTAAATTACAATGGGGCCCTCATATTAAAAAATTAGCTAACAGATTAAGTTCGGCTGCATACGCAATACGTAAAATTCGCCAGCTTACAGATATTGCCACTGCTAGGTTAGTCTACTTCGCTTACTTCCATAGCCTAATGTCTTATGGTATTCTGCTGTGGGGGACGGCTGCTGAGGTAGACACCATATTTTTATTACAAAAACGGGCAGTTCGAGCAATATATAATATGGGACCTCGCGAATCATTAAAAACGAAGTTCCAGGAATTCGGTATCTTAACTCTACCCTCCCAATACATTCTTGATAATTTAATGTATGTCCGTAAAAACTTTGAAAATCTGCATTTTGTAAAAGACCGGCATGATCTAAATACTAGAAACTGTGACAAACTGGTCGTCCCATGTTTCAGACTTAGCAAAACCAGTAATAGTTTCTTAGGTAATAGTGTTAGGTTTTACAATAAAGTCCCAAAACATATTACCGATTTGCCGGACTGTAAATTTAAGCACCATGTCAAGCGGGTTTTAGTGTCGAAAGGCTACTATAGAGTGGATCAATACGTGAACGATGGTGACGTCTGGAATTGACTCCTCTCTGTGCATCCACTAAAAACGGTATTGTAACGTATAATGTATTTGAAATATATATATATATATATAAAAAAGATGTACCCAATCGAGTTTCTTGCCGGTTCTTCTCGGTGACTGGGTTGTTTTCCGAACCGGTGGTAGTTTTGACGTTCATAAGCGCCTTATTAGGGCCTAAACTGAATAAAGTATTTTTGATTTGATTTGATTTGATTTGATTTGAGCGCTTAAGGCACTCATTATTATTTCATATATTTATTGTGTCTCTTTGAGCGGCACCATCGATCCGGTTAAAAACAAAGTGCTTCAAGATTATGCTTGCTATATTTAATTTAATTCTGATTTTAATTAAACTAAATGTTACTTGAGGATATACAATATGAACGCAGTACTTCAGCAGTGATGTGTGTTCTAACAAACAGACAGAGAGACAGACATTACTTATTTCAAGACACTTGCAACAATTTTTTACCTTACAAATCTATAAAGTACAGACACGTTACATTTATTTTCTAATTATATGTATAGACTGTACATTTGTTTGTAATTGTATACCCTAAACAAAGCTACATAATTTTAATACAGATTGATGAACTCTATATAATAAACAGAATAATAATTTAGAGGGCGTTCATAATCGAACGCTGTTGTCTCGGCATGGCGCCTAATGAATATTAAAACATGAATACTTACTATATCTTACATATTTGTTCATAAAGAATCATATAATTTATCAAATATATAATCCTGCGGAGATTTCGTAACAAAAACAAATATGCAAAGAGGAAAATAACAATATAAACCGTCTCATCTTTCAAAAGTTTGCCGGTATTACGAGAAATTGTTCAGAGGTCATTGCCCTTGATTCGCTTACCTTTAAGGGATAAGCCACTGTTCATCAACGCAACGGTCGACTGCACCGTGTCATCCCGTACATAACTAGTACTGTAACACTCGTATATTTCTAAAGAGTAGATACGTCAAACTATTTTTTCCGTATACCTGTTAAGGTTTTAGGTCTATTTCTATATTAATTTTGAAATATTTATATTTGGAAATTACAGTTCAATCACAGAGTCTTTGTGTTTTCTGCACTGTACACAGATACAATTATTATTCATAAGAACATTCATAATGATCGACAAGACTGTACACAGCCTTGAGGAATTATTTAATTTTGTTTGATGTTAAGTGATCACCACCGTCCATAGACACTTGCAACACCAGGGGAATCGTGAGTGCATTGCCAGCCTGTGTTTGGGGGAGAGGGGAGTGTGGAAGTGGGGAATTTGGGAATATGGGGAGAAGAACGGCGAAGGTGAGGGGAGGTGGGTATCCGGAGCTGTCACTGACCTAACGAAACGCAACAATGCAAGCTGGGTTACTTGACTTTGGTGTTTCTGTGGGTCGGGTGGTAATACCCCGGGAGAGCCGACCCATTTATGCTGAAACCAGTAATAGCTTCAGCGTGGCTCTACCACCTCTAAATAATATATGTAATAAATGTCTATCTTATATTATTTTATATTAGTACTATTTCTTTTTAATTGTTATGTTTCCTTGTTTATAGGACAAAGATGTTTCTGGTTGCAACATAGTTGTTAACTATAGCAGTTACTGGTGTTTATATAATTATCTATTTAACGATGCTAAATAAAATAAAATCCAAATTCATCTTTTTTGTGCATATATATTAATAATATTTATGTTAATAATATTTGTAACATTTTTAATTGTTTGTAACTCACTATTTCATATCTAATTAATAAATCTAAAATTTCTTTAATTTGCGGTTGAAAGACCCGATATTAAAAGCAGGGAGGATACACTCGCCAACAGTCGGTTCCAAAGAATCATGGTACGGCAAAGATACGATACTGGCAAGTTTCTAGTTTGTGCTAAGATGGAGACCATTAAACTATAACTCTGAAACCTAGCATGTGTAGTTTTGCTATGGAAAGTAGGAAGGAAATTAAATTGAATAGCTCTCCAGAACACTCGCCTATAGACGGTAGAACATGTTTAGTGTCGTAATATCCCTACGCATCGCTCGTTATACTTTCTAACATCTGCATCGATCACAACTTGAACAGACCGTCAATGGAGCATCGAGGAGGTATTTTGAAAAACCCTCATAGACATAGAACCTTGTGCTTTTTAAAGAGGTTACAGCTGACCGGCGGTGAAAAAGTGACACATTCTGTTCAAGTTTCGAGACTGTAAATGAAGTAGAAATGTCATTTCTAACCTATTCTTTACAGTTGAAGTCACGGCAAGAGTGGTAGAGCCACGTTAAAGCTATTATTGGTTTCAGCACGAATGGGTCGCCTCGTTGGGGGTAGTACCACCCTCTCATAGAAAACCGACGTGAAGTAACAGTGCTTGTGCATTGTTGCGTTTCGTTCGGTCAGTAAGAGCGCCAGAGGCCAACCTCCCTTCCTCTCTCCTCTCCCCCCTCACTCCCTTTCCCCCAAACACAGGCTGGCAACGCACTTTCGATTCCTCTGGGGTTGTTAGTGTCTATGGACGGTGGTGATCACTTAACATCAGGTGACCCACAAGTTCGTTTGCAAGTTATGACATAAAAAAAGGTGTGTGTGCGATTCACACACGATAGAAGTGAAACTTCAGTAAATCGACAAAAGAATGAGATGAATATATATAACAAGGGTAGGATAATTACAAAGTTTATTTGTTTAAAAATGAATTTATTATTTACCACAACAAGATATAAAAATACTCATAAACACTGTTAAACAATAACACACCACGCTGACGTCTTACTAAAAAGCTGTAATACGCAGCCGCATACAGTAACAGTAGTATTAGCTCACGTACCTTTCACATATACTAACACACGTTAAATGCTCAAATACAAGCAAGTATTAAACAGTGTGCAATATACATGCACACCGACATTTGCTCTGTCGCTCTGGCTCACTAATTTTTGTATTTGTGTCTCTTTACCTGTCGTTTTTTACGTTGCATTCGGTTTGAAATCACAACGATTCTAAAGAAGTTTTAATTCAAAAATCCATACCTAAGACATTGAGGCTGTCACGCGTCACGAATGAAACCTTCAGAAAAGTAGGAAGAGGGGAATACGGTACAAATAAGCGCACACGCATTGTAAACTGTCGTTAAACTACAACGAACTATTCGCTCTATATAATTACACGTCTGTAGGTAATGTATGAAGTGATCCATTTAGATGCACATAGCGTTTGTCACTTTGCACATACGATGCGATGCGGCGATGTGTCAACGAACAATGGATCATTAGAAGATAATTACCATCGATTATATTTATGAGCGTTGCGCGTCGCATACAAGTAGAGTTTGTTTGCCCATGTGGTATTGTTACTTGTCAACAATATACTTTCTGCGTTTTACATATAAATTGTCTACTTTTTTTTTATTTTGGTAATAAATGACTTCGTTATTTTATCTATTCGGTCAATAATAAATAAGACCGATAAAGATTCCTAAAAATTGTTTTACATTCGTGTGATATTATAGTAATCTAAGAGTCCTAGTGTATTCTTTAACTATTACAAACAAAACTTAAGGTCACAGTAAATCAGAAAGGATTTCCACACAATAATCATAATAATGAAAAGGCGTAAAAGATAACTAAAAAAATTTAAATTTTATTTTACTCATCCGATTTTTATATTTTGTTTGAACTAATATATATCACATTGATATAAATATATTTATTTAATTATATATTTTGAACTACACGAAAACTAATAGGATACGTTATATATTCGGATTCGTATAATAGTAGGCTTGGTATGTATTCAGATATATAAAAAATATCTACACCAGCAGATATATAATATATACACAATGTGCAAAAATTTTATAAAAAAAAGTTTAAGATAATTAAATATACTTTTTTAAATAAAATTTGACAATTACAAAAAATAATTAGTCAAATAAGTGCAGCCGTTTTGAAGTGATGCACTTACATACATGCGGTAATTGATTTTAATTTATATACTCGTAGATTAATAAATGCAGACAGCGAATCGCTCGTACAAATTCTACATTGTACTCCTATTTTGTTCGTACACTAGAACAAATATCCTTATATATAGCAATGTATCTGCACAAAAGCTATGTTTATGTGTATTTATGTTTCAACAACTCATATATGTATGAATAGTTAGCTTAGATTAGCTCAGATAGGTCGCGAATTGCATGTATCAGGCAACAGCCAAAGCCGAGGTGTGCCGCGCACCCTTGAGCTAGTGGTCAAAATAAAATCGGCTGAGTGCCTTAAGCGCTCGCCTTAGTAGTCCGGTGAAGCTGTTAAGACCTTGCTTGGTCAATAGCGTAATCAGTTCGAAAAAAAAAAACTATGTTTTGGGAATAGGAAACGAGGATATACTAAACTAGGCTCCGCCCGCGACTTCGTCCGAGTGGAATAGTTACTTTGGGCTAACGCTAAAACGTAGCGAAAGCTCTCAAGAGGAAAAAAAAACGATTTCAAAACATTCTTCATTGGTGCTCCGCTCCTATTGGTCTTAGCATAATGATATGTAGCCTATAGCCTTCCTTGATACATGAGCTATAAAACATTGAAAGAATTTTTGAAGTTATACTCCTTATGGCGCGTTAGGGAAAAATAATGAGAGTAAATTTTTATGATGCGCGCGCACACCGTCACGAAAAACCGACACCCTGAAGTTCGCTATAGTCAACTTTTTCTGTTGTTAGTGTCGTTTTTTCTACAAACGTAGAATAAGGCGAAAGATAAACATTTTGAAAAGATTTTTATCTTGTTACGCCAAAGAAGTATAACTTCTAACGCGTGTACATAAGTACACAAAAAATTTTTTTTAATCGGTTTAGTAGTTCCTGAGATTACCCCCTACAACGTCACAAACTCACAAACTTTACCTCTTTATAATATTAGTATAGAGAATTATTTTGTCTATTTACATAAGTGGAATTAGTTTGAAATGCAGTTATTTCTCTTACTCGCCCTATTCGATAGTTGGGGCAAAATGCGACAGATATAGTAGCCTCTTAATAGTCTACCGTTAATATAAACATAATAAATTTTCATTACAGCTTGTGACCGTCTACAGCTTAAATTGAACTTCGACAGTATATAGAGTTTTGCTGAGAAGAAATTGCGAAATGAAAAGGCTTCATATATCAGCGTGTGTTGCTAACCATTTTTGTCAAGCCTGGAAATTGAACACAGTAATGTGACCTCTCCAAAAAGTAGCTACTACGGCTACCAAACTATGATGCACTCTCTTTACCACTTCGAGAAAATACAATATGCCGAATAGGTATTAACTTTTCCACAGCATTTTTTTGTCATAAACTGCTTTATCAAAATAAACAAATTTTCCGCTTCATCCGTCAGACTGGCTTACATGGATATAAAGAAAAAGATAAGCATGTACTTTGTTCCGGTTCAATTTAATAAAAACAAATTCACAAAGAAATTACGTTGCTTTGCGTTCCGCAAACTGGTGAGGTTTATATATTACTAGCAAGTGCTCGCTACTTTTTTCGAGTTAATTATAATACAAACTTTAAAGAACTTAAAAAATAACCTATAGCATTTAGAAATCATGTACCTTAGTACCTATTACCTAGTACCTATTAGTCTGCTCACAATTTGTGAAACAAACGCAGAGGCCCATAGGTTGAGATACAATGTTAACAAGAATGAGGTACTAGTCTTAAAGGCATGCACTAAGACCTACTCAATTCCACAACAGTTGAGACTCTGTGGATGTCCCTTATTCAGGTAACAAATTTCAGGTATCTGATAACACTGAGCGTTACCGCAGAACGTTGACTGTCCGCTGTAATATGATAGCTCGCAGATTTGCTAAATTCTCGACTGAAGTGAATGCTACGCTTTCTAAAGTGTACTGCCAATTATTTTACACATGCAGTCAGTAGGTTAACTACACGAGGGTATACAGCGCTCTGCGCGTACAACACAACAATGCATTCAGAGTGTTGATGGGGTTGCCGCGATACTACAGCACCTCGGGCATTTCGCGGAGGCGAGAATTGATGGATTTCATTTTTTTTTTATAGTTGCTCGGCAAGATGACGTCACTATGCCTGATGGTAAGCACAGTACAATCCAAAAACAATGGCGACCACCGAGTGACACACTATACATCGATGGTCGCCGCTGTCATGCCGGCCTGCGAAAAGCTGGATATGTATATGCTGATCCCGAAACGCGACCCGCAGAAGTCAATCACTATGACGGGCTTTTTAGCCACATACATGGTGGTTGCGACCCAGTCAGGCAGTGAAACCCGATCACCCCGCTTTCATGACATCATGCGCAAGCGTTGCGCCTCACTGATAAGCAGGGTACGCATAACATCCTGAATGCTGTAGCAGAGAGGTGGGACAACCCTATACTGGGACATTGGGTCTGCCTACACACTATGACGTTATAAAAATAAGTCGTTCATATTCTTTATATGTAAGTACTAACACTAGTTTCTAAGTTGTGTATATACTAACCGAATAGACTTTTGTCTGCAATAAAACATTTTTTTTTTCTTTTTAATTACTAACATAACTTTCAAAATCGTATCAGTAATAAAACAACTCACAAACTTTACCTCTTCTATAATATTTATATCTATAAAATAAAAGACTAGTTATAGGCCCTCCGCTTCGCACGCATAAACTATATAATTATCAGACCAAACATCGCATACCGGTGCCACCCAGAGTTAAAAGTAGGCTAGAGAAATCCACAAAAAATATCTACATGATAACGAAAATCCTATCAAAATCGATATAGCTGTTTCGAAGATTGGCTCGTTCATTTAAAAAAAAAATGAAAATCTTTTCCAACATTTTATTTTTCGCCTTATTCTACGTTTGTAGAAAAAACGACACGAACAATAGAAGTTGACTACAGCTGACTTCAGGGTGTCGGTTTTTCGTGACGGTGTGCGCGCGCATCTTAAAAAATTACTCTCATCATTTTTTCCTAACGCACTAAAAGAAGTATAACTTTAAAAACAGACAGACAAAACTTTCAAAGTTGTTATATGACATTCTTATCTTAATGTAAGTTAAACTTTCAACCCTGATGATTTTAATTTCGTCATCATTCATACAAAACCTTTTTTTATTACATTGTTGTGAAACGTAGTGTAAAAGTTATACACGTGTGTAATTATGAGACTCGATTGACTGCACTAATTAAACCACATGGACCTGATACACGTGTTTTAATATTGTCAATTACTTTACCCGTGCTGCTGGGAATTCCACTCTCTATGCACCATGACTAGTGATATTCTGAGAGGTAAAGTTATTTTGTAATTCACTTTACATTGAGGAAAGATAATATAAAATATTACTAGTCATTTGGAAAATACAGAATATGATGGTAATTATATCTTATAATATTAATTGTTTTCATGGAACATAATTAACGAACACTTGTATTTATTTTATTATAATATTGTATACATGTATATATTTATTTATCCATTTTCTTCTGTTTTGTTTAGGCGCTACCTAGAAAAGTTTTTGCTTAACATTAATACCGCTGGTTAGCTGGAAGAAAACGCCTCATGACATTAAGCTCGCCAGTGTACAAATCAAAAGTACAATAAAGAATTCATTCATTCATTATTTTTAAAGATATAACCAGTTGTGATGGCTGAGACCTTGAATTCCATGTAAATGGCAAAGGTACCACTGCGTGTGTTTCATATGCTTGTCAAGAACGTCATTCTGTATCGCATTAAACTTAAACTAGGGTTGCCATCTCCAAATTTCGATAAACAAAATTAGAAGATTGAAATACCAGGAGATTCATATTTAAAATCAGACGCAGTATAATAACAGTACCTCACTAATATTTATAAGCAGTACATGAAATTAAACCAATATTAATTACATATTTTACGATAGGCTACATATTGTAGGAGATGTAGGGATTGTAGGTTTTTTTTTTCTCGGACTGACTACGCTATTGACCCGGCAGGGTCTTCACAGCTTCACCGGACTACTAAGGTTGGCGCTTAAGGCACACAACCGATTTGGGTTTTAGGTAACATACACAAGGGTGCACGCACACCTCGGCTTGGGCTGTTACCTGGAAAAAGACGCGTCTGTCCTAGCTAACTATTCTAAGCTATTCATACATATATACATTTGTGAACCATACAATCGAAATTACATGATGAAATTGCATGTATATCGGATTGAAAAGGGATTGTAGGGATCGGTCATTAAAACGTGGCAGTATTGACGCAAAATTTTTAAAACATACAACATTATGTGTGACGTTTGATATAGTCCTAGGACGTTACTTAAAAAAGGTACATGCTACTTCAGGATATTGAACAAAATGCGCATATTCAGGAGAAACACGAGAGTTGGCAACCCTATTAAAAATATAATAGTATTCAAATGTTTTAATTATAATGAAAGAGGTTTTTTATAGGCTCGCGTTGTAGCTGCATTTTTTTTAGATGAACTTGTATTTTTTATAAGTTAATTATTACGTTTCAAGCTGGTTACAATACTAAGATTTCATATCTATTCTCCGTAAGTATAATATAGTAGACTTGACCTTTGCACTTTAAGAAAGTAGGTAACCACTTTATCTATGTCTATATATTTTTGTTTATCCCTTGTACATTCCTAAACGATTCATCGAATTGGGTCCAAGCTTTAGCGAGTTGCAAAACGCATGCCAAACAAGGTTTATGAATTAATCTAACCGTTGCTCAATAGGTGGCTCGCGAGTCGATAAATTAATTCGAAATACTAAAACGTAAACTCTCATGGCCGTTAAGATTTATAAAACAAAATTTATGTAACTTAAAAAAATAACCTGCTCATTCATTGATATTAGAAATATATAAATCTTTTGGATCTTATTACAAATATTAATACATTGAAATAATTAAGTGCAAGAGAACTTATGTTATCCTAATATTTTGTATTAATCTTTGATTATAATTTCAATTAAAAAAAGTACAAAATACAACCAATTACAGACTATAAAATTTCGCTTATAAAATTAAAGGATTCATCAATAAAATCTTTCCTCTAAAATCATCTAAGATCTCTGCGATCCGGTATAATAGAACTCAGAAGTTAGAATTTAGAATTTAATTCTGATTAGGTTCTCGTATCGTAGGGCGGGCGGGCGGCAGCGGGTGGTTCCTACGCTCGTAGTAAACAAATCCCACTAGTAACGCCTCACGAATCGACAGAGGCGCTCGTGTCCAGTATACAACAACAAAATAACACGTTTTAAATTATTATTTAAACATTAAACGCGCGCGTAAAAGTTGCAACGCATGTTTGTAAATAACACTCGTTCCGTTAAATAACATTTCGGTTTCGATCGTTTGAAGCGTGCTTGTTTTTGTGTAAATCGCGTCAATTGTGATGACAAAACGGATAAAACCTAAGAGCGTTCTCGCAGACCAAGAATATAACTGAAAGTAATTGAAAAACCAAACGTAAGAACTTCTCTTTGTCTACGATTGATGAATGAAAAAGTATTTTAAAATTCTCTTTACTGTCTTTCCTTTGTTAATATTTACAGTTAATATTTATTTACAATACATTCGAACTTGGGTTTTATGTTTTTCACATTGAAAAAGCTTCAACTATAAAAAAATACAACTAAATAAAGAAAAATCAACACAATACATATGTAAATCGAGATAAATATTTTACATTTACATATAAATATTCACATGTAATTTATCTCAATTTCAACTTGTTCCAGTGCACACTTCAATCAAGAATATTATCTATATATATAGGTGAGTAATAATGATGTATTATGTATTTAGATATGTTATTTACTGAACTAAAAGCGCACACACCTAGACTGAGGTGTGCGCAGTAAATTGTAAATTGGTTCTAATGTGTTAAAGCGACCTCTTTACTAACCGGTTTTAAATATCGACAAAATAAAGATATATTAAAAAATAACTCCAACAAACGATATATGATTTAATGTTAATTATTCGTTATTGTATTCTTTACAATCTAAACATATAATAAGAATATAAATATAACCTGTCTGTACTTTTGATACCTTAGTCAAAAAAACATTGCATGTGTATTCCTAAGTAATAAAATACATTTCAATCATAGAAATGTCTGTCTTTCTGTTTGTATAAATACGCATCACTGCTAAAGTACTGCGTTCATGATAAAACCTTTCAAAAGCATATCTTCCAGTAACATTTAATCTTTGTTTTATTAAAATCGATTTCGTCTATCGAAAGTTATTGTAATTTTAATGACGACGCGTTTTAAGTATGAGAGAAAAGCAGATAAGTGACTTAATACATTTAGATGAGTTTATTAGTCATTGTTTTTACGTATTATAGTTTATATGTATTATCATATTTGTTGTATACTAGTAACCACCGGCGGCTTCGTACGCGTTAATTATGAAATAAAAATTTTAGGGCGATAAAACACGTTACTAACGTAGAAAATAGCTTTCTATGAATTACAGAATTTCTAAGTATGGATATGGATTCCGAATAAAACTACTAGCCATAAATCATGTTAGTCACGGAGAACATAGCTTTCTATTAATGACATAATTTCATAGATATGAGTTGAATTAATACATTCCCAGAAATTATCTTTTTTTATATAAGTAATAGCATGGCAAAATGACTGCACTATGCCTGATGGTAAGCACAATACAATCCAAAAACAACAGCGACCACCGAGAGAGAACCTATCTATCGCCGGTCGCCGCTGTCATGCCGACTTGCGAAAATATCGCACATAAATACACAAACTTTATCTTTTTATAATAATTGTTTACTTAACTAAACAATATTATGATAATAAGTAACTTTGCTTACTACGTTTTCACGCCTTTACTACTTAACCGATCATCATTAAATTTTGCACGTATGCTATATAGGTATATAAAAAATATATCATACATTTATCCTGTAAAAATTAATGGTCCTGAGGGATTGAGAAATAATTTTAATAAGGCCGTCTGGCATAACAACTCGATCTACTGACATAAATAAATTGCAGCATGATGCCGTGGTTACAGAACAATAGAGCTGGGAAGAAAATCTCGAATAAATAAATCTATATTAATAAGAATGAAGCCGTGGACAAAAGTTAGTAATAGTATAATTTAATATCATAAATATTATGTAACTTAAATGTTAATTGTTAATGTTATGTATTTTGGTACACGCCGAAATATAAACTACAACATTTTAGATATACTTACATACTCATGTATGGGAGCTAAGCAATAGGTTTCAATTGAATTATTAAAACAAATCTATACTTATAGATAAATATATTTTTAACTGTCATTAGCGTTAGATGCATTTTGTTACTAGTGAAATACGGGCAAAGGTACTGAAAAAAAAATTGTTACAACTTAAAACGTTATGTATTTCTCGTATTACAACATACAAAAATTCAAAGCATATTTAGTTTACATCAGATGGATTACTCGAGGCTACATATATCCTATTATCATCATATCAGCCTATAAGAGACCGACAACAGTTCCATAGGTATTTTACCGAAGGCAAGTTTGAACACGAAAACCACGTCAGCCCATGATGTATTGGCGATTTCAAGCCACATTGCGATATATTGTATTCGTAGTCATTTTGTGTATACTTAAATTCGTTTTTAAACTTCAGACATACCGAATGTAACAAAATGTATATAGATGTACAAAGACCTAGATAGTGAAGATACCTATGAATAAAAAAAACAGGTTGTGTCATAAAGATACACGATAGAATTGAAACTTTTGTATTAGGAATATTTTAATTAAAAAAATACAACAAAAATCCAACATCACGCGGCGTTTCCAGGCGGTAACCCATGCAATTACTGATCTCGCTCAACGATACTAAACTTCGAAGATCGGACGAGAACCGGTGTTTTCAACACTCTACCCGACACAATGTTTACTCCCACCACTTTTCGTCACACAAAAAGGTTGCCGATCAGAATTTCAAAGGCCTCTGACAAGAATTTTTACTTCAAAAGACATAGTTTACGATTTATAAGTACATGAATAGACAGAGAGACAGACGTTTCACATTATGATATGTAATAGATAGATATGTACTCACAGACACTCACTCAAACAGAACACCGTCGTGAAGTAACAGCGCTTGCATTGTTGCATTTCGTTCGATCAGTGAGAGCGCCGGAGGCCCCTTCCCCCCTCCTCCCATCCCCTATCCTACCCAAATTCCCCATTCCTATCCCCTCCCCTCGTCCCGTCCCCCAAACACAGGCTGGCAACGCATTAGCGACTCCCCTGGCGTTGTTAGTGTCTATTGACGGCGGTGATCACTTAACATCAGGTAAACCGCCTGTTCGTTTGCCTCCTATGATATAAAAAAACTCATAATAAAATTGGATGATGAATAAACTTAGTTAATCATAAACAGCTGGTATTAATTATGAAACATTTCACAATTACTCACAATTCAGTAACAGAAATTCTCGAAACATCTCATTATTTCCAATAATAATGAAATATGCGTTTTACTGCATATGTAATTTTAACTAGGGTTAACACACTCCTCAAATGTTTATCATAACTTGTAAATGCGAAGTTTGTTACGCTATCACACCTCAGATACTTGACAGTGATACAAAAATACAGGGTACATTTCGCCCAGAATATTTTTCCCAACAGATAGGATAAATCGACATTAATACGAACGAAGCCACGGGCTAAAGCTAGTTTACTGTACCGTTCAGTCTATGAATACTTTGGTTCTTTCTTGATATTTAACAAAAGTAAAACAATATAGGAAATAGTCTAAAGTTAAAAATGAAACGAGGAATATGAAATGCTTATTCGTGCGTTTAATAAATTCCAACAAAATACGTGCAATAAATTTAATTTCATAATTCGTATAATGAATCTATTCAAAGGGAAATTTGTTATCATTTTACAATTGAAAGTTCATATCACGTCTATTATTAGTTAGTATGGCAATTAGCATCACTTTGTTGGAACAAAGTATAAATGCCGCGTGATTTACAAAAAAAAAAGAGCAAATTTATTCTAACACCATAGCACGATGAAAAATCAAGAATGATCGCTATATGTCTTTATTAAGCTGTAAGTGACTCGCTGTAGGACCATAGGCCTCTATTTGCAAGGAAAGTATGGGCTTAATTACCACGCCAGCCTACGTCTTATTGGTGATTTCAAACATCGAGAAATCCATAGTTCTGCATTTTCCTGGAAACGATGGTACTACAATTTTTTTAATTTTTTTTTATAGTAGCACGGCATAGTGACTGAACCATGCTTGATAGAAAGCGCAGTACAGTCCAAAAACAATGGCGACCCCCGAGTGACACATTATCCATCGCTGGTCGCCGCAGTCATGCCGGCCTGCAAAAAGTTGGATATGCACAGGCTGATCCCGAAACGCGACCCGCAGAAGCGAATCACTATGACGGGCTTTTTCGCCGTATACATGGTGGTTGCGACCCAGTCAGGCTGTAAAACCCTACCACCCCGCTTTCGCCATTGCCTCGTTCGTTATTTAGCAGGGTGTACCACGTGCAGGTGAGGTTG
The DNA here is from genome assembly GCA_015888305.1 of Antheraea pernyi. Taxonomy (NCBI): domain Eukaryota; kingdom Metazoa; phylum Arthropoda; class Insecta; order Lepidoptera; family Saturniidae; genus Antheraea; species Antheraea pernyi. The sequence goes on from MU158822.1 coordinate 297,426, forward strand.
GCTTTGGTGTCCCAAGTCTTATGATGTTATTCGACACCCCTTACACCTCAAGTGTCAGGCTCAAGTTTCCTCACAACGTTTTCCTTCACTCTCAGCCAATAGTGCTACCAACTGAAATTAGTAAATGTAAGCGAATTCCGAAAAAGTCGTTGGTACATGCCAGGTTCGAACCTTCGGACATCGGATTGACATACCACCGGTCGAACCACTCAATCACCATGACTCAGTTATAGTCATTTTTGTGTAATTCTTCCGTGCAATTTATAAACGCAGTAAAGAACAAAAATGTATATAGTAAATATATATATATATTAATCTTTGCGTAACGAATTGCAGGTAACCATAAATACAACTTCAAATTTGACCGCATTTTTCTCGAAACCGATAACATGTTCTTTACTGCGTTTATGAATTGCGCGACACAATTGTCTATATTACAGTCATTATAAATATTGTCACTAAATATACATTTAAAGTCGAGTTTAATTAATTTAATAATGCGCGACAACCCTGATTTACGTCAAACAGTGTTCAATATGAATAGTAGTAATGAATAACACGTGCGGTCGAGTAAATATTGAAGTTCAAATATCAAGAAATTACTCGACCGTAGGTTACCTAATACCTACCTTATTGCATTCTGAAGCTGTTTCATGTTCTGCTCGTATAATTATATATCAAAATTAATAGTTGCCATGAACCTAAGGAAATAATAGTTATACAAAAAATATCGTAACTAATAGATATTATAAATGCGAATATGAGTTTGTCTGTTTGTTGCGCTTTCACACCTTAACTACTCTTTCGGAGATTAGCTATCGGAAATCGTTGATACGGAATTTCCGAAAAGGATTTGAGATTTTCCACAAAGATAAGTAAAACTACCACTTCATTAAACGTCGTTTCTACTACAGTGTGCTTGATTTTTTATAAAGGGTAACATCGTTTTTCTTTTTATATATCATAGGAGGCCAACGAGCAAGCGGGTCACCTGATGTTAAATAATCACCGCCGTCCACAAACACTATCAACACCAGGGGAGTCGCTAGTGCCTTGTCAGCCTGAGTTTGGGGGAGGGACGAGAAGAGGGATTGGAAGGGAGGTAGGGGAGATGAGCCTCCGACGTTCTCACTGACCGAACGTAACGCAGCAATGCAAGCACTGTCACTTCACGTCGGTTTTCTATGAGAGGGTGGTACTACCCCGAGCGAGCCGACCCATTCATGCTGTAACCAGTAATAGCTTCAGTGTGGCTCTACCACTCTCTACATCGTAATGAAATATGGCATTGTGGTGAATGGTTTTATAGATTTCGATTTGCCACCTACAACTAATAAACTTACAGCCAGTTAGTAGCAACCTCTGGTCGTATTCCAGCAACTGCCCTCAACAGTCAGTCCACATTTAGGCTCAATCTCGAACCACCTCTGGCAACAACATTACTAAAATTTTATGAGAATTTGTGATGACTTTAGACCCCTCCTTTTTATTATGAAGGGATTATATTGAGAGATATTCTAGAAATCCACTATCAAGCTTACAATCAGTTGACAAAAACTTGTCTCTATATGTCGCCAACTGCTCTCGACAACCAATCTCCTTTGAAACTAAACATGGTACCATCTATCGCTACAACATTAATAATATCATATGAAAATTCGTAATGAGCTTCTCCTCCTTTTATTAGAAACAATTTATGGTTAAAGGTTTTTAGAGTTTCGTTTGCCAGCTACCACTATCAAGCCTATAATTTGTGGACAGAAATCTCTCCTTGTATTTCGCCTACTGTCCAATTAGTGCTCGTTTAAACTCAACATGGTACCATCCATGGCTACAACATCACTTAAAATCTCATGAGAATTTATATTGAGCTTAGACTACTATTTTCATTATCAACATCTTGTGATAGCTTTTTAAAGTTCTACTTGCCAGGTACCACTATCAAACCTACAATTTGTCGACAAAAACCTCTCGCTGTTTTTCACCAGCTGCCTTCGATGGTTATTTCCCATTTAAACTCACCATGGTACCATCTTTGGCTACAACATTATTATAATATCTTATAAGAATTTCTAATCAGTTGAGAATCCTTTTTTAATTATCATCGACTTAACAATTTAACACGATTTAAGTTAATATATAAAAAACAACATTACATTTACAGAAGGTCGTAGCTCGGAAACCAGAGTTATGTTTGTAACCTTGACCTAGTCGTGACAGCTTGCCCCGCGGTCGACCCAAAAACCGTGCCCCGACATCGTAAGGGTTCATATGATACTTAACGTTATCTCCGTATAATTTTGTTAGAATGATTTAAATGGAAAAATATTGAATACAAACTAGTCGCCCGCCCTGGCTTCGCACTGGTGTACTAATCAATAAAATGAGATCAAATCTTTCTTTTATAGTATGACCATTTGACGATATGAAATGGGAACGTGGATCTATCATTTCTATCAATATTTTTGAATAAAATAAGGAAGAAATAAGGAAGATCTCCTTACGTCTACTGTCTCACTCGCAATATATGGGCATTTTCACAACACCAGCTACCATGAAGTATTTGCGATTTCAAACTCAGAGAAATCCACAGTTCTATATTTTCTCACATACAGTGGTACCACAAGGATATGTCTCAGGTGCAGGTTTCATCATGATGTGTTCCTTCACCTTTAGCTGGTAGTGTTGCCAATTTAAAATAGTAAAAATATGCGAATTCAGAAAATTTCGTTGGTACGTTGGTATTCTGCGGATATCGAATTGATATTCCAGCAGTCAACTACCACCACCACATTTCTTCTTAATAATTCTATCAAAATTATAATTAATAACTACAGTAAACGTTCAAAGTAAGTAAAATATATTATTTAATTATACTATAATATAAGGATTAATACTATACTGCTCCAAATAGCGTCGCAAATAACCTGTTTATATAAAAGATAAGAATGGTTACTATGGGTTATCGTTAGGAGATAAACATATATAATATCATCGGAGATTTTTCTGTAAGCATCATTGAAATATACAATTCCGTAACACATTATTTTAATATATCTCATAAATTTAACAAGCATTAGCAATCGTAACCGCCCGATAAATATTTTGGAGCGGTTTTTATAGCAATAATCTTATTGTAATTTCCCATAAGTTAACGCACACATAATTGTTATGCAAAATCAACTTTTTTTTTATATTATAGGGGGCAAACGTACATGCGGGTCACCTGATGGTAAGTGATCACCGCTGTATATGTATAGCCCAGGGGAGTTGCAAGTGCGTTGCAGGCCTGTATTTGGGGGAGTGGGGAGGGGGAGGAGGAGTGGGGAGGGGAACTGGGAGAGAGCACACGAGGGAGAGGAGGTGGGTATCCGGCTCTCTCACTGACCGAACGAAACGCAACAGTGCAAGCACTGTTAGTTCACATCGCTTTTCTATGAGAGGGTGGTACTACCCCAGACGAGCCAACCCATTCATGCAGAAATCAATAATAGGTTCAGCGCGGCTCTACTATCTACAGAAAAAGAACCTACACCTACAGAAAATGAATAAAAAATTCTTTATTCAATTTGGGCCTGAGAAGGCATGAACGCCAAAACTACCACCGATTTGGTAAAACAACCAGTCATCGAGAAGAACCGGCAAGAAACTCGATCTGGTTTATCTTTTCACTATAGGTACGTAACATAGCCCAATTTGGTGGATGCACAAGGAGAGGCGTCATTTCCAAACGTCAACATCATTCACATATTGATCCATCCTATACTAGCCTTTATTTGATCGTTTAACCTATCATTATAATGTCATAGTTTATATCTGTAAAATGACTATACACAGAACAAAAAATCTCCTTTTAATTGGCTAAATCGGCAAAAAAAAATTGCAAACATTGTTACTTAAAAATAATTGAGATATCTAATCTATTTTTTAACACTCTTGATACTATATCGGCGAAAGAACAAGATTACGGCTATGTATACAGCGGTAATATGTTACCAGGGAACAATTTACACACACTATTTGTGATAAAAATATAATTTTATCTATAAGTATATCTGAGAAATTTGTTCAATTAGTTTGAAATACGATTTCACATGAAGAAATATACAATCTCGTCTATACATATAATAAAAATGTAAATCTAAAGTGTCTGTACTTTTTCGATTTTCGTGAAAAAAAAATGTTGCAGGTGTCTAGGAATAAATAATAGAATACATTTCACTCATTTTTAGAAATGTCTATCTGCCTATCTGTCTGTCTGTTTGTATGAACACGCATCATTGTTAAAGTACTGGGTTCACAATAAAATCAAATGCATATCCTCGAGAGTAACTTAGTCTTTGTTTCATTAAAATCGGTCCACTCTATCAAAAGTTATTAATAGCGACGCGACTTAAGTACGAGGGAAAAGTAGATAAGTAAATGGACTTAATACATTCAGAAGATTTTATAAATACGATTTTTTAAATCATGTTCCACGCGGACGGAGCTAGTAATAAATAAAGTCTTTAGCTCGTGTCAAAGTCAGTAGGCAAATCTATACCAAGACAACTTTTTTTTTTTCTCGAACTGACTACGCTATTGACCTGGTGGGGTCTTCACAGCTTCACCGGACTAAGACAAAAATATATTATGTTTTATATATATAATCAAAATACAGTTCTTCTGAGGGTTTATCAAATCTATTGAACGTATCGGCATAGAACTATTGACAATCCAGAATTTACTTCGATACAGAATTTTTCGTAGAATGTTCTAGGCTACTTATTTTTTGGATTCGATTGATCCATTCCCATTTTTTTAATGCCCAATGAAGCGGACAGTAATGTACTAGTTAACAACTAATTAGCTAGGTATATAACAAACCACAAAAAACTATAAATCCCGAAATGCAGTTATTGACCCTAAACTTTTTTGATAGCAACTTAAATAGAAAAGTAATCCGATCATCCGTTTTAAAGAAAGTAAACGGCCTGCTATTTTTTTGTTTTAATCCAATTACTTTTTACTATTAAAGCCTCTTTACAGTTTTCAAGTCAAGATTGTATAAGAAAATACTGCAAACCTTATTTATAAAACAAACTATTTTAACTAGTGGTGTAGTCAGTCTTAAAGAAGATTGGTACCAAGAGTTTAAGAAAGGAGGTCTTATTCACACTGCCGAATTATATTGTACACTCCATGATAAGTGACCTAGGAGTCATTAAGTCCTAGGGACACACAATATCTTCATATTTTCATTATTATTTTATTATGAACTCATGCTTAATAAGAATTTGACGTTGTAGGTAACATTTTACGAATATTTGCTGAAATATATCGCAGCCCCTTTAGATCAAGGATACCATATCATTATTAAATCTGATAGGGCGATACCTACGCTCCTAATTTTAATCTCAAATAAACTGTACCTGCTTGAAGTCACCTAAAACTTTACCTTTGGTGATTTTGATGACCAAAGACACCTTTACGCCACAAAACCGATACTCTCAAGACGCATCTACTGCATCTATAACGTGCCTATCGCAATAAACTTTGATTGAATAATCGACAATTAAATCTCGAAAAGTCGTTTGTAGTAGACATTAATTCGACCTATAAAATACGCTGTAAAATTTTACGGTGTCGTATTTTGTGATCGTTGCAAGGGCGAATTAAATAAAGTTAATGCTCTAGTAATGCATATATGTATAAATTGTCTGCATAGTTACTTAAACATGACTTTGTATGATAAATATTTAAGGTATAGCAAAACGAATGGCGCAAAGAACCTCCTGTGTCATATTTACTGTACAATAATATTCATACCGATTGGTTGAACAGTAAACATATGGATATGTTGCACCAAAAAGTGATTTGGATAAACATTACGTTGGGTCTCTACTGTTGAAAACACCAGTTCTCGTCCGATCATAGAAGTAAAGCAACGTCGGGCGCGAATAGTACTTGGATGGAATCGCCAGGGAACACTGCGTAACGTTAGCTTTTTGTTGTATTTTTTTGATTAAAATGTTTCCCTGCAATATAAAAGTTTCACTTCTATCGTGTGTTTTTACGACACATCCGTTTTTTATAAGATCAATACAGTATACTGATGGCACTGTGACTGATGATAACCACAAGAAAACTATAACACAATGTAAACCCGACTTCAAAAAAATATACCTTCTTTAAAAATGCACCACAACATCTTTGACCATAATTAGGTACTTACCTAGTCTTGAATTGTCATAAACCTACCTACCAATAACTTAATCACTATATATTTTCTATTCGATTTTAAAGAATTGCCCAGTGTATCTTCGAAACCCAAATTCCAATACTTTTTTTTTTTTTTTTTTTTTTGTGGGGAAATCCCTTATGGATACGCCACCCTCCCGGGGGAGAGGGTGGGTTATGTCCGAGTCGCACGGACTAAAACCCCACGGTGTACCGACAGACCGTTTTGTGGGGGCGGCAAGGGATCGTTCAAGCTAATCAACCTTGTAGAGCCGCCCCCACGGTCCACCCGGCGGAAGGTGACCGCCGGGCTCCTACCTATAGAGGGACAGACCGGGTACACACCGGCTGCCCCCCCTCGTCCGCCGGACCCGTGCAATGAGGAGATGGGCCCCCCGGCCCATCCCCTCAGGTCCGGCTACGGTGGCAGGAGGAGTTGGGCGAAGCGCCTTCTCCTCCTGCCTGTCCTCCTTTGGCGGAGACGGCCACTTTGAGGGTCTGCCTCGCGGGCCCTCTCCGCCTCCTCCTTCTGCGAGATGACCTCCTCGCAGAAGGAGGCCATCGCTCGCCAAGCCTGTTCGCTGCCGAGCATGGCCGAAACCACGCTCGGCAGCGATAAGTCCGTTCCCACGGCCGCCGCCAGGATGCGGCGCTGCTCCCCCCACGCAGCACACTCAGACAGCGTGTGCTGCGCGGTATCTTCCTCAGCGCCGCACTCGTGGCAGGCGGCCGTCGGCTCCCTGCGTGCGATCCGGTGCAGGTACCACCCGAAACAACCGTGTCCGGTGAGTACCTGCACCAGTCGGAACGTCAGGGAGCCCCACTCCCTGGCAGTCCACTCCCGCAGGACCGGGCGGACGGCGTCCACTGTGAACCGCCCGAATCGCTCGTCCGCCAGGTCCTGCTGCCACCTTTCGACGGCGTCCCCCCTGAGACGCCGTCACCCAAATTCCAATACTAACGTAATCAAATTCCAATACTAACGTAATCAAAATAGACCCCACTTGAAAGTATCCCCTTTACAATAAAAAAATCTAATCAGTTTTATATATAATGAAATTTTCTGTGAACACACTTAAAAAATACAAATAAATATATTATTTTTTTACTTTTGACACTTTTAAAATTGAAACTTTTTTCCATCTCCTCAATTTTTTCCATCCATCTATCAACTGTCGCATTTCAGCCGGCCGCGGAGTATAGGAAAAATGTAAGGTGATCAGCAGAGCAGCCAAGGCTTATATTGCAACGCCCATGGCTGAATCCAAAATGATTCAATGATTTCAATAAATATTCTTCTGAGTTTTGTTCAAAATCAAAATACTCTTTATTGAATTAGGTCCTGAGAAGGCACTTATGAACGTCAAAGCTACCACCAGTTCAGAAAACAACCCAGTCATAGAGAAGAACCGGCAAGAAACTCGATCTGGTTTATCTTTTCATAATAACTAACATATTTTTTTTTATTATTACAACATAATGGACATAAAGCTACATTCGTTTTTAGCGGTTGCACAGAGAGAGGCGTCACTTCCAGACGTCGCTATCGTTCACATACTGATCCACCTGTAATAACCTTTATGTATTAAGACCCGCTTGACATAACACTTGAACCTACTATCCGGCAAATCGGTAATGTGTTTTGGGACTTTGTTATAAAATCTAACACTATTACCGAAAAAACTGTTACTGGTCTTAATAAGCCTGAAAAAAGTTATCATGCGTCTATCAATCCGAATGATTGTATTTATTATATATTCCATAGTCGCCGTAATAGGCAGATTAAAATTAAAATTTATACTTGAATCTCTTGTTCACTATTTATTTCCCATTATCATTTCCGTTCTTCAATAACAGAGTTGACTTTAAAAACGCGATTGTAATACCCTAAATCGCATATTTTTACGAAAAATTCCAGTTAAATGCTTACGATCCGAAGAAAAAAAGTGTGTGTTTATTTATGTACACGCGTTAGAAGTTATACTTCTTTGGCGTAACAAGATAAAAAAAATTGTGAAATTTTTTATCTTTCGCCTTATTCAACGTTTGTAGAAAAAACGACACTAACAATAGAAAAAAGGTATTTAATACATTGAAAGTTTTAATACAAAAAAAAACAACAAAATGTTGACTATAGCTAACTTCAGGGTGTTGGTTTTACGTAACGGTGTGTGCGGGCATCGTAAAAATTTACTCTCATCATTTTTCCCTACCGCGCAAAATGAAGTATAACTTTAAAAAGTTTCACTTGCATCGTGATTTCATAAAACCACATTTTTTTAAGTCTGTTAATAACAAAAGTATTCATAAATAATATCGTTGTTGTAAACAAAAATAATACATCCATTGTTTAGAGGTACTACGTATATAACAGACCGTGAGATCAACCAATTTCACATGTCTCCAAAATCGGTCATGCGTTCACATGACAGAATATTTTCTAAACTATTTATAGCGTTAAATCAATTAGCTTTAACGTACAAATTGGAACGAATTAGATACTATGTAATAAATATTATTTACACGTTTTCTTTAGAACTAATATACGAAATCCATTTATGTATTACTTACAGGATGTAGAGTGTAATTTGTTACATGTAAGCCAATTTGAAAGCTTTGCAGTTTTAAATTCGAGATTGGATTTATAAAATAATTTTAATTGGAACTGCTGAACAAATCTTTGTTATATTTCTATGTGCAGGGGTTTAACTGTTTTATATGTATAACTTAATTAACTGTTTATTAACTTATTACTTAGGAAAAGAGTACGACCGGACTTTTTGCGGAATTTGACAGATGTTCCCATGTACACACTGCCTCGTTGCAACAATTGCTATGGTATGCGTACATGGGAATATATGCTTCCTTCAATCTTAAACGCACTACCAGCCGATTATATAATAGAACTACAAGGAAGTAATGTTAAACAAGCGAAAGAAGATATTTCATAAATGAGCTACCCGAAAGCTTAAATATTAAATGTCGGCGTGTCGACGAACATACCTCGATTAAACCGCAATAGCGGTTTCCTGATGAGAGTCCTATTGTAAATACATCTAATTTTACTATTGTCATATACAAACCAATAAAAAAAAAACTTAGATACTTGAATTATTATGAGTTTATGTTTATTTTAAACTTAAATAGCTTTATGCTCTTATAACAGGTTATTTTATCACTACCTATTATAAAAGAAAATTTTCTGCCTCGTCTGTCTGTCTGTCTATTCGCGATAAACTCAAAAACTACTGTACGAATTTTCATGCAGTTTTCACAAGTCGGTAAATTGATTCAAGAGGAAGGCTTAGGTACATACTTTGTGTAGGTTTTTTTTATCAAGGCATGACCACGTCCGCCGGGCCCGCTAGTATTATATTCTTCACTATTACTCCATAATCTAAAATCTTTGTTCGAAATAGATATTTTATTCATAGGGATATTATTTTCTATTTCATAGGAATAAAACATTCATCGTTCCAAATAGATTTCACTTAATGGATTCCGTTTCATTATTCTATAATGAGATAGAATAAAGACTATCTTAAGTAATATATGTTGACAAATAAGATAGGCTCTTGATATAGAAATTATAATATAAATAAATTCAATAGTCAAAGCTACATTTATAATAAATAAACAATAAGTAGATAAACATTGCACATAAATTCACATTTGGATATTTTAAAATCCTACCAACTTCTTACTATCAGATGTTATCTGTGCTCACTGTATACTCATAAAATATTAAATCTAAATATAGTTGGAAATTTAACAAACATCGCATTATATGATACTTTTGTTATGATAATAAGGTCAGACGTACTTGCTGATAAAGCTGACAAATGGAAGCTATTTTGAAAACAATCACGTGCTAAGTTATATACACCTAAGTTCATATGTCAATGAAATAAGTAATATATAATCGTCAGAACGTAACCAAGGGTTTACTTAATAGACCTATCGTAAAACTTGTAACCCTTAGAACAAATCCTGAGGTAAATTCAGTCAACCGTAATTTTAAATGCCTACAAGTTAAGAGATTCAGGTTAGGGTGCAACATAAGTTGATCAGAAGATTAATTGTGACGAAGTTGAATTACTACAGAAGAACCGGAAAATAATGTAGCACCGAACTTACTAGAAGTATAATTTAACTGAATTAAAATTGTTATAAGATTCTATTTAGAAAGTTGTCGTCAAAGATATAATTTGAACACAATATTCTAGGAATCATAAAACAATGTTATCTTAAAAATAATTTCTGTACAAATATATGTAACTGCATATAATTATTTCCAAGTAATTACAAAGTTCGATAGGTCTTACTCATAGCCGCCTCATATTATTCATCTATTGATATATAAGTACGATGCAAATACATAAAAATATGTTATTATCTCTGTAGCAAGTCATCAGTAATAGTGTGCGACCAAATGAAAATCGAAATCATCGAATTTTTTTTCGATCTGTCTACGCTATTGACCTAGCAAGGTCTTAACAGCTTCACCGGACTACTACAATTTGCACAGGCCAAACTGGGTTTGTGCGTTATCTGAGGTATTTATTTTAGACATATAATTTAGTAATTATAATTTAATATGTAATATTGTGTCATCCACGTGAGTACTAATTATGCTTATATTTTATCAACATCGCCTGTTTTCTCTCTATTTTTATCTCAGTAGTATATACTTTTAAACAGATGGATTTTAAAGAGACATTAAAATGAGGTACTACAAGCGGATGATTCAATAGGCAAACATTATTAGAACCCTGTTTTTTGTTTTTTAAGATATATCGCAATTCGATATATTTAAAAAGATTATTCATAGATTTAAAAAAAAAGTGTGTGTGTACTTATTTAATCTTTTCAAAAATTTTATCTTTCGCCTTATTCTATAGTTGACTATGGCTAACTTCTGGGTGTCGATTTTTCGTGACGGTGTGTGCGCACATCGTAAAAATTTACTCTCATCATTTTTCCCTAAAGCGCCAAAAGAAGTATAACTTCAATAATTTTTACAGTCAGCAAAAAGACGGGTAATTTACATAAAAAGAAGTTTAAGACCAAACGGTACTGTTTCATCGAAGGATCGAAAGACTATATTGGAGTCACTGAAGGTTGAGTCCTAGAAACAACAGACATCGCAAAGACTTTTGTCATACATCTAGTAGAGAAATGATTATAGCTACAAACGTTATTCTTAATTTTTTTCCAAACCTAACAAAATTGTTTATTATAGATAGAGTTGCCGCTACAATAAGGACTTTAAAAAATACTTCGAATTTCTAACAAACGTAATTATATCATAAGCTTTGAAAAGAAAAATCAAGTTAGCTTGTTTATATCTTCAGAAAAATGAATGGAAAAATCCCGTTAAATTAACTGCCACTCCTATAACCGAGAAAAATGTTTTTGTAATAAAATAGTGCTCCAGGACATAGGATATTATGCATCCTAATCTGAATCAGCAATTAGAACTACAACGTATAGTATTTTTTTTCAATGTCATAGCAGGCAAACGAACAGGTGGGTCACCTGATCTTAAGTAATCACCACCGTCCATAGACACTAACAACACCAAGGGAGTCGAAAATGCGTTGCCAGCTTGTGTTTGGAGGAAAGGGGAGAGAGGGAGGAAGGGGGGAGAGGAGAGGGGAGGGCAGGTGGACCTCCGGCGCTTTCACTGCCCGAACGAAACAACAATACAAGCACTGTTACTTCACGTCGATTTTCTATGAGAAGGTGGTACTACCCCGGGCGAGCCGACGTATTCATACTGAAACCAGTAATAGCTTCAGCGTGGCTCTACCACCGACACAAACACACAGAACAAAGAAAAAAGTCTCTTTGAGACTTGTCTCTTTCTTCTGTGAATGAACATCTATTCCATAGTCACCCCTTAACCCTGGTCGTATGATTCCGTTAAGTGAAATTATTTACAATAAGAAAACAGCGGTATTTTAACAAAAAAATTCATCAATAACGATTTTGAATGAAATAAATACAAGTATATAATCAGCATTTTACCCAGCCGGTAATAAAGAAAGTAGATCAATGCATTCGACGAAATTGATAACGACTTTGAACACTTCTTATAAAACGCAGTAATAAATGCAAAATTTAAAAGCAATAACATTAAGCTCTTTGCAATTAAATGGCGAGTTGTGGTGGTCCAGTGGTTTGACCGGTGGAATATAAGTTCGAACCACGGCATGCACCAATGAATTTTTCGAAATTCATGTATTAATTTAACATTAACACTATCGGCTGACGGTGAAGGAAAACATCGTGAGGACACCTGAACCTGAGAAATGTTCTTGTAGTACGATTTAAGTGGGAAATCATAGAACTATGGATTTCTCAGAGTATGAAATCGCCAATACGTCGTGGGCTGGCGTGGTGATTACGCCCATACCTTCCTTCGGGAAGAGGCCTATGGATCTGCAGTGAGTCCTTTACAGGCTGATGATGATGAATTAAATGTATGTTTTCATTGTGATTTATATTTTTGTATATATTTTTATTTATATAAACATTTATATTAAACATTTATATATTTTTAAAACTTAATGGTTTAATTTAATACAAATGTTTTCGATTTATTTTATTTATTGATTTTAGTATTTCCGTTGTATTAGGTTAACTATAAGTTCTTTTACCATACAAGATTAAAAAAAACGACTTCCGCCATATCTAATACTCAAACCTCAGTAACTTCTATAAAGTGTTTTGATAAAAAACCTTATAAAAAAACAGGAATGAATGGTATCAAAAAAGGATGGGTGTAAAACATCCACTTCCTTGGAGAGTGTACATTGTTTTGATAATCTGTGAACGAGAAACGTGAAAACTGTGATTGTTTTTTTAAACGAATTATTGAAAAGGGTACTACTCTCTTTAGAGTACAGTGAAGGTACTTGCGCCTAGTTCATTATCTTAAAATCCACCGCATAGATTGGATTCTACGACAAAACGATATATTTTAAACTATTAGTAATGTGTATTATAAAGCTAATATTTGTAGTGTTCTGAGACGCAATAAATATATATTTATTTTTACATTACTTCCGAGAAAAATGTTAATATATCTCCACAATTATTCCGACAAATTGTGAAACTTTCTTGTGATCACAGGAAATTTCTTTCTACACCTCGAAAATACACTTTTCTCGATCGCTGAATTAAATAAAGTAGGCCAACCGTTGCTAATTATAATACCACCTATTGATTAAAACCCAGTAAAACGTTAACTGCAATTAAACGTCAATGGCACATAAAATTATTCAATTAACTGACTTGTCATTATGTAGGCACATTTATGTCTTAATTCAAAACACTTAATATATTGAAATCAATGATTTATCTCATAAATAAGTTGACAATAGTAGAACTATGAAGAATAAAAAATGGCAATAACAAGGACTAAGGTCTAATAACTACTTGAAATATAATATAAATAAAAATTAATTTATCTATACTAATATTATAAAGAGGTAGAGTTTGTGAATTTGTGAGTTTGTGACGTTGTAAGGGGTAATCTCAGGAACTACTGGTCCGATTTGGAAAATTCTTTCAGTGTTATATACCTCATTTATCAGGGAAGGTTATAGGCTATATATCATCACGCTAAGACACATAGGAGCGGAGCAACAATGAAGAATGTTGCAAAATCGAGGTATTTTTTCCTTTTCAGAGCTCCCGCTGCGTTTTAGCGAAAAATAACCATTCCACGCTTACGTATTACCGCCCAACGAAGTGGGCACGGGTCGGCTAGTCTATGATATTTTCCTTTTTAAACAAAGTATAACGAACTATTCAACGACAACGAACTATAAACATTGATAATACAAATCAAAACTATTTCCTTATCTCCGACAATTAACTTAATAACTTACGATCCATATAAACGTAATTCTAAGAATCTCGGAATTAGATATGTAAATAACAGGCACTATAATATAATTATATAGGAGTGAAATTATAATTTTTTATAAAACGTTTTCACAGATGTCAAAAGAAACTATGCTACATTTTAAGATAATTATCTAACCTTGTTTGGGCTGCAACAAGTATCCAGTCTTTCTGTGACCGCCTTTTTAGCTTTATATTTTATACATTACATAAACAAAAAGTTTTACGCACACCAGAGACTAACAAATAACCTATTAATTTACAAGCTTATCAGACTTATAAAATCATTTTAAATATAACATCCATACATATTGATAATTTTACATAACAAATTATTTTTCACAGCATATGAAAAATAGCAATAATAAAAATTCACAATTATCATATGGCAAACTATTTCGCAATAACTTTTGTCCGCAACTTCATTTTCCTTAATGCAAATTTTCTTTACTCCTCGGCAACAGTACTTTTTTCTGTATAAAAAGTACTCTATTTCCTTTATTATATCTCTCTTCCGGTGAAGCTGTAAAGACCTTGCCAGGTCAATAGCGTAGTCAGTTTGAGATAAAAAAGAAAAAAAAAATGATATCCCTAGCAATGGGTTTACAAAATCACATCATAATCGGTTAAGTAATTAAGACATAAAAGCGTAACATACAGACACACTCGCATTTATAATATTACTTAGGATTTCATGTGAAAAATAACAGTAATATTCTTGTAATATTCCACGTCTACTCTATACTAATGGCATCTATACTTAATATTATAAAGCTGAAAAGTTTGTTTGCTGGAACCGCCCTAATCTCAGGAACTTCTGGTCCGACTTAAAAACTTCTTTCAATGTTAGATAGTTCATTTATCCATGAAGGCTATAGGTTGTATATCATCGCGCTAAAACCCATAGGAGGGGAGCACCAAGGAGGAACGTTTCAAAATCGGGGTTAACGTACATATTATTTAAAAATATTTTCACCTACGTAAAGAAGTCGCGAGTTAAAATTAACGTTAGTCCAAAGTAAGTATTCCACGCAGACGAATTCACGGGGAGAAGCTAGTTATGTATATTTATAATGTGAACTTAGCGAACGTTGCCTTAGCAAACAACTCTATGTATAAAATTGCTAATATTGACTCAAACTCCGACGAGCAGAGTTGGTTTTGCGCTTGTTTTATCAACATTTAATTGTATTATACTGTTACATAATCATACTATACACTATGGAGCTATAGAATTCTATACAGAATACAGTATTGTATACAGAGTATAAGAGATGTAAAACATAACCTACACATACCTATGATAAAAGTGTAACTAGGCCAAAACTGTACATTAAATTTTTTTTTAAATTATAATCGATATAGAAGCCTAAAATAATCTATTTACAATTTTTGTCTGTCTGTCAGTTTGCCGGTCTGCCCCTGTAAACGCGTGTATCACTCTGAAAGTACTGAACCAATTTTGACGAAAACTTGACACAGTGATAACTAATATTATAAAGTTACTTAAGTAACTTTTTGTCACATAAAACGCAAGGGATTCTCCAGGACAGTGGACGAAAGTAAAAAAATTGTAGTCAATGAAATTCTTGACAGATTTTGCTAAATTTTCTTTGTGCCATATATAGCAGACAAATTAGCTAAAAAATTTAACTAGATTTCATCTCAAAATTACCGTTGGAATCCGAACCGACGCATCAACATACATGCAAGCGTAATACGAGTGGTGCTCTCTACAATAGCGGACTGAGGTGTATAAGTTATACTTCAAGTCATGAAAATTAGCAAAGGTAACTAATGGAATTTAAAATCGCAACTGTATACAATATATTCCTGATAAGTTACGAGGATTTTGTTTTAATCCGTTATTATTTCAACACACTACACCGTTATAATTACTCATAATTTTTCATAGCCTAATTTCTTGTCCATTACAGTCTCACCTATTAAATAGTTGAAAAATAATTAAATAAAAAACAATGCGAGCGCTCGCTAGAATACGTTACTCCGATAAAGCTGATGTTTCAAAGCGTTATTGTGATATACGAAGAGTCATATTTAATGCACTAATTCTTTAGAACGCAAGCTATTTATATATTTGTCGTTCACAGCAAGAGTAAGAATTCATTCATTTATATAGGTTATATAAAAATATACAATAAAACTAATGTAAATAAACATTAATTTAATAAATTTATAATTACAAATGTTATAATTAAAAATGTAAGAATGTAAGTTATTTATAAATTGAAACGACCTGTTCTTTTTTTTTTTTTTTTTTGCAACCAATCTTTTAGATTATTACTGCCATTGTCGAGTAGTTAATAGTATTACAAGTTCTGCGTCTATTTTATTTTTGGCAACCAGTCTTCTAGTAGACTATTACTGCCATTGTCAAGTGAGTATCGATATTACAAGTTTCTTGATATAATTTCAATGAGCTGACAAAGTGGTGGCCATCTTGTTAGAACTTTCCTGGGTATTTTTGTGGGCAGTCAGAATCCATGCTCCGTGGTATTATTTCCGATCCAGTCCACTTGTGCACAATAAACTATATTACATAAAACACCACCAATTTAAGACAATATAGAGTTAAGTAACACAAGATTATAGATAAAATATAAAGACCACTACATGTCATTCCAAGATCCCGCCAAAAACTCTCCGAGCTGTTCTTATTATTTATATCAAATATAATGTTATATCAAATATATAATTTAGATCAAATTAAGTAATTAGAAAAAGTTTTACTTTTTAAATTTATATATTATGAGTCTTACTTGAAATTATGCAATGTTAGACAAAAAAATATTCTAACTAATTAATAGAGCCTATGTCCTATAGCGCCATCTCGTAAATTTTTATAGTACTTCTGCTTTGGACGATTAATCGAGTAACTAGTACCTCAAAATTTAGTGACATGGCGCTATATGATATAATTCAGATACGAATACGTTGCTATTACATCTAATAGCAACGATACAACTATTATGCTAAGTGTTTAACATATGTAATATTTTTTCTTACTTGATGAACGCGACATATTATGAAGCTTAATAATCATAAAATCTGACATTTAAAAAATAAACGCCTTGGCGGTTACTGACGTTACTAGAGAGAGAGCTTTTTTTATTTTCAGTCACTGATAATATAAAATCTATATGTGACTCCGATCCAAACAACTTGCTTTTAGGAAGACTAGTTTCTGTCCATACTAAACATAACTCATTGTACATTCATAACTAACTAAGCAATATCCGAATACTCTTGTTTCATTTGTTTTCAACCCTTAACTAAATATTTTGCCCTCCTAAAGTTAATTTTAGGAACATAAATTTCAGCTAAAATTGACCTGAACCCCATGAGCTAGCAACAATGTCTTTACACGTTGAAACATTTAAAAATCTTATTATGACATTAATTGACAACTCATTCTAAGTTGTAGACGGTTTCAAAGCCGACTTATTGATCATTTTTTATGTCTATGATCACAGGAATCCTCGAGCACAGAACCTATAATAATATCTGATTCTATAATAAGAGCTATAATTCACTTCAACAACAAACTAATTCTGCTTCTGCATCTTTGTTTATTATCTCAACTGTTTTGTTATATCTCAAAGGTATTAGGCAGCGTTTTCGACGAAAGCTCCCAGGCGGCATTGCATGTATCAGGCAACAGCCCAAGCCCAGGTGTGCCGCGCACCCTTGAGCTAGTTGCCAAAATAAAATCGGCTGAGTGCCTTAAGCGCTCGCCTTAGTAGTCCGGTGAAGCTGTTAAGACCTTGCTGGGTCAATAGCGTAGTCAGGTCGAAAAAAAAAACTCCCAGGCGGCTTGACTTTTTCCGATACTTCCAACAATTATCGTCATATTTGAACCAATTTATAAATTTTTTTTACAAACTATATACCTAAACCTTCCTCATGAATCACCCTATCTATTAAACCGCATAAAAATCCGCTCAGTAGTGTTTAAGTTTATCAGACAGACAGACGGGGCGGAGGACTTTGTTTTACAATATATAATGATACTTATAGTGATGTCGACATATGACAGTTTTGACAAACTCATAGTAATTGTTTAAACAACACAGTTTACTTAATTATTAACTGCCTTCCAGAATACAAACCGTCACTTACGCTACTTTATTTGTTTTTTGTCTTGTGACCGAGATAATTTTCTCTTTTGTTTAGATAAACAAAGAGATTACAGAATACTCGTTTTACGTTCATTTTAACTTTAGTTCGTTACGGTGGAACACGCTACGAGGTTCGCTAGAAATGTTAATTTTTATTTACTTGTCTTCCGTATTTATATTGCTGACCGCGATCGTTGTATTGAAGAGAATTAAATCTGGACAAAAGGTACATAACCACGGTTGTAAAAATAAGTTATAAACCCAGCTCCTACGAAGCTGTTCCGAGATCAAACGGTGTAGTATTATGTATATCCATTAACCCAGAGGTTCCCAAAGTGTGCACCGCGACGCGCTGTTGCGTCCTACAAAGTAGATAGGAACGCCGAAAGGCAGTCCACGTTACCATTCTCAGGTAGCTTAATTTAATTATTCACGGGTACAAAGTAAACAAATTAAATTACCAGTACATACAGTTTCATGTGGATGTTTTAATTGTACCGATTTATATTGACTATATCTATTTGAACTAGCTGGCTAGGTTAGGTTAGAGTGAATACTAAATTTGAAAGTGCGCCGTGATTTGAAAAAGTTTAGGAATCTTTGATTAACCCCTTGACTGTCCAAAACCATTCATACAAACTAATGTAGACCTCGTGAGGCACAGGTCAACAGACTGTTGGCCTCATAAGTTAAAAAAAACCTATTTTTTTTACAAAACCTTCAAAAATAACAAGTTATATATTTTAAAGTCAAGTATTTTTTAATTATTTTTACATGTGTACTAACTTTTATTTTGCGAATAATTATAATTTACGATGTCGTAAAATTAAAAACATCACATTCAGAGATCTGGGTCTTAAAAAATCAGCCCAGGGGTTAATGAAATAGTATGGTTGAGATCTGTACTCTACGAGTTTGTGAACATCACATACATGGTGATAAACTTAACAGCCGAGAAGCTTGCAATCCGTTAAGACATCGACGACCGGCGATTCATTGTCCACTTTGTCATTGTCACTATATCGTTCTGCTACAAAAAAACGTTTACATAAAAATCGTACATAAAACTTTATACCTCACAAGCTGAGGAGACCTGCGAATTCGTCTGGTTTTTTTTAAATTATCTGACAATATATTTTATGTAAATAGGAAGAATATAAAATTAATTGAAAGCAAAAATAATCTTTGCTTACAAAATGCATTTTGCCTCTCCTGCGCATGCGCACCACATCGCTGGAATCGTAGTTTCTTAGAACTTTATTTTAAGTCATGATATTTTTAGTGCGTTATTTCTAGGTGTAAGTAAATCTAAAACTAAAGGATTGAAATCTATCCAGTAGATTGTGCGTTGGACCGGGGAGGATGGGTCGGGGGACCCATCTTCCCATTGCACGGGTCCGGCGGACGGAGGAGACGGCCGGTGTGTACCCGGCTGTCTCCTAACAAGACGGGGCCCGACGGCGGCGCTTTCCCTGCTGGGCCAACCGCTGGGGCGGCACGATGGAGTCTATAGAGATCTCGTGCCGCCCCAACTATAGCGGCAGACGTTTTTGCGTGATGCGCGTACAAAGACAGACTTTTATTATTTTATTTATATAGATTAGATTCTTCACATAATTACATTATTCTAAAGAAAACTGTACTACTGATTTAATTGATCATAGAAAATATGGAACAGTACTTCGAATTCCGAGAATCAATGAGTTGATCGTAAGACATACCTAAGCTTGATACTCGTTGCCGTCTGGCCAGTCTACAGAGACCTTCAGAAAACTGCATAATGTACTAATCACGGTTTAAAGCGACTACTAGGGTGTATCTATTTATATGAAAATGTATTCCGGTATATCCAAGATCGATAAACTTCAACACCCTTTGACGGATCACCATGAAAATTGCCACTCATGTTTTTTATGGAGTAGGTTTTTATGCTATCCATTATTCTATAATTCGTCTTTAGGTGGCGCTTAATTATTTTTTATTGTTATTAAGTTTTGTATAGTACTACCTTCTGCCAGCGACTTCGTCCGCGCGGAATAGTTACTAACACGCAGCGGAAGCTTTCAAAAGGGAAAAAAAGTGATTTTGAAGCATTCTTCATTGATACTCCGCTCCTGTTGGTCTTAGCAGCCTAGCAGGTCATAGCCTTCGTCGATAAATGAGCTATCTAACGCTGAAAGAATTTTTCAAATCGAACCAGTAGTTCCTGAGATTGGCGCGTTCAACCAAACAAACAAACCCTCTAGCTTTATAACATTAGTATAGATATTATTAACGCAGTCGTAGATGATTGCTAGTCTCACGTAATTCTTTGAATTATTTTTAGATAACAATGGGCCACTGGTTAAGCCAATTCTGGTGGGGCGGAGATCCAGATGAAGTGAATCCTGTATCTGGACTAACGAGACGAGAAATATACGCAGTTCAGAAGTCCTGGGCACCAGTTTTCGCGAACTCGATAGCCAACGGTGCAGAGCTTTTGAGACGGTAAGCCTTTGATTATTTTTGCCACTCAATCTTCCGGATTATTACTGCCATTGTCGAGTAGAACTTTCCTGATAATTTTTGTGGCATCACGGAATTCATGTTCCGTGGTATTATTATTTTCCATTCTTTTTTATATCATAAGAAGCAAACGATCAGTTGGGTCACCTGATGGTAAGTAATCACCGCCGTCCATAGACACTAGCAAGTGTTTGGGGGGAGGGCGTGGTGGGAAAGAGGGGGTGGAGGGTATGGGGAGCGAAGGTGGTCCTCGGACGCTTTCACTGACCGAACGAAACGCAACAATAGTTACTGTTACTTCTGTTACTTCACGTTGGTGTTTCTGTGGGTCGGGTGGTATTACCCCGGGCGTGCTGACCCATTTATGCTGAAACCAGCTTCAGCGTAGCTCTACCACCTGTAAAATCCATCCACTTATGCACAATAACCGAACTATATTACATAAAATGGCACAAATATAACAAAATATAGAGTTAAATAACACAAGATCATTACATAGTATAAAACAAAGCCTCTGTTAATAAACAAAAAGCCTAAATACCGCGTCTGTCTGTCTGTCTGTTCGCGATAAACTCAAAAACTACCGAACGGATTTTCATGCGGTTTTCACCGGTGGATAGAGAGATTGATGAGGAACGTTTTAGTATATAATTTGTCCAGGATTTTTTCATAATCAAGGCGGGACAACGTCTGCCGGGCCCGCTAGTTATGAATAAAATATAAAAGCAACCATCTACATACCCAGAGCACCCATTCCTTGTGTCATCAAAAAAAGTGTGTGTGTACTTATGTAGACGCGTTAGAAATTATACTTCTTTGGAGTAACAAAATAAAAATCTTTTCAAAAATTTTATGTTTGGTCTTATTCTACGTTTGTAGAAAAAACGACACTAACAATAGAAAAACGGTATTTAATACATTGAAAGTATTAATACAAAGAAATACAAACAACAAATACAAAGAAATAAAATATTGAATAATAAAAAATATAGCTAACTTCAGGGTGTCGGTTTTTCGCGACGGTGAGCGCGCGCATCGTAAAAATTTACTCTCATCATTTTTCTCAAACGCGCCAAATGAAGTATAACTTCAAAAAAGATGTGGTGTCGTAGGACATCAGGTAGGAACGAAGTTCCTTCGGCAAATGTAGAATCGACACAATTTGCAAAAAAAAATCGTGCTCAATTTTATGTAGGTTTTCTTGATTTTTCTCTTAAATTTTGCTGATTAGTTTTTATTTAAGTACAAGAAAGTATTTAGGAAATTCAGTATTTTAGGAAATAATAAATCACGAGTAGTGTATAATACCTAAAAATAACACAACCGAAATAAAATTAATTAATTAAATTACCGATTAACCGATATTATAATTATAATTCACCGATTAATTAAGTTAATCCAACGATTAATTTCACCGAGAATTTCTTTCATGCAAATACGAAGACTTAGACATGTTCATGGTCAATACGGTATTATTATTATATTATAATAATAATAATATTATAATTATAATTCATGAGTATATACTATGCCGTGGCGGGGTGGAGTGGTAATAGAGAGAGAAGGGATGATAGAACGAAAATATACGACTGTCGCGCCTGCGCACGTCTCATTTAACGGTTTTATTCCACGCACTTTTTCTTACGGTTTTACTATCACATTTTTTTCAGTTCGGTCGCGCAGCAAAATCCCTATCTCCTCCAAGCCTGCCGTAAAGAACTTCGTTCCAAAAAAAGGAAATCAAATACCCCCATACTCCTTTACTGCTTACGGTATACTTGAATAACCCCTAAATACAGAAAATAATAAAAAGGAAAGGAAGATCTATTAATAACAATAGTCTATACTATTATTATAAGGACGAAGAGTATGCTTGCTTGAACGCGCTAATATCACGAACAACTGTTCCGATTTGAAAAATTATTTTAGTGTTAGATAGCTCATTTATCGAATAAGGCTTATATCACGCTAAAACCAACAAGAGTGGGAGCACCAACGAAGAATGTTTAAAAATCGGGGTTAACGTACGTTTTATTTAAAAATATCTTCAATTTCTACGTAAACGAAATCGCGCGTTAAAGTTAGCGTTAGCACCAAGTATCTATCCACGCAGACGAAGTCGCGGGCAGAAGCTTACAGTGTCATAAATTTAATTGTTAGCCTCGAAAAGCCATAAACTATCGTGAATTACAACTTACAAACACATTACAAAATACTCAACATCTATTCATAAACTTAGGAAATGGAAACAATTTCCACACCGCATGCACTACGGTAGGTTATCGATCAAGAAGTCAACACCCATAAAATTTTATTAGCTCCCGCCAGTAACTCGTGTTTAGTGGCAGGTAATAAATCAACCACGGTACTGAGTCGTAGTCGGTAGAAATGTCACAGTTAAATTGGGACGCGGCGTAAACAAAGTAATAGGAATTCTGTTCTTAGAATGCTTCATAGGTACCTAATACACCAAGCATTAAATGGGGCAACGTTGATTACGAAGTCTTGGAATATACACATAAGGTTGTTGAGTAAAGTAGAATAAGAAAATGAATAGTTGGTTACACATACTCGTATATATAAAATTGCAGAGACCATTGTTTTCAAAGTTTATATACAAAATGATTAGATAGAGGACTTTATTTGTCATTATACGCTTTTCCATAAGGGCTAACAATAAAACTTGTTATATCTCCGTTAAAAGGCTCATAAGTCAAATCTTTTTAATCTAATCTAAGCCGTGAACAAATTCTAGTTTGTTAGTATCATTTAGCTAAGAAACTATTATATTATTATTATATTATATTATTCAAATGTGAAATAAGCGATAATATTGATCAATGAATATTATTAGACTAAATTAAAGTTGATTAGGTTTTATTGTCTCTGATTTGAGTTGGAATTGGATCAAATGTATTATGATGAACAACAGAACAAACAAGTAATTTGAAACTGAATACGCAATTTGAATAACTATTTCAATTGAATGATAAATCAGAATTAATTTAGCAGGATATTATTATAATATATAAATATTATGAACATTATAAATGGCAACGTCTGTCTGTCTGTCTGTTAATGTGTTTACAACTCGGTAACTATTGAAGAGATTTGCACTGTTTGTTTTTAAATCATAAATGTATACTTCGAACCAGTTTTAATACAAGCCTTGTTATAAATAGACGCACTATATTTTTAAACACCCACTATCAGATAAAAACAAATATTGATTACACGAGATAAAACTACAGAGTTCGTTAATAAATATTACTTCATTGTGTACAAATTGTATCAGTATTGACTAATGGGACCATTAGTCATTCTTCATTCATTATGCATTCTTATATCAAAATAATTTCTGGTCCAGTAACAATTAAATACAGTTAAAGGAATATATAGTGTACTGTATTTTTATGTTATTACTAACTAGCGGGCACGGCAGACGTTGTCACTTCAGTAAATTCAGTTGTCCCGCCCTGATTATGAAAAAATCCTGGACAAATTATATACCAAAACGTTCCTCGTGAATCACTTTATCCACCGCATAAAGATCCGTTGAGTAGTTTTTGAGTTTATCGCGAACAGACAGACAGACAGACGCGGTAGGAGACTTTGTTTTATACTATGTAATGATAATATCTAACTAGAATAGAATAAAAAATATGCTTAATTCTATTTAGAGATGACTTATGAATGACAAAATACTTTCACCATTTCGAAAAACATTCGAATAATCGATAAGAGCCGTCAAGAAACTTGATCGGGTTTCTCAAGTTTGCGTTATTCTTTTTCGCAAGTCTAACCTTTTTTTTTATTTACGTGGGGAAATCTTTTATGGATACGCCACCCTCTCGGGGGAGAAAGTGGGTTATGTCCGACTCGCACGGACTAAAATCCCACGGTGTACCGTCCGCCGCATGGTAGGGGCGGCCAGGGATCCAACCTGCTGTCTACCTGAGAAACCGCCCCTGCGGCTGCCTGGCGAGTGAACGCCCGGCTTCGTCCTACTACAGAGAGACTACTGGGTACACAACCAGTCGTCTCCCCTCGTCAGCCTCACCTGTGCAATGAGGAGATGGGTCCCCTGAACCATCTCCTCAGGTTCGGCTCGGTTATGAGAAGGGGCGAGCGTTCCGCCTCCCCCTCCTTCCTGCTCTCCTTTGGCGGAGAGGGCCACTTCGCGGATCTTCCTCGCGGGCCCTCTCCGCCGCCTCCTTCTGCGAGATGACTTCCTCGCAGAAGGAGGCCACAGCAGCCCACCCGTCCTCGCTGCCAAGCATGGCCGTAACCACGCCCGGCAGTTTCGCAAGTCTAACCTAACGTAACCAAAGCGAGACAAACCAACAAGATGGCGAACATTCAGGGACCGCGGTGCATTTAATTGGAAACCTTTTTAAAGCAAGCATTTAATACGTATTTAACTTTTTTGTAATATCACCGTAAAGGTCTATTTCTGTCATAAATTATAATTTATCGTGGATGTACAGAAAGATAATCTCTTCTAGAGATATCATTCTCCACCATATATACTAGAATTTATAATTCAGTAAACGTATCTATATGAATAACAATTATTTGGAGATAAGTAATTGTCGAAACAAGTTTTGTATAAAAGAAAATATTTTGAATAATTGTACAGAAAAGTGAATAAATACTATGGAAAATATCTCCATATAAAAATGAGTGAGAAAATACAGTAGGGAGGATCTACAAAAGTATTCAAGAGCCAGTATAAAATAACTATTTCTCTTACTAAATCACAAAGATGAGGTGACTATTTTATAATTATTTCTAGCGTTAAAACAGTGCCCTTATACTTCTCTTAAGTTGTTCCGAGAAAGCCTTGCACAAACAAATGGATTTATTTTATCTAAAGAATATAGAACAATGCTATATTCAAAACGTGTAACAAGTACCTACGCTATTGTCGCAGTTTGTAATCTTAAACACAAAGGAAACCTTCATGCCAGAGGTTCTCAAAGTGTGCGATGCATCGTCCTGGTGCGCCGTACAGTACCGTAGAGAGGGGTGCCATAATGCACTCCTCTTTACACTTCTCAAGTAGCTTAACTTAATTATACAAAATTAGACAATTAAATTACCAGCACATACAGTTTCGCGTTGTGGATGTTTTAATTGTACCTATTTTTATTGACTACTTCGAGCTGGCTAGGTTAGTGCGCCGAGAGAGAATAGAAAATTTGAAAGTGCGTCGAGATTTGAAAAAGTTTGGCAACCTTTGCTTTATATTATTCGTGCGTTACCAATAAGCCATTCCTAAAATGTTATCTAAAATACACTCGGCCGTTTATTATAGCGTGACTCTTTAAAATTATTTAGGATTAACTGTAAGTTTAGAATTCATTTAAACCTGTAAACATCGTGTTAAAAGCGAAACTGTTTCGAAGTAAAAAGTCTGTTTTTTTAAATACTTTATAGGTTTTATTTTATTTAGTACTAGCTGTTACCCGCGGCTCCGCACGCGCTTTTTAAAAAATGTATTAAAGAAATGGAAAATTGTGAGTGGGTGTGTACATTACAGAAAAGTTTTTTCAAAAACATTTGTAACTACGACACTCACGCCAACTGTAACATGTAACGTGTACATTAGATATATGAATACAAATAGTATATCGAGTGGGATGGGATTTATCATCAGCAACATAACTGGAACTTCAACCTACTATATACCAAACTCAGTACTCACTAACACTATATAAGAAAGTAATGAAAATTATAAGCTATACATTATCGAACAATATATCTTAAATCTTTTATTTTATAGATAGATATAATATTGTCGATATTGCCCGTATTGTCGATATACTTAATTTATTCTTATACGTTGCTATAATAACTGAGTTATGTAGAAGCAAACGTGGTAAATAAGACAATATGGCCGTCAAATTGACTAAAAAGATGATATAATTCATATTACATACAAATATATGACTTTCAATTATGTATATTTATTCTTGGAGTCAGTAAGGCACACGTCTCACGTCATCAATTTCACATGGACTAATACATAGGTAGCAGTCAATCACTACATAGTGTACCAATTCAAATAAAAAGAGAATCATTAAAATCGGTTCATAATTAACTAAAATATCGATTAACATGCATGAAAAAAATATATACAACCGAACATAGTAACCTCCTCCTTTTTCGAAGTCGGTTAAAAAAGTCCTCTGTCAGCTTATCTGTTCGCGATAAAGTCAAAAACTACCATTTTCATGCTGTTTTCACCAGTAGATAGAATGATAATTCATGGGGAAGGTTTAGGTATAATTTGTCAAAGTTTTCATTTTATTATCCGGGCGCGACAACGTCTTCCGAGCCCGCTAGTTATCTGCCCGTAAAAGCCCCGTGAAAGTCGGTCCAATCAATTAGGAGATAGTAGGATATTGCGGACAAAGTCTTGAGAAACAAAATAAAATAGTTACTTCTTATAAGGTGAGTTATCTTCCAGTGAAAGTCCCGTGAAAATCAGTTCAAGCATTACGGATATTCCACTGCGGCCGAAGGCGAATAAAAAACCTAAATTACTTTTTATAAGGTCTGTTATCTACCAGTAAATACCCCGTGAAAATCGGTCCAACCATTTTGGAAATAGCCATGCGGACGAAACCGCGGACAAATAAAATAGAACATGTCAACCGCTATAATTTCGGCTATCTGGCAGTAAAAAGTAAAATTCCCGTAAATATAGGTCCAGCCGTTTTGGAGATTACCCGCAACAAACAAACAAACAGAGAAATATACTAATATAAAAATATAGACAAAGTATAAAGAAATTTTTTTTTGTTCATTTGTAGCCTTAGCCATTCATCAAAAAGTTGTTATTTTAATTGTACATACATAAACTTTATTTTTATAATACGTAATAGAGAACAAATAAAAAATTAGAAATAAAAGTAGTATAAACTTTTTCCATAGGAAAACAAAATAAACTTCGAAAATGTTTGCGATAGAAACTTACCACGTTACCATGGCAACGTATATAATACTAACGCTAACGAAATCTTTATTTGAACAATTTTGTTTTATGATTATGAAGACTAAGAAAATAATAATGATGGATAAAATAATGTACGACATATTATATAGAAGATTTGGCGCTTATGCCTTTATTGTAACTTAGACATGGAATAAAATTGATTAAAGGATATATAAGAAATACCTATATTGACAACTTCAGAATTGGCAGTATGGATTAATTCCTTCGCCTGTCCTATTGAACGAATATTATTACTACTACTAACGAAATCTCTCAAAAGGAAAAAAGTGCCCGATTTTGAAACGTTCTTCATTGGTGCTCTGCTTCTATTGGTCTTAGCGTGATGATATATAGCCTGTAGCCTTCCTCGATAAATGAGTTATTTAAAACCGAAGGATTTTCTCAAATCGGACTGGTAGTTCCTGAGATTATTAATTACTTTTTTAAGGTCTGTTATCTACCAGTAAATACCCCGTGAAAATCGGCCCAAAGTAATGCGGACGAAGCCGCGGACAAATAAAGTAGAATATGTCAACCGCTATAATTTCGGTTATCTGGCAGTAAAAAGTAAAATTCCCGTTAAAATAGGTCCAGTCGTTTTGGAAATTACCCAGGACAAACAAACAAACAGACAAAATATAATAATATAAAAATATAGACAAAGTATAAAAAAAGTTTTTTTTGGTCATTTGTAGCCATATCCATTCATCAAAAAGTTGTTATTTTAATTGTACATACACAAACTTTATTTTTATAATACGTAATATAGAACAAATAAAAAATTGGAAATAAAAGTAGTATAAAATTTTGAATACGAAAACAAAATAAACTTTGAAAATGTTAGCGTTGATACTTACCACATAACTTCAGAATTGGCAGTATGGATTAATTCCTTCGCCTATGAACTATTTGAATAGGAAAAAAAAACTTTGAAAATGTTAGCTTTGATACTTACTACATAACTTCAGAATTGGCAGTATGGATTAATTCCTTCGCCTGTCCTATTGGACGAATATTATTACTACTACTTACTACGTTACCATGGCAACGTATATAATAATAACGTAATCGCTCAAAAGCAAAAAAAGTGCCCGATTTTGAAACATTCTTCATTGGTGCTCTGCTTCTATTGATCTTAGCGTGATGATATATAGCCTATAGCCTTCCTCGATAAATGAACTATCTAAAACCGAAAGACTTTCTCAAATCAGACTGGTAGTTCCTGAGATCATAGCGTTCAACCAAACAAACAAACAAACAAACAAACAAACAAACAAACAAACAAACAAACAAACAAACAAACAAACAAACAAACAAACAAACAAACAAACAAACAAAAAATAGGAGGTAAAAGAACAGGTTGGTGATCACCACCGTCCATAGACGCTTGCAACACCAGGGGAGTCTCAAGTGCGTTGCCAGCCTGTGTTTGGGAGAAGGGGAGTTTGGTATCCGGCGCTCTCACTGACCGAACGAAACGCAATGCGAGATCACTGTTACTTCATGTCGGTGTTTCTGTGGGTCGGGTGGTACTACCCCCGGCGAGCCGACCCATTCATGCTGAAACCATTAATAGCTTAAGCGCGGCTCTACCACCTATAAATTATCAATAAATAATTAGTAAATTTTAATTCAATCTGATTAGAAGTTACGATGAATTAAACTAATTCTGACTCATTAAGTATCGGTGAAGTTATATTAGACTTTTCGTAGATGCATCAAGTTCCTTATTATAAGGAGTAGGTTTATTTCGTTTGCTTTCCCTTCAAAATTTAAATTTTTGACTGACGAATCTATACTTAATATTATAAAGCTGAAGGGTTTGTTTGTTTCTTTGGTTGAACGCGCTAATCTCAGGAACTACTCGTCAAAACTCATCTGATGCTAAATAGCGATATGTCCTAAGATATAACTAAAAGTTTAAATATGCTAAACATAGAAAACTGGTTCTTAAATGCATCTTTTGGAACACATGTACACAAGCTTATACTCTTATCTATTGCTAAAAAATACGTATATATTCGAACGGTCAGGGATGCCAATTAACACTTAGTAGGTAGGTAGGTAGGTAACCTTACAACAACCTCCACATAGAAATGCGTGTAGATCTTTTTTTTCTTTTTTTCTCGAACTGACTACGCTATTGGCCTTTTTGGAGGCCTCTACAGCTTCACCGGACTACTAAGGCGAGCGCTTAAGGCACTCAGCCGATTTCATTTTGGCAACTAGCTCAAGGGTGCACGGCACACCTCGGCTTGGCTGTTGCCTGTTACATGCAATTCGCGATCTATCTTAGCTAACCTTTTTTTTTTAACGTGGGGAAATCCCTTATAGATACGCCACCCTCCCGGGGGAGAGGGTGGGTTATGTCCGAGTCGCACGAACTATAACCCCACGGTGTACCGATAGACCGTTTTGTGGGGGCGGCAAGGGATCGTTCGAGCTAATCAACCTTGTAGAGCCGCCCCCACGGTCCGCCCGACGGAAGGTGACCGCCGGGCTCCTACCTATAGAGGGGCAGACCAGGTACACACCGGCTGCCCCCCCTCGTCCGCCGGACCCGTGCAATGAGGAGATGGGCCCCCCGGCCCATCCCCTCAGGTCCGGCTACGGTGGCAGGAGGAGTTGGGCGAAGCGCCTTCTCCTCCTGCCTGTCCTCCTTTGGCGGAGACGGCCACTTTGAGGGTCTGCCTCGCGGGCCCTCTCCGCCTCCTCCTTCTGCGAGATGACCTCCTCGCAGAAGGAGGCCATCGCTCGCCAAGCCTGTTCGCTGCCGAGCATGGCCGAAACCACGCTCGGCAGCGATAAGTCCGTTCCCACGGCCGCCGCCAGGATGCGGCGCTGCTCCCCCCACGCAGCACACTCAGACAGCGTGTGCTGCGCGGTATCTTCCTCAGCGCCGCACTCGTGGCAGGCGGCCGTCGGCTCCCTGCGTGCGATCCGGTGCAGGTACCACCCGAAACAACCGTGTCCGGTGAGTACCTGCACCAGTCGGAACGTCAGGGAGCCCCACTCCCTGGCAGTCCACTCCCGCAGGACCGGGCGGACGGCGTCCACTGTGAACCGCCCGAATCGCTCGTCCGCCAGGTCCTGCTGCCACCTTTCGACGGCGTCCCCCCTGAGACGCCGTCTCTCCACCTCTACCTCCCTGGGAGCCGGAGGCTCCCCCCTTCGTTTCCTCGCCGCCGTGAACTCGTACACGATATATATAAATATATAGTATAGTGTTAATGACTACGTCCGGTACCGCTACGACAGACCAGAGAGGCGAGACTACAACGCCACCCGGGGGAGCCAAAATTGACCTGCGATACCGCGCTACTGACTTTATCGGGGCTGTTACTAATGACCTCAAACGCTATTGGTTGAAGTTATCGGCTGTTCATTATTCACTCCGGTGTGAGACATCATTGGTGGGCTAGTTCGGCATATAAAGGGCAAGATGTCGCTGATCTACACGCCCTAGGTCCGATCCCTCGGCGTGGAGCCCTTCAGTACGCTGCTCGCGCGATACAGTGACACACCAATACATCACAGCAACAACACTACACACCACACACGTGCACGCTCACACGCTTACACATAAAAAGTGGATGGGTTTTTTCTTTTTTTTACCCGTATCGAATTGAAATAGTTCAGAAAATTCCGACACAAAATACACATAAGAGTTATTGAAACATGCATGTATGTGTACCAGGCATGCGTGTCTATCTCATATACTACTCACATACTCACATCTGTATGAATAGTTTAGCTTAACTTAGGTTAGCTAAGATGCGGACGACACCCTAGTCGTAGCCCGGGTGAGTATGTGAGTAGTATATGAGATAGACACGCATGCCTGGTACACATACATGCATGTTTCAATAACTCTTATGTGTATTTTGTGTCGGAATTTTCTGAACTATTTCAATTCGATACGGGTAAAAAAAAGAAAAAACCCATCCACTTTTTATGTGTAAGCGTGTGAGCGTGCACGTGTGTGGTGTGTAGTGTTGTTGCTGTGATGTATTGGTGTGTCACTGTATCGCGCGAGCAGCGTACTGAAGGGCTCCACGCCGAGGGATCGGACCTAGGGCGTGTAGATCAGCGACATCTTGCCCTTTATATGCCGAACTAGCCCACCAATGATGTCTCACACCGGAGTGAATAATGAACAGCCGATAACTTCAACCAATAGCGTTTGAGGTCATTAGTAACAGCCCCGATAAAGTCAGTAGCGCGGTATCGCAGGTCAATTTTGGCTCCCCCGGGTGGCGTTGTAGTCTCGCCTCTCTGGTCTGTCGTAGCGGTACCGGACGTAGTCATTAACACTATACTATATATTTATATATATGGTATGTATAATATAATAATAATATTATAAAGAGGTAAAATTTGTGAGTTTGTGACGTTGTAGGTGGTAATCTGAGGATCTACTGGTCCGTTTAGAAAAAATATTGTAGTGTTATATAGCTCATTTATCGAGGAAGGTTATAGGCTATATATCATCACGCTTAGATTAATAGGAGCTGAGCACCAATCAAGAATATTTCAAAATCGGGGTGTTTTTTCCTCTTGGGAGCTTCCGCTGTGTATTAGCGTTAGCCCAAAGTAACTATTGCACGCGAACGAAGTCGCGGGAAGAAACTAGTTATTAATCATTGTTGACAATTCTTACAACATGAACTACTTTTGAACTAGCGTATGCTCGCGACGTCGCACTTGTTTATCTCTATCTCACCTGTCTCTATATAGTACATTTATTTGGATGAAAGGTACCCTACCTACCTACCCTATGTTCTTTTATGGTACCCTTGACAAAGTGTATGCAAAAGTTCACAATGATCGCTTGAGTAGTTAAGGCGTAAAAGCATAACAAACGAATAAACTCACAAACACATCCTTTTCACATAAATTCCATACATAAAATAACGTCAAACGGGTCACCTGATGTTAAGTGATCACCGCCGTACATAGACACTAGCAACACCAGGGGAGTCACAAGTGCGATGCCAGCCTGTGTTTGGAGCAAAAGGAGGAAGGGGGAGGTGGGCATCCGGCGCTCTCATTGACCGAACGAAACGCAACAATGCAAGCATTGTTACTTCACGTCGGTTTTTGTGGGTCAGGTGGTAGCACCCGGGCGAGCCGACCCATTCATGCTGAAACCAGTAATAGCTTCGGCGTGGCTCTACCACCTACAAAAACTCGTACACAATATAGTTTATCGCTCACGTAACGTTCCAACCTATAATAACCTTTTAATAGTAAATCTGCTTAACTTGGTTCTTGAGCTTATAGTCATGAAAACCGGTAATGTACGTAGCTACCTTATTATAGAACCTAATACCTAATTAATATTTAAAAATGATTTAAAGTATTATATAAAAATATAATGTTTATAATATTTTAAAGTGATATCTTTTTTAGAGATATAATAGATTTAATTATAAGATATAAAAAGTATTTCATCGTTTAAATATTACTATATACAAAGTATATTATTATCTCTGATTCGTTGTAAAAGAATTTTAAAAATATAACTAAATATATCTACTATTATTGTTTTGTTCTTGTTGTGAACTTATCATAGAACGTAAAAACTTGTATTGGACTTGTTTAATGTAAAATATGAGTTTGCTGTTAACTTGAGATGATAATCGTTTTGAAGGATTCGTGTATTTAATCAGAGGAAAATTATCCAAAAGTTAATTCAATGCATATTAAAATTTTAACAGACCAATCGCACACGTGTCGAAAATAGACGTAGAATGCAAATAGGTTAACAGGTTCCCGGTTTGCGGTGCGACACAATTATTTCAATTGTGGTGATTTATTTCCAGTAGGAATTTGGCTGCGGTTCTGCTCACTGATATTTCCGAACATGTTTTATGATTACAACCAATTTACTTTGACCCCTTCTTGATCAGTTTTCTATCGCCACATGATATAAACAATACATACAAACATAATAAAGTAATTAACGAAATACGCAAACGAGCACGATTCTATTCTATATTCTAGTAATAAAATATTAATAATACAAATTATGTCATTATGTATAAATAAATACATACAAAGTAATAAATCGACTATTATTATGTGTGTTTATAACAGATTGTTTCAAACATTTCCTGAAACAAAAGAATTCTTCAAGATGATACGCAAACTGCCCGAAGAAGAGTACATACAGAATCCTCAGTTTAGGGCGCACGTCATCAATTTAATGACGTCACTAAACCTGGCAGTCAATAATCTCCACCAGCCAGAGGTAGTAGCAGCCATGATGAACAAACTTGGAGAATCGCATAAACGAAGGCAGATTAAGGAAAAACATTTTGGTGTAAGTAGATACTATTTGTCTAATAATGCTTCTTCAACTATTTCAAATTACTAGTGGGCGCCCAGAGGTCGACATTCGACCATAGTTCATTGTTTTTTTTAAGTTTGAATTTTATTAGGGTTAACATCATTGTTGAATGTAGAATGAAAAAGGGTAATTGGAACGTAAGAGTAAAATAATACATACAGTCGACATAGCAACCTCCTTCACAACCTTTTTTGAAGTCCTTTATTGACAGATGTCAAAATTTTTATTTACATGTGTGTATATGTTGTGTAAAATTAAAGCAGTAGTGTGAGTAATGCATATTTTAATTAATTTAATGTACTTCTAATGCATTTTATATAAAATAAATAGCTTTCTGCACTTCTCCGCCATATAAACTTTAACTATGCCAAATTTCACGTTCATCCGTTCTCCTAATTCCGTTAAAAAGAGATACAAAATCTAGGCTTCACGTATTAATATGATACTTCACGCGACCTGTTTGGGCATTGAACATTTCATGCATTACTATTTTTCCTATAATATATAAAATAATTTGTCACATTATGTGACGAATCCAAAACCGGCGTGATTCCAGAATATCAACCCGACGTCCGCAGGTTCGAACCCCGACATGTACCAACGATTTTTTAGGAATTCCCGTATATTTACTAATTGAAATTAGTAACACTATCGGCTGACGGTGAAGGAAAGCATCGTGAGGAAACCTGAACCTGAGAAATGTTCTTGTAGTACTACTGTATGTGGAAAACATAGAACTGTGGACTTCTCAGCGTTTGAAATATCTAATACGTCGTTGGCTAGGGCGGTGATTATGCCCGTACCTGCCACCGAGGAGAGGCCTTATAGCCCTGCAGTGGGTTCCTTACAGGCTGATGATGATGATTAATATATACATGATAGAAGTATGATTTCATTTTGGGGTGTAAGGGGTGTCGAATAACATCTAACACTTGAGACACTCAAGCCAACCTCACCTGCACGTTGGGCACCCTGCTGAATAACGAACGAGGCAATGGCGAAAGCGGGGTGGTAAAAGCCCGTCATAGTGATTCGCTTCTGCGGGTCGCGTTTCGGGATCAGCCTGTGCATATCCAGCTTTTCGCTGGCCGGCATGACAGTGGCGACCGGCGATGGATAGTGTGTCACTCGGTGGTCGCCATTGTTTTTGGATTGTACTGTGCTTACCATCAGGCACATGGCAGTCATTATGCCGTGCTACTATAAAAAAAAAAACTAAATACCATGTAGCAGTAGCCAGGTTATAAATCACACACACACATGATTTCTCTTCAACAATTCGCGTACTTGTGTAACTCTGTAATACTCGTAACTTTAAATGTTTGTACTCTATTAGGAATGCCTCGAAAATAAATTAAAAAAAAAACTAAAAAAACACGCTTCCATAAAAAATCCAACTAAAAACACAGAAAATAAAATTTAATAAATTTGGATTAAGAATAGTGTAAATTAGAAATAAATGTATATTTTTGTAAAAAGTGACAAAAAAATGATAAAAATACTGGTGGTTTCTGGAGGTGCTGATATTAACATGTTTTTAGTTGGATTTTTTATGAAAGCGTGTTTTTTAGTTTTTTTTAAACTGTTATTTATTTTTCATTTCTTAGTTATTTTTTTTTTACTTTTTTTCGGATTATTGCATTGTCATCGATCTTTGACAGGTGTGCAAAGTTTGAATTAAACCTGATCGTTCAAAGTAGGACAAAATCGAGCTCAAACAAACATACATACATACAGGTGAAGCTAATAAAAGCGTGATAAAAAGGCGTTCACATGTCCCCTTTTGTAACCCTTAGTTCGCAATAGCAATCGGAAGTAAAGTAGATATAAAACTAACAATGCCCTAATCCGAGATGTAACATAGCTTTTATAATCACCTTTATCGTCAATTTTCTTAATTACAAGTCAAGTACAACTATACTACGGTCGTCAAAAAATATATTTTTTTACTGAAATACTTTAATGATAATTATTAAAACGTTTATTTTCCATTATTCGCAGGAACTAAAACAGGTTATAGTGAAAATGTTCATCGAAGTACTGAATCTAGACGGTGACACACTAACGGCCTGGGACAAGACAGTCACGTTCTGGTATAAGCATATATTTGAGACACTCAACACAACGGATGAGTCCAGATAACAGATATACAAATGAACGATACAATATAGAATGCAATCACATCCTTATATTCGGTCTAGAGCCACAAAAGAACTGATAGAGCAACCATCTGTTATATTCCAATTTACGATGCAAACTCTTGAGTTCTTACAATTCTTTTAGTTATACAATGAAGCCAAATAATTAATACTTAAATTAAGACCGTTAATGTTATGTGTTTTCACTTTTACTTACTTTACTTTAGTTTTATTGTAACATTGAAAAAATCTATTAAGTACATAGTTTGTACGTTACAATTTATTATACATTTCGCAGAATACTGTGAAAATGTTGTTAACTTAATATAAAATAGGTATGCATTAATTAGTATGAATACAATAACAATTTATTTTAATTTGTAAATAAGTTGAATTTATGTATTAAATTAAAATGTACCTAACACAAATAATGCATATTATGTTGTTATTTATTAAGTCATAACTTTTTATTTACCTGTTATAATATTATTTAATAAATGTTGATCATAATAACCAATTATTTCGACATTATTTTTGTGCTGTATAAAACAAACTTCTACCAATTTGGATAATCTACAGTATTCAGGCGTGAATATTTATTAAAAAATACCTTGCTTGATAACTGATTAATTGTTACGTACGTAGTTTGTACGCTTCAGTGTTTTTAATCAATTCTAATATTTTACATGAAGAATAAATAATAGCTGTTGATAACAACTTTATTTATCACGCAAATGAAATATCGAAATTATGTAAAAATGTCCTTGAATTAAATTCATTATAAGATTTTTTGCCTTCTGTTTCACATTATAATTTATTCATTGCATTTTAATACAAATTTTAAAATGAAAATTTTGGGTGTATTACACGAAACAATATAACTAAAAAACTGTAAATACGTTACCAACATGATATTTTGACAAAACAAAAGGCACAATAAAGCACACATTCGTAAAGTAATATTGTAATCCCACACTGTCTTAGATAAAATGTGGAAATAAGATGGCATATTCTCAATATCAGTGGTGAAACAGACACCAGTTATATGTTGCTTAGCTCCGGGCGGATTGTCGGGCAGCCGTCAAGAATAAGCCAAATAGCCATGTTTTCACAAGCCGCTGTCGAAGCGGTTTGACGTATCTACAGCTCTTTAGCTATAATATCATTGCCACGAAATAAGTTTATGAACCGCTTAGAAAACATAAAACAATGTACCTAAATGAGTTACTTGATAGTTTGTCAATGAATATGAACTGAATATAAACACATAATATCTTTGGAGGAAATAAAAACGATGAGTGCGTATAGAAAATCGATTTGTTGACATTCAAAATCATTTGACTGCGTAGGCTCTTGGCCTAAGTTACGAACGTTCTTGCGGCATTGTACTATAGTTTCTAGCCGTACTGCATCACCGTAGAAATAATAGTATGACACCTTTACATAACAACAGTGTAAATAATAATCATTTCATGTAAATATTGCTCTTAATCAATGTAGGTATGTTTTACCAAATATACTTAGAATATGTAAATATTTATGCAATATCGACCATTATTGATGAATTAAATAAAATTTTATATTACAAATCTGTGATTTATTTCACTCTGATCTATATCTTCTCATCCTCTATACATATAAGTAAAACTCAGGTGTCTGTACTTTTTAGATTTTTGTGATAGTTGTTGCAGGTATCTTGGAATAAGTAATGAAATACATTTTTAGAAATGTCTGTCTATCTGTCTGTCTGTTTGTTTAAACACACATCATTGCTAAAGTATTGCGTTCACGATAAATATACACACAATCTTATTCGCACAATCTTAAAGCATATCCTTGAGTAACGTTTAGTCTTGGTTTCATTAAATTCGATTCACTCTATCAAAAGTTATTGTACTTTTAATGACGACATGACTTAAGTACGAGAGAAAAGTAGATACGTAAACGGATTTAATACATTCAGATGATTTTATTAGTAAAAGTTTTTTTTATATTCAATACCACGCGGAGGGAGTCACAGGAATAGCCAGTCTAAGAATAAAGATCTCTATATATTGTATGGATGGTTATGGAAAGCAAGCGGTTATTATGTAAATGCGTTTTGTTTATAATTTACTAGAGACTAAAGAAGTATAAAAACCCTGAAACTTTTTTTAGTTATATTAACGAAATAGTTGTTCAATTGAAAATATGGAACCGAAAACTGTTAATGAATGTTGGAATGAAATGGCAACATGTGTAAGGAACGTAACATAGGATAATTTGGTGTAACGAAGGGAAGAGGAAAGATAGAAAGAAAGAAAGGCTTTGAAAGAAAAGAAAACGCTTTCAATTAATGGAAATGTATTGAAAACCAAGATAGTACAGTTAAAGAAAATAAATAATGTATGTAGAATGCAGAAGAAATGCAAAAAGAGCAGTTGCTATTACTAGAGCTAAGGTACAAGATGATTTGTACCAATCACCAGAGAGCTCACAAACACAAAAATATTTGTATCGATTAGCAAAAGTAAGATAAAATAATACAACAGACATTACACATATTAAATGCATAAAAAACGATGAAGGAAAAGTTTTGATGAATGATGAGAACATAAAGAGTCGTTAGAAAGAATATTTTGAAAGACTGACGAATGAAAAAAATGTCAGTACCGGAGAGTTACAGAGCGTACCATCAAATTTAGGCATTGTACATGAAATAAGTGAGGATGAAGTAAGAAAAGCTGTGAATGGTATGAAAAACGGAAAAGCCGTGGGGCCAGATGGCATAGCGGTTGAAGTATGGGAGTTTTTAAAAATAGATGGATGTATGTGGCTGGCTTTATTTTTTAATAAGATGTTCCTAGAGGAAGCGATCCCAAATGAAAGGCACGATAGCGTAATAGTGCCTTTCTTTAAGAATAATTTTAAGAATAAGGTGATGTGCAGGACTGTAATAATTATCGATAAATAAAGCTAATATCACACAGTATGAAGGTTTGGGATTGAGTGATAGCGAGACGAATAAGAGATGAGACTGAAGTGACTCAGAATCAATTTGGTTTTATGCCTGGACGTGCGACAACAGGTGCCATTTTCGTACTTCGGCAACTGTGTGAAAAATACAGACGTGTACATAAGAATTTGCATATGGTGTTTGTTGATTTGGAGAAGGCATATGATCGAGTACCCCGAGATGTTCTGTGGTGGGCACTGAAAAAAAAAAGAGTGCCTGAGAAGTACCTACAACTTATTCGTTGTATGTACAGTCAAGCCAAAACACACGTTAGGTCCGAAGCTGGAGTTACCGATAATTTCAATGTGGCTGTAGGTTTACACCAGGGTTCAGCTTTAAGCCCTTATTTATTCCTTCTTGTTATGGATGCGTTAACATCAGAAATACAGGAGGAGATACCCTGGTGTATGCTATTTGCTGATGATATTGTTCTTGTTAGCGAAAATGCTACCGAGGTCCAGAGTAGGCTGGTAAAATGGCGAGAAAAACTGGAGAATGTTGGTTTGAAAATCAGTAGACTAAAAACTGAACATTTGTTTTGCGACTTTGGTGGTCCATCCAGTTTTTTTCCTATAGCTTTAAATGGTATATCCTTACCAACCTGCTCTAATTTCAGGTAGGTAGGTTCTCTAATCCAAAACGATGGTGGCATAGACAAGGACGTGAGAAATAGGATAAATGCAGGGTGGATGAAATGGCGAAAGGTGTCTGGTGTAGCTTGTGACCAACGAATGCCCTTGAAACTCAAAGGGAAGGTGTATAAAACTATTATAAGGCCAGTAATGTTGTACGCATCTGAGTGCTGGGCGACGAAAGAGACGGATGAGAGAAAACTACATGTGGCAGAGATGCGAATGTTAAGGTGGATGTGTGGTGTAACTAGAATGAATAAGATTAGGAATGAATATATCAGAGGAAGTTTGAAAATAGTACCAGTAACAGAGAAGTTAAGGAGTAATAGGTTAGCATGGTATGGGCATGTCATGAGGAGAGATGAAGACCATGTAACTAGAAAAGCTTTGAGTATGACGGTCAATAGATATAAGAGTAGAGGAAGACCGAAAAAGGTATGGATGGATTGAAATTATATGCGTGTAAAAGGTTTGAATACTGAGATGGCATCTGATAGGCGAGCGTGGAACAGGAAAATATGTTGTGCCTACTTAGATGGGATAAGGGTAAGAAGATGATGATGAGGAGTTGTTCAATTGAATTTTGTTAAAAAAACTTATATATTATCTCACTTATACAGTCCAGACACACCTAACATCAACTCATTTAAAAACATTCAGCAACCCGTTCAGGATATAGGCCGAGTTAAACAATAAGTCATCCATACGTACTCGAAACACATTACTCTTTACTGCATCGTTGTGTAAATAACAAGCAGAATCATTAATACAAAAAAAATATTCATATATACAAAAATTAAAGTTGGTAAACTTCAGGACTTTAACTTTTTTAAACACTTTTTTATAGAGGTTTTCATTCATAATGACAAAAACAATTTATTAAAATAGGTCCTACGAAGACGCTTATTAAAGTTAAAACTACGACCGGTTCGGAAAACAACTCAGTTATCGAAAAGAAGCAACAACAATCTCGATCGGGTGTATCTTTTCAACGTTACATACGTTATCAAAATAAATGAAATATAATCCCTTTTGTAGTCCGGTGAAGCTGTTAAGCCCTTGCTTGGGCAATAGCGTAGTCACTTCGAAAAAAAAATCCTTTTTAACAGATGTACAGAGAGGGATGTTACTTATAGCCATTACCATCGTTCACATATTGATCCAACCTATAATAAATAGCCTTTTGATTTAGTATTTTATGCTATATAGATATTTTACTATAGTGTTCACAGTTTAGTGTGTATCGTTTCAAGTTCCCGCCATTATTATTTTCTATAAATCGTCACTAGATGGCACTGCGATATATTAACATCTATGCAGTAAGACTCATGGCTAGGAATATCGATATGTGTAAATATTTGAACACAGAAATTTTCCTGTAAATAAAATATTTATTGCAACAAATAATGTAATCATAAAATTATAGCAAAAAATAGTTACAAGCGCCTGCGGAACCATGTGTGTAGGTAGTTACAGTAACCGGCTTTTGATACGGCACGTGGCTGGGTAGAACATTGAGATAATCGTCTAGGTTCGGTTTCGTAATTTTAATTAATGCGCGGTAAGGCAAAGAGGACGCTTTATAAAACGGAACGATGCGACGTGAAATGCCCAATCAAATGCCGAGTACTATACTTTTTTTTATGTTACTTTCATTGACATATAAAAACCCAAAGCGCACAGTCTCGAATAAAAGTAGCACTCAAAACCGTCCGCAAAAACTCCCCAATTTAAATTATTATTATTATTAGTTATAGTTATGCGACACACGTATGATTTTGCGAATTTAACCTTACCTGAATGATTTAAAGTTGATTTTACAAGGACGCAAGCGATGCTAGACTATTTGAAATTACTGCTACCTATTTTACAAAATTATGCACTAATTTTTGTGTGCCGGCTGTGAAACGTTAAGTGTGCCTCTTGCGTTATTATATATCAATGATTTCTTTATTAAAATGTATTTATTTATTACATTGTTTCCATCATTCCAATGTCTGATACTTAAGTAATTTGAAATTATAATCTATCCATAACATAGACTTTAATTCCTATATTCAAAATCATGTTTCTTTTAAGTTAATTCGGGTGAATTAACAGGGTTGTCATCCATGCCGCTCCCGTCAAACCTACGAACATATTGTGTAATGGAATCCCGTATATTTTAAATTAAACAGGGGGATAAAATGATGCGAGTCACGCAGCTCGCTGAACAGAGTGCCTGCATTATTCAGGCTTTTACATATTTAACGGGCACAGTCGCGTCGCGTCGCCGGCTTTTGCTCACGTACGTCTACTAATAACTTCTTGAAGGATAAAAGAAATCCCAGACATTTGATGTATTCGCCGAGTGTTGTGTATACATAACGTTAAAAATTTAGTATAACGTTACTGGTGTTTAAATTTAAATTATTTACGTTACATTATTTTTTTTTTTGTTAATAATTATTCTAGCATAAAATAAAATTTTATCTCTCTGCTAATGGAATAAAAACAGCTTAAAAGATTTTTATGAAGTTTGTACACGGGAAGTATACCAAGTGACAGATTAAACATTCGCAGCACCCTAGGATATAATACTACGTGGTCACATTTAACATATAAAATAATAATGTCAAAACAAATACTAATACACAACAAAGATAACTTTAGTTAAAAATCCTAAATATTAACTGCTTCATCCATACACGAGACTTTGTTTACATGTTTAATTTTTAATTGAGCTCTTTCACTTTAACGAACAATAACAGTAATATCTTTCCACACCAATATTTTTTACAAAAAACCGGTTACTCGGCCAAAGTCATAATCGGCACATCTCTAAAAATTATCCTTTGTTGTTTATTCTTACACGCTTCACTGAACACGATCCAACGGTCAATGACACCGTCATGGCGCGTGTTTTAACAAAGTCGCGTAATGGATTCAATATATTATTTGTGTATCTCGAGATAATTAGGTCAAATACTAAGCACCTATTTTTTAAATTGATTTAAAACGAGAATCGACTAATGATTATCTTGTACAAATATTGCTGGCGACTAGCCAGTCGCGCTGTATATTATTCGTTTCGTTTCGTAGGTGGTAGAGCCACGCTGAAGCTATTACTGGTTTCTGTATGAATGGGTCGGCTCGTCCGGGGTAGTACCGCCCTATCTCACAGAAAACCGACATGAAGTAACAGTGCTTACATTGTCGCGTTTCGTTCGGTCAGTGAGAGCGCTGGATAACCCACCTCCTCTACCTCTTCCCCACTCCCCCTCCCCCAAACACAGGCTGGCAAAGCACTTGTGACTCTTTTGATGTTGCAAGTGTCTATCATTTAACATCAGGTGACCCACCTGTTCGTTTGCCTTCTATGATATAAAAAAGTAATTTGCCAATTTATAGATTTAAAGAATTAACAAATTTAAAATAGGTACTTATTTTATTTATTTATTTTCATAATGTATTTTATTTTAATAACCTTTATATGTAGTAAAACAATGAAATTGTAATTTTTTATACAAGCATTATATATCATTATATATATATATATATATTATATATATATATTATATATATTATATTATATATATATATATATCATTCCAGAATCTAATGGCCCATAAAAATTATCTATAACACGTTTAGAGATCATAAAAAGACCACATAAAAAAGTAATTTTTATTTGTGAATATAATATGTCATTCCGAAATTGCTAATACTTTTAAGAATTTTAAAAATAGACTAAAAACAAAATTATGATACGAAAATAATTATTGCGTAATAAATGCGTTCTGAACCCAGTTCGTTTATACATACTTTTGACATTTTTATATAAATTTTATACATAAATACAATATAATTGAGATCGTGTAGAGCAAATGGTCTCGAATTAACATGCTAAGGCGAATCCTCTATCTGGCATTCTATGACTCTGAATTAATGATATATCGATAATTAAAACTAGCGCTGTTTTCTAGAACGACTAGTCTTTCGATATTCGTTGTCTTATTACAGTTAAATAGGTATATACGGTACAGCTGACACCCGAGAGCAGTGGAGTTTACTCCTAATACATAGGCGAAAATCGTTCATTTTAATATTCATTCGGCAGATAGATATTTCCTTTTTTAATTAGGAACCAAACACTACGGTATGTTGCAAGACTGCAACAACT
Organism: Antheraea pernyi; assembly: GCA_015888305.1. NCBI lineage: Eukaryota > Metazoa > Arthropoda > Insecta > Lepidoptera > Saturniidae > Antheraea > Antheraea pernyi. The sequence continues at coordinate 341,482 of MU158822.1, forward strand.
CATTTCTTAATTGTGTAAAAGAGATACGCACAGAGGTGAACCTAATCCTGGATGTAGACATGGATACCTCATCCCTAACTTCGATAAATAACGAAATAATAAGAAGCCAGGCGAGATATATATTCTATTCATTTTCTCATTGGTAAAGTTCTCCATTAAGCGTAGAAAATTTAAATAAAATTCTAGCGAAAAGGAAAACTGTAACGAATGTATTAAATAATTGTACAGAATTTGAAACAAACTTAACACTATATCGGTACAAAAATAAATACAATTCCAGTCGTATATCATCATTAGCGGCAAATTAGGACCGACCTATAATACGGCAAACGAAAAAAAAAGATAAATTGTGATTATAATTATAAATATTACCTATAGGTGAACTAAATTTTTAACTAGTTATTGTAAGCAGCATTTTGATTTCATATATTTATCAATTTTTTTACTACATCCCTACTTTATTACCCGATGCTATGACACTATGTTCTTAGAAATTATAAACGTCAGGTTTGGCGTGATTTTTCTCATTTATTGGCTTCTTTAACAAGGAAGTCATCATGTAGGAACACTAAAGGTACTATTAATTACAAACTTAGTAATTGCAGTAGTAACCTCCAATATATATATATATGAAGAATGTAAATGTAACGTATACATTTTAGATTTTTGTAAAAGAATTGTTGTAGATGTAATAAGTAATTAAATACGTTCCAAATTTAGAAATGTCTATCTGTATGTTTGTATAAACACGCATCACTGCTAAAATACTGCGTTCATGATACAACCTCTTCAAGAAAATCATGAAGGATATCTTCGAGTTCAGTTTAGTTTATATTAAAATCGGTTCTGTCTATCAAAAATTATTGTTCTTTTAATGACGACGCGACTTAAGTTTTTTTTTTTATTTATTGTAGCACGGCATAATGCCTGCACTATGCCCGATGGTAAGCACAGTACAGTCCAAAAACAATGGCGCCCAACGAGTGACACACTATCTATCACCGATCAAATCAAAATTACTTTATTCAATTTAGGCCCTAAGAAGGCACTCATGAACGTCAAAACTACCACCGGTTCGGAAAACAACCCAGTCATCGAGAAGAACCGGCAAGAAACTCGATTTGGTTTATCTTTTTAACAAATATATATAATATTTACAATAATAATATATTATATACAATAGTAAATGTCACAATCGTTGCCAAAGATGAGTCGATTCCATCATCACCATCGTTCACATATTGATCCACTCTATAATAGCCTTTTGTCGCCGCTGTCATGCCATCCTACGAAAAGCTGGATATGCACAGGCTGATCCCGAAACGCGACCCGCAGAAGCGAATCACTATGACAGGCTTTTTCGCCATATACATGGTGGTTGCGACCCAATCAGGCTGTAAAACCCTACCACTCTAAAAGTAGATAAGCAAAGGACTTAATATATTCAGATTTTATGTCACCGTGTTTTTACATTAGGTTCCACGCGGACGAAGTCGCAGACACAGCTTGTACTTCATAACTATGTAACTTATTCGAAGAATTATATATTATTGCAAGATTTTAAAGATTTGTTAAACAACTTCACGTGGTATAATAAAAAATCAGTAGATTATATTCGACTAAAACTTTTCAAATAGGGTAAAATATGAGGAGATAAATAAAACATGGACTTAATGATTTTTTTTATTTTTTTACAATTAATCAGATAACATACATATCAAACCAGCCGTAGTATGGCTAAACCCATTTATTATCTAAACTTATGAACAATACAAGAAATTGATATTTCTCAAATTCAGCTTACATTAAATATATAGATATAATAATATATGCATCCACTCTACATATAATCTACAACCTACTTATTCATAATCTAGGTTTTGCATAAATTCAAAGAAAATTTGCCCAAAAGTAATATTGTTGAACTATGAATATACATATATAACTTTTTGGCAATTAATTGAGTATCATTTCTGTGCATAGCAAAATTAATTTTTCTTTAACATGTAACTTAGATCTTATTTATAAAGAGGCCACAAATATAACATGCGTTTCTGTCGTCAGTTCGATTATATAGGGACTTTTGTTTAAATATTATTTATTTATTGCCTACATTATATACTTATCGAAATATAAGAAAAATATCCTTATGTAATAACTGAATTATACTAGCAGTGCTGTGCAGTGAGAATGTAGGGTTCGCCGGTCGAGCGGGTGTGCTGGCCGTCCGGGGGGTCCGGGGCCCCGGGGGTTCCGGGGAGCCGAGGGGCCCCGGACGCACCCCGCTCGACCCGCCTCACCGTTGTGCGTACACATTGCGCTAACGATACCGTACCAATACAATAAAAACACTCCACATAATAATCAAACACAACTATTTGTCATCATCTACATAAAATCTTCTCCAAATGTTTATATTAAAAATATGTCTACTTATTTTGTAACTTGTATTTAGTTACAGCCAACTTTACAAATAATTGATACATTAGACTCTCGAATAGATCTCTACTAACTATTATTAATTAATGGTAAAAAAAATAAAGAATAAAAATACTTCTAAACATTGCATTTCAATCACATAAGGTTTAGTTTAATTATACAATAATAACATATTTTTTTTATAACCCGAACATAAGCATTACAAGAACATTGATATCGTTGAGTTCTGGAATGGAAAATAGCACACTTAAATTCACTAACTGTTACGCTTACATAATAATTATTGTTCTCCTGCTTTGTTTTATTTATTCTCTTTTAAATATACATTGCTTTAATGTAATCATAGAAAAATAACAATAATATAATATATATATATATATTGACTATTTGATACACTGATAAAATTCACGATAAACACCTAAATTAACCTTAAATGAATTATTAGTTATTGATATCCGTGTACCAAATAACAGTGCAGTGTATGCGGGTAAGTACAAGGAGACTCGGTCATAGGGCACACAATATGAGGTTACTGGTTGAGGTATATAGAAATGAGAGCTCGGCTCAGCTAGCGAAAGTATTCCGTCGACGACCAACGGTACGTTCTAATCCAAAATCACTGGTACAGTCTTCTCAAAAGGCAATAGTATTAAACGATTATTTATACATATATAAAAATATTATATTCCAAGCAAGTAAAAATATCAGCACATCGACGGACCAGTGTACACTGGTATCCCGTCAGTTAGGGCTACAGCTACGCTATTATTTGGTACGTAAAGAGGATCACAGGAACGATCCTATAATCGTCGACACACGAATTAATTACTTTTATTTTAAAACGGATGGTGTAAATATCGTTATAAATACATAATATTTATTATTACACTATTAAGGCAGCCGTTTATAAACTTATTACTTGAATTTATTGCGCGTGCCTGACTATTAATTAATTAAGACGCTAAAATAATTTTTTCAAACGTTTTTTTTTCTCAGAATACAGTCATCAAATCAATTACCCAACAGAGATAATTTGAAAAAGAAACATAAGGAACACTACAGCAGCAATCTAATTGCGAACACATTTTGTACTACATAAAAAAAAATACACAACCCTTTGCGCGAAAAGACTGAAAAGTTGAACTTTTAAAGTCACCGTGGAACAACCCTATCATGAAAGATCGATATTTTCTCTACGTACATCTCGAACAGTTCTTCGCGGCGTAATTCCGTTGCGTACACGTATTCCGAACGTTCGACATTCATAATAAGACCCCCGTTCCACTTTTAGTTAATACTAGCTATATTTTCTTTTTAGAATTATTATATTTCCCATCACAGAGGTTTGCACAGAAAATCTTTTCAATTAGCCTATTGATATAATTACCAAAATTATTAACATTTTTGTCTATTATTTAAGTGTTCCGATAAGAATAAAAATACATCGAGGAGAGACAGCTTAATACTATACTAACTTATAGTTTAGTCGTTATAAACCTGATAATTTTATATAATGCAACATCACTTCGCAGAAACACGCTCTATATAACTACATTGTACTTTAAACTCAAAGGTGGTGCCGAAAAATATTAATTTATTATTAAAAAAAAAAACCAACGCCAATCATTCTTTTCAGACGGATGACGCTCAACTACAATTCTAAATTTGAATTTCCAATTATTATGATAAAATAAGGCTCATTATGGATATAAAAACTTAACTCACGTTACGGGAATTACGGATATGAATATAACAAAATAATTCGAATTAGAAATGTATTAGATATGCAACGTTCAAAGATCAATAATCGTTAGGGAAATAATAACACACATCAGATGACATCGGTGGTATTCGATAATTTCTTTTTATAATCAGTCTGTCCGAACTCGCGGACGGCTTACGTTTTGATGTCACATGTAAACATATTACAATAATTTACATAAACTTTTTTGTTTACTTTGTTTCATTGGGTACCTAAGTTTTGTTTGTTTTGTGGTGGGGTATATATATATATATATATATATATATAAATTACTAATTAAGCTTGTTCGTTTTTGTACCGTACAACGCTAATTTGCGACAAAGGTGACACTCCTCATTAATTTCCATTTTGAATTAAATATATATACAAATCATCGGATAATTTTCATTTATCTATATATAAAAAAATTATCAGTATATTTACGGTTAATGACCTCTAAAACATTTGAATCGATCATCATAAAAATTGGCACATTTATAAAAACATTTATAACTCGTTATGCTAATATTGTTATTAAGTTTAATTTTAAAACAAAGTCACGGGCGATTACTAGTTTTCTATAATAAGAAACAACAGTAAACAAAGATCAGTAGATCCCATTTCTTTTAAATCGTTACACATAAAATGTAGCTTATTTGAGTTACGCCACCCGTGTCGCAAACAAGCGATTCCATAAAACCGACAACGAACACAGTACTATCGTTATAACGGCCCCTATAATGTATTCAGACTCGTTATTTAAAGTACAAAAAATATACGAAGCAGTTTTTTACACGTGTCGCCGTATTGCATATACTGTATGAGCCGCTGCCGCGCTGGCAGTAGGATACACCCCCTAACAAAAATAAATATTTCTCATCCGACTCACTGGATAATATTAAAAATATTTTCTTAATCACAGATATCAGTCTGTCAAAATTTAAATTAAGTATATTTCAGAGTTGGATTAGTCGTTTCCCTTTTTTACTTACATAGGATTATTTATTTATTTATTATTCAAGTACTATTAAGGTACATAAGTGACTAACAAGAAGACCGCAGAGTATTTGCCGCCAATATAAGTAATACATATAAATATCTAAAGTTGAGAGGTTACATAAAATGGAACATTAAATAATTTGGTCGTACTAACAACGTGATTATTACGTATATTTTTATTGTACAGAGCGCTGTGTAGTCGAGTAATTTTTTTTTCCTCTTAGAGTACAAATGAACCCTTGAACATAAAACAATTTCAACAGGTACAACAGAGAGATCTAATGAAAGAAATAATACGAATATAAACTAGTATTATTATAGGATATCGTATCGTAAATTATGCTCGGATGAAAGTCGTTCGTATCGAGCGACCTTTGTATGCGAGAGAGACTAGAGTAGCAGTGCGCAATGGTAGTTAGCGTGCAGTAGGGTCTTAGAGTCTACTGCATCAATTAACTGTTGGTGGGGGAGGGAGGGGGGGTCATTGTTGGCCATTACACGTAATACAAAAGCGTTAAATAATCATCGAATCGTAACAAATGCAAATATCAGTGAATATGGTCATAAGGTACATAAGTGGCGAGCCATACAACAGGCGTACACCGTGCTCCAATCACGCGCCCCGCACGCGCTATCTTCGTTGTGGATTTATTTATTTATTTTTAATAATTTCATTTTCTAACAAATAGGTACTCTAGGTCCTGCTCAGGGAGCTAACCGATAAATGGCGACTTACTGATCTATTATAACTATACATATAGGTAATTAAAAATATTCTCAGCAATCACATTTAGTAAAATTACCTGAATAGAGAATTTTAGCTTAATTCAACACTTTAAACAATGGCCCTCTGTTTTCACGTAAAGTCACTCAGTACTTTTTAATTTGTATTTATTCAGTTGTCTGTGTGCAACGAGAACACACAATTCCTTACAGCTATATATATATACCGATAATACAAAAATCCATTCACTATAATTAAGGTAAATTTTAGATATTTAAACACTAAAATGTAAAATATGAAACATCCTAAATAAACTCTGATATTCCAATTTTAGGCATTAGCTCGATTAATTAAATATAATTAATTATGTTTGAGTGACTATGATAAAAAAAAAAGAGAAATAAATGCATTACAATAATACTACCCAACCATTCCCATGTAACGTTCGACAGGGTCCAAGCTGCTCGGGCCGATATATCGCTACCTCTACGTACACTAATGTCAAAGCCTTCTTTATTTTTATTCTTTTTATTATATTTGGTATTCACTTAGTCGCACCACATAACAAGACTAGAGGAATGATTGCCTCTTGTGGAGTCGCGTGCATCGCATCCCCGTTTAACGTTCCTCCTCGGAACCTTATCAAACGACAACCTAACCCCAATGATATAACTAAAAAACTCTAGATTGCCAACTAGTTTATTTTTGACGGCTGCCCCCGTCAATCCACACGTATCTAAGCAACATATAACTATTCCTTTTTCACCGCCAATATTGAGAATATGCCGTCTCACTTCCACATTGTATCGAAGATTGTGGCGTTACAATTTACTCTACGTATGTGTGCGTCATCGTGCCGTTTGTTTTGTCAAAATATCACGTAGGTAAAACGTATCCACAGCTTTTTAGTTATAATATCATTTAACCCCCTCATAAACAAGGAAGACTAGTTTCTTTGTAGATATATCACCTAACGCGTTGTCCTCCGCATATACGCGACAAAATCGCTACACACGAAAATATATATACATATAAATTAATACAACAAGCAAAACGTTTAATCTTAAATTTTAAAAAAAGGCCATGAATATCGTATCGTATTATTAGAATAATCCGTACAGTACGACGGAAAACTACAACAATTAAATAACTATTACAATGTCTTTTAGTGTCCATTAAATCCGCAATGGCTGTACATCGTTAAAGTTCATGCAACGTAATTTTGAAGTATTCAATCCTATTTTGGTCCCTCAACTGGTTTCAACGTTAAAACGAGTAGCATTTCAAAGCAGTAATTCATAAAGAATGTATTCAAGCGAGACAGTAGTACACAGTGTAAATAACTACCCCCACTTACTTGACTACATTTTTAATTTCCTACCAATTAAAAACTTTTTTCTCTTAATTTAAAAAAAGGTATGATTAATTAACTGCCAGTGTTTTGTTTAAAAATAATTAAAGAGTTATTTCTTCTCCAAACTTCATAAACGTTCCAAACGGTCTAGACATTACGCTAAAACAGGTGGGAGGATTTTGTGGGAGTAACGATTTCATAGGCCAGAAATAAACAAAAAAAACCGTTAAAAATATCATAAATACGTATATAAATAGGCACATATAGCCTATAAAATACATACAGCCTTAAAAGGAAATATTAAAATCTACATAAACATGAGAGATTACTAAATAACTTTTTTAAATTTTACTCCACATTAGGGAAAAAGAGATAATTTAATAAGATTAAAAAAAAGTAATAATATTAATAATTAAAATTAACAACAATAATTATGAGCAAAAAGTACTTATTTATCTGAATAGTCGAAGTTTACAAAGTAACCTGAGCAGCTTGGAGTGTAAATACGACCTAACCGGCGGATGTCACATAGACAAATGGCGCGCATTTGTACGATCTTATAGATTTTGTTGTGATGGTAGGCAGAGATCTACGCTGTTCCCATAAGGATATATATAAAATAATTAAGTGGTCGTTAATGGCGTTTAGAAATCGACTTTGGCATGTTTTTGTTTTTTTTTTTGTGAGATAACTTATTTATTATACATCACTCGCGAAACCAACATTATTATTTTTTTAATACCAATTAAAAATGTTACAATTTTATAAGTTATACTGAAAAATTGAACTTCATGGAAACTGAATAATAAATAGATAAAATATATTTATATAGGTGTAATAAACTGTTGATTGATGACATAACACTTACAATAAAAGTAAAAAGTAGCTAAGCTCATTAATGATTATACAAGGCGTGTGGGCGCGGACACGCTACTCGCAGCCATATATATATATTGTCTAAGAGCTAGTCACGAGGGGCGCCCCTAGCGCACAATAATACATTATAATATTTTTTTTTTTTTGAAGGAAACGATTACACCTGCCATCTGTTACGGTAACGTACCACAGTTAATTGAGGCACAATCATTGGTTTCTTTTAATTGCTTTTGTTTTTACGTTTTTTTTTTTGTTTTTGTTTTTTTTATTATTTTATTATCGTTTTTTATATCTTTAATATACATATATAATTTTTCTTACATTTACACCTATATTATTTATAATAATTACTATTAGGTACGTAAATTTATTCTACATAACAGAAACGAGTCACGAGAAAAATTGTTAAAGTGAAGCGTGAAGCGTAATAAACTTTTTTTTTTATGTAAAAATTCCACAATATACATATTAAGATGTAAGATTATAAACATATAACAACATAATAACACAGACTAAATTGCACGAGACGCAATAATTGTGTGCAGGAAAGAAAGACGCAGTCAGTGAACCGAGAGGAGATTCAGTAAAGCGCGTAATGCGTACCGCAACGCGGCGGCACGCACTCACGCCTTTTCTCACAACCTAGGTGTCGCACGCACGCACGCACTCGCGCATGCACGCACGTACGAACACGCGCACGCACGCATGCACACACTCATTCACGCACGCACGCACGTACCACCATTTCTCAACTATCAACTATACACCATAATATTATATAGAATAGAATACATACATATTATTTGCACTTCTATAAACACTATTAAGTACTGATATATTTAACTGACTAATAACTTCAAGGCATAACTTTCGTCTTTAATATATAGACAACGTAGTCTAAAGGGCACTGGATTATACTTTCAGTTTGTTCTGTTCATTTAATGTTAGTTGAAAATCACTATGTATACAATAATTTAAGTTATTGCTTTAGTCTATCTAATTTGCACCGGCAAACACATTGGGCGATAGCGATTAACACGGGACAATATTAAGTTTAAATAAATATAATACGTATTTGTTTTTTATATCAAATCTGTAAAAATAATATTCTCTCGTAAATTGAGCTTTACAACAATACTTAGAATTGACAGGTGTGTCCATTTCAAGTGTGCACTGTTTAATGCAGAAGTAAAGATAATGTCATAGGAACATCAGATCATTAAACCCGTACCGCAAAATCTATTTTAAATTTTGGAAGAAACTTTACTAAAGCAAAAAAATGCACTCAATAGTCCGGAAAATCATCTTTGATACTCACTCTTTGGCACCTAACAGATAATATCGTGGCAAAATCGATACGGCCCCGGATTAATTTACGGTCCCATCGTGCATACTATGTGCCTATAAGATGTTGCCCGCTCATTTAAAGTCAAATTTCGCATGCTGTTTACTGTTATAACGAAGGAATACAGATGACATTCGTGTACTGACGATAAAATAAAGAGCTTCGCGTAATAAAATCACAAGAAGAAAATACACAAAAGGCGTAGTAGACAATTTTGTATGACACGTGAACGCGAAACCCCTGTCATCGGTCCCTAAAGTAAGTTATTAATGAGGTAAGTAATAGACACGCTAATTTCGTTACAAAATGAACACATCACACATAGAAACATTTAACACTAGAACTAGCCACAATTCCGAAGCCATTTTAACGGTTGACACGCGAACACGTGATGTTCAAAGGCGCGCGCTCTCGCGTAACTTAATTAATTTGTGAAGGATCGCCGTACACAGGAGACATCCAACAACATACAGCGATCGCTTAACAACTAACTTAACACTAAAATCGTTACGTTTAATCGTAAGATCACTGGAAGATACTCGAGATATAATTAAAATGTACATTAAGTCATAAAGTGATACAGTTATTGTTGTGAAAGTTCGATCGCGCAATAGTTGGGGAGTTCCCCGGTCGGCGGGTGGGGGGATTACCGTGCCGCCATTGCAGGCGCTAGGGACGGCCACTCGCCAAGGATATTCCCAAAGTATTCCTTCGTAACGATAATATTTTGGCAGAGTATCTTTGTGGCACACCATCAATAAATAAAAACGTAAATAAAAATGTAAATAAACTTTATGATAACGAACATCTATTTAACCTATATACGTGCACTCGTTGTCGTTTGACATCAGCATTGTCTATGCTCAGAAGATACGTACACCTTACTAGTTATTACCTATACGACTTATATGTTAAACTTATTTATACGATGATATAATACCGACAGGAAACTACACCTACAATAGTATATTATTAACAGAATATCTAAAGCATATGTCACTTTGAATAACGTTCAAATTGAGCCTATAGAAAATACCACAAATCTTTTATTAAATAGATATTGATATGGCTAAATTTAAGTTAGAACTTTAATCTTACCTATCTATACACAAAAGTGTAATATTTTAAATTACAATTAATCATCATTTATAGTAGTTTTATAACGTTTCTCACAAATGTATGTGTAATATAAAATGATAAAACAATTTTCAATTTAATATATTAGGTTAACCTTACAATTAATAATCGTATATAATCTAGATAATCGTTTCATATATTAAACATAAAGTGGCACTTGAATCACAAATACTGGAAATAATTTTGGGGAAATATTAGCATCGGCGGAGGCCGACCGCCGGCGACTTGCATACTACAACATTACTCTCCAACAAAATACGTTTTATATCCTTATATTTAGGCAAGATACTTTAAATCACAGGATTACTGGATCGCGGGGAGTTCCGCCGCGGCGACCGGTGTGTCCGGCTACCGGCTCTCCGGTTCCTCCTCCGTCTCTAACACTAAATAGATCAGTACAGAAACCCGGTTGAAACACGTACAGATGTACGCACACACGCTCGCGCACGCACGCTCTGCACGTACGCTCACGGGCGCACGCTCACGGACGCACGCTCACGGACGCACGCTCACGCACGCATACGAAAACGCGTACGTACGAGCATCTCAACTCAAATCGAATGAACGACAGTCATAAGTAAACGCACACACTCAATATATCTAATTATTCTTTTGTTCTGTATTAACAATCAGTAAACGTTCCAATTGAAAATATTCTGTATTGCATTGTTTAAATACTTCATTAAACCCAAATGAATTCACGTTTCTCTTAACCTAAAGTTTTTCACTAACCAAGTATTTATTACATATAAATGAGTCATATGCAAAATCAAATGTGCAGAATAGGACAGACTTATAATTTGGAAGAATAAACTGAAATTTCAATTGTATCTACGGATAATCAAGGCAAATATTTTACTACCTCAGGGTAAATTTAAACTAAAGTGGACAAAATTAACAAAAAAATCGATATTTTCAAACATATATCTAATTTTTTACCTATCACCGAACTTTTGCATTTGATTTTGTATGACTGAATTAATATAGAATAAATTGCATTATAATTACCACATAAAAAAATTCATAGAATATTATAGATGCGAGTGCTAGCGCTACAGTCAACTGTGGGCAATAAAAATCAAGGTGGACCAAAGTGGTTTTCTGTACTTATCTATTTTGTGTTTCTACCATGCTAAGTATTGCTTTGAACAAGGTGCGCTAACCTTGCTCCAGACGTATATTCTTAACCAATATACTCATATCCGCCTCTACCAGTGCAGATTAAAAGGAATCACAATTATTCCTACAAGAATGCACTTCGAATCTCAACATTTTTTTTTCACCACTACATCTATAAAAGTTACAAACTAATCATAAAATGTTTTTTTTTTATCTTGTTAATCGACAAAATGCACTTGCGTGTTTTATTATTATTGCTGAATATAAATATCACTAATGGAAAACGAAAGCTCATCGCTAGTTGAGAATTCTAATCGGAATAAATATATTTCATACACGGCGCGGTTAAAATAATAAAATAAACAATAAAAACGAACACGAATGAAATTCGAACGCAACTCTGCTCGAAGGGCGTAACAGCAACAGCCCCCGAGAGCAACAAAATAAATACACACCTTAAAACTAATAATATTAAGGCCACGGGACGAGTGACTGAGGTAGCCCGCGACCGCGACGCAACTACTCCTAACGTTTACGCCTACAACTATTTGGTAGATTTACAGGAGAGGACGCAGCACGGCCTCCAATCATTCTTATCTACACTAAGTAATCTACAATGAACACTTACAACACAGTAGACAGTAGTATTCTGGACAGTTGGGCACCGAGACCGTTCGATGCGATCTGACTAGGCGAATAATATTAGTCCGACCCCGTACCGGGGACAACGATAAAGCGTAATTAATTACAACTAGGTACTCGCCGCCGACGATCTAATCCCGAGTCGAGTTGGGTACTGCGATACTACCTACGTACGATCATTATACTAATCAATAACTCGAGACGACCACGAGACCATGAGACTACAATAGTCAACGGCACATACCGGTCAGACTGGAGCATAGAGACTTTAGAGCGAGGGAGTACATCGCAAGACTCCACTCGGTCGTTAACCGGGACGTGGACAGCAGTGTTCTTAGATGGACTCGCCGCCGAGTAGATCCGGTGGCAGGAACGAGTTCAGGCTGGAAGGTGTGGCACGCTGGTCGTGCTGGTCCGGCCATAGTGTGGGGAACCCGGCCCAGCCATCCTTAGTGCCACCGCTGCCGCGCCAAGCACCGCCTCCTCCAGAACCCAAGTGCTGCAGGATCATCTGGACCTCCGACTCGGCAGGGGACTCCGCGAATATCGTAGTGTTGCTTAACACGCAATTGTTCAGTGCCATTTGAGCCTGGACGATACAAAACAGTATCAGTATAAGCACTTCCCATAGAATCATGCGATACGAGAGAATGACATGAGGTATACCAGGTGACAGGATAAACACTCGCAGTATTCTAGGGTCACATAGGGTACATAGTCACATTCACATAAAAATTATAATATCAAAACAAATATTAATAAACAACCAAGAAAATCTAAGTTAAAGTTGGTTCTAAGACTTTCAAAAGTATAAAAACAATCGTAATAAACCTAGGCGCAATGACCGGTGCTGACAACTACAATGGGCGACCCAGAGTTAATAATTTTCGATACTAAAACGGACAATAAGGCCTTTTGTTTTGTTCCTGACGTTTCCACGTTCACTTTCAAGTGAAAGTGAAATCACTCGACGGTCATTGGCACTGTGCTTTAACATAGACGCGTAGAGGATTGTGTACAATTTTTGTATTTTTCTAGATAATTAGGTCAAATATGAAGCACCTTTCTTATTGATTTAGAACGAGAATCGAGTGCAGTGTGTCCTCCATAAATATTGTACTGTCTAAACGTTCAGCCTGTATACAAGAGAAGACTCACCTTAGCGGCTTCTTCACGTGTCGAGTATCGGGCAAGGGCGAGGCCCTGGTTCAAATACAAATGGAAATTTTGCAGAGGGCCATGCTGCACGCAGAGCGTTTTCAGAGTGGAGCCATCAATCTAATACAAAGAAATTATATATTAAAGTGAAAAGTTCTTTAGGAGCATTAAGCATTGAACAAAACTGAGCTGTCACGCTCATTTCGGTGACGCTAATTCGGGTTTACTCGGCTCCACTTAACATCAAATGCGCTTGGATCGGTAACGCAAAGCAACATGTATACTCGGTTCCAGTAATCACCAACCATGTCAATTGTCAGATAAGTGCATTTTTCCAATAATCTTAATTATTCCAATAATCATCATTTTAGGGAAACAAAATAACCAACCTGAGCAGTGAGGTTCTTGAGTAAGAGCCAAGTAGATGCCGATAGATAGACACGTTGAGGATGTGTGTGATGCTGTGGCCAGGGTTTGTTGAGACCTGGCGGAGCAGCCCGGGGCTTGCCACCCCACGGCTCATTGCCTTTAAGCGCACCGACGCCGGCGCCCCCCGGCGGTGCGTAGCTCCATGTAGAGGACGACAGGCTTCTTTCACCACCAGGTGGAGAGGTCTTCCCCCCTAGCATGTCCGTGTCTTTGATAGCGGCAAGCGATAAAGGTGAACGCACCACTGAACCTGGTGTCATTGCCGGATCATCTTCCACTGTCTTCATTTGATTGCCCTTTACATTATGAAAATAATATTATATATATCGACATCAGCATTTATTTAGCTATTAAATCACTATTCTTCTTGCATATACTAAAAGAATATTTGTATATACTATACAATATTGCATATACTAGCAAAATTTATGATGTATATTGTACATCCTAGTCAAAGATTAAATTAATAATTTCTCTTTAGAATAAGTGGACATAACATTTATTGTAAATGTATTAAATAAATAACTAAATACGTTTTTTTTGTCTGTGGTCTCTGTAGAAAATTCCACTATTCCACCAGTGTCGTGTAAATTAAGAACAACTCCAATGATAACACAACAAAAGATTTGAAAATGATTTTAACCACCACCATTTATGTCTAACATAGAACCTAAAGACAATATACCAATTAAATACTTTATTTTAAAATATATTACTTCTTTTTAAAAAATGGCCACAATATATATGGCTATATAAATACTATATAAATATGTGTCATACAATTTTGCCAATATCAATTGAATGGAGCTATAATCAATGGAGTTTGCGCCAGACAATTAAACAACTATCTTTATATCCAGACTGGACCATCTACAAACACACACCATAAAGAAAACACATGGAAACTAAACATAAAACATATTGTTACACGAGATCATTACACTAAAAAGTTGTAGTCCGGTGAAGCTGTTAAGACCTTGCTTGGTAAATAGCGTAGTAAATTCGAAAAAAAAAAAAATACTCTAAAGTACAAAGTTAAATTTTGTTAGTATTAATAAATTTCAACAAGCATTCTATAATTAAATGATTATCGGTAGCAAGAGTTAAGAGATAGGTAATATTAGTACGGGCGGGGAATAGGTAGAACTGTTTCTAGGGCAATTAAAAAATATGTGATCCGGTGATTCATCCTCTAAGCCACTTTCACAAATAGAGTGATCCCTAATCTTTATTTTACTCAAATATATTGATATGCAGATGTGCCCAATGCGCAGGCGGCAAGTAATTGAGGTAACGTTTTTAATAACATTTCTGAATTAAAAAACCTTGGCTTTTGCGGGATATCAATTTGCAAAGACTCATAATGACAAAGACCTTTTAATTTCAGAGACAAATCCCAACTCTTTTGCCATAGAATGTAGTATACTATATTTATATACTAATTATCACATATACACAAACCAAATTTCATGTGTCATGCTCTAGAATATGTGTAAAATTAGATTGTGTACTATAAAAAATTTAACACAACCTCCTGTATGGAACTACCCAATTTTATATTATATATATGTTGATATAAAATCTACTGTTATATAATTTTCAGTACTTTTTGGAAGTATACATGTACCAACATTTAGTTTTTAACCGACTTCGAAAAAGGAGGAGGTTACTACGTTCGGTTGTGTGTATTTTTTTTTTTTATGTATGTTAATCGATATCTCTGTCAATTATGAACCGATTTTAATCATTCTTTTTTTATTTGAATCGATTATATTCAGAGGTGGTCCCATATAAATTTGAAGAAAATATTCAACCCCTAAGGGGGTGAAAAATCGTTTATTTGATTTTCACCCACTTCATATTTACGTATTTTCATGAAATTGAAACCGATTATTTACGATTATAACGATTAGAAACCAGATATATTTATGAACACTAAAAATAGAGAAATAAAATTTTTTTCCAAAAAAAATAAACCGCCTTCGATGTGAACACACAAATAGGGCACTAAAAAGCGAAAAATAACTGAATAATTAAATTAACCAAATTAAATAAAAAATATTGATATTCGCGCTACCGAATAATATATTTGAAGTCGATGCCAACCTAAAGTTCAAATTTGTTGCAGGTAATAAAATATGTATACTATACAGATATCCATCATGAGACATCAGAGTGGACCAAAACTTTGTATGTAGATGATATGAATGTAGGTAGGTTGGCATTGACTTCAAATATATTATTCGGTAGCGCGAATATCAATATTTTTTATTTAATTTGGTTAATTTAATTATTCAGTTATTTTTAGCTTTTTAGTGCCCTATTTGTGTGTTCACATCGAAGGCGGTTTATTTTTTTTGGATTTTTTTTTATTGTAATCTATTATTGTTTAAGGCATATAATTAAATAAAACTAAATAAATAATAATGAACAAATAAGAGCCCCATTCCTCTTTATCCTCTTTATTCCTCTTCCACTCTAGCTTCTGCCCGCGACTTCGTCTGCGTGGAATAGTCACTTTGGGCTAATTAATGCTAACACGTAGTGGAAGCTCTCAAAAGGAAAAAAAACCCTGATTTTGAAACATTCTTCATTGTCACTCCACTCCTATTGGTCTTAGTGTGACGATATATAGCATATAGCCTTCCTCGAAAAATAAACTATCTAACACTAAAATAATTTTTCAAATCAGAGCAGTAAATAGTTCCTGGAATTAGTGCATCCAACCAAACAAACCAACAAGCCCGCCCTCCATTTTTATAATACTAGTATAGATTATGTTTAATTTTAATGTCTTACTTTCCAGGGTTTACCAGGTTCAAACTCTGGTACAAGGTCATAAACAGGCTGGTGAGATGCATGTGATGGCCACGTGTCCTTCCCGTCAGCGACATCAGCGCCACTGTCACCCCAGCCTTCCGAGCCACGCCCAACACCCCATGTCCTGGCATAATATATCATCATTAAAGATACAAACAACCCTTTTTTGACATTAGTAAGACTCAAACTATGTATATATCTATACTGCCCAAAAGCAGTCAAAATGACTTCCTTGGGCAATCTAGTGTTAATGACAAAAGTCATTGAAACATTACACATTTTATGAAACTCTACATAGAACAAAACCTGATCTTTGTAACCCCGGTTCTGTTTTGTGGTCATTGGGTAGGCAGTTCGAAAAAAAAAAAATTATGTTACCCTACGTTAATTTCACTATTTAATAAAATAGAGAGCCTTGTAAAGGCTCTGCAGGACTCTACAGTGTTGCGTGAGCCACTTTAAATAGATATTAATTATATATAAATTATAGATTTATAAAGCAATACATCTATCCCTCGATTTACATGGTACTTGTTTTCACGATTCCACTTTTACAAGTCTATAAATGAACGAATTTTGAAAAACTTACAGAAATCACTGAACTAAGGACATAGTCGGAAATCTTATTTTACAGTTTTGTCGGGAACCTATCTACAGTGCAAATGGAGGGATAGGGGTAGTTTATATTTAAAGTCCTTGTTTTCCTTTTCAAGTGGTCATTCTAATTACATTTTCTTATGTATTACAGTGTTAAGAACGTTGTAAATTCGTAAAAATTTCAATGCCCTCACTATACTCTAGCCGAGAACATACGAGGACTGCAAAGGTTTTAGTTTTTTTTTTTAACATGTTTAAACTCTATATATATCTGTTATGTTTATTCGTATAATAGATATTGGACTGCACTTACGTATCTGGCTGTAATCCAAGCTGACTGAGCTGTGGGCTAGTAGTAGATTTAGCAGTTCCCGGTGCCCTGCTGAATTCCGAGCCCTCGCCGTCTTTATCAAGAGAAGGTAACTTCCACTGATTCAACCTCGACTGTTGGTTCCCAGTTCCATATGCCTACACAGTGGTCATTAAATAAAATTAGCTTCAAAAGAATAGGGATATAGTTTCAACTAAACACAAATGCCACTTACAGAAAAAAGACAGAGTCTATAACTTGTGCCTTTAATATACTATATTTAACTTGTCTAAGTGTAATAAAAACATACTATGAGATGTCTACTACCGCGTCTGTCTGTCTGTCTGTTCGCGATAAACTCAAAAACTACTGAACGGATCTTTAGGCGGTTTTCACCAGTGGGTAAAATAATTCATGAGGAATGTTTTGGTATATAATTTGTCCCGGATTTTTTTATAATCAGGGCGGGACGTCGTTTGCCGGGCCCGCTAATATAGTATAAAATGAAATTATTTCCGCTGTCTATTAGATGTTTTAATCTATTAAACGGATTTTAATACAGTTTTCAGCAATGGATAGAGTGATTCAAAAGGAAAGTTTATATGTATAATACATACATATTATGGTACAGAAAAGCCGAAAAATCAAAGATTGGTAATGTGATATCGTAACAAACATATTTGTGTGCGCTTGATCGCAAACGCTGGCTAAACCTTTTCAGATAGATCAAATAAATGTTCTACGGAAATAATATTATTATTCACTCCACACTGCCCCATATTAGGATCTACATTGCACCAGTGAGAAGCTCGGGCGTGGTCGCTAGTATATACATAAAACTCAATATCGCGATCGATTATCCATTATCTTAGGACGACAGAACTGTTCTGTGATTACTTTCAATATCAGTATTAAAGATATGAGTAAATCTTGAAATAATAAAGGCTTCATGGTAACATATGTTACGATACTCAAACTGGTAGACATTAATAAAAATATTTTTTCTTAAATCTACTCAAGTACACATTATCCCGCTTTTAAAAGGTAACCAGGTAAACAGCATCGTAAGGACTACTATTTTGCTACAGAAATGCACATGGCTACATATCAGTTTTCGTATACTTTCGTTACTGAACAAACTGCTGATGGTTATCGTTCAAAATCACACACACCATCTCTCGGTGCACACATAACACTCTGTGTCCCGAGTGAAAATCAGCGCTGAAGGACTAACCTCCAACAGCACATACGCTGACTCGGGGCCCATTTACCACACACACACTTAACCATCAATAAAAAAATATCTCAGCAAGCACTTGTTACTCACTCTAGGTTTAGTGTGTTTACCATCTTAGACGATGTCCTCATTTCGTAGGTGGTAGAGCCACGCTGCAGCTATTACTGGTTTCAGCATGAATGGGTCGGCTCACCCGGGGTAGTACCAACCTCTCACAGAAAACCGACGTGAAGTAACAGTGCTTGCATTGTTGCGTTTCGTTCGGTCAGTGAGAGCGCCGGAGGACCACTTCCCTCCCTCTAACCCGTCCCCCCTCCCCGACCCCCCAATCACAGGCTGGCAACGCACTTGCGACTCTTCGGGTGTGCAAGTGTCTATGGACGGTGGTGATCACTTAACATCAGGTGACCCACCTGTGTTCGTTTGCCTCAGATGATATTTAAAAAAACATCCTCATTTAACATCAAATGTTATAGTGGGGAATGGATAAAACCTAAGAAGTATTTGGTGATGTTGCATTGTTGTTCCATATTATATCATCACCAACTTCATATTTTTCTTTATAAATTATCTCTATTAGTGCTTGAAAAGATAGATTAACGTTTATTTATAATGGGGCACAAAATAACATATATTAATAGTAAGAAAAATTATTTTATTTAATACTAGCGGGCTACGCAGACGTTGTCTCACCCTGTTATAAAAAAATCCTTGACAAATGATATACCAAAATGTTTCTCATGAACCACTTATCCACTGGTGAAAACCGCATGTAAATCCGTTCAGTAGTTTTTGAGTTTATCGCGAACAGACAGACAGACGCGGTACTTTGTTTTATACTATGTAATGATGATTCTGTGCTTGCTAAGTATAGGCAAACACATAATTTGCTGCTATCAAATATTAATACTTCAGATGACTGTATACAATTACTACAACAAAAATATACTAAAATATTAATATCAAACTTACACAGAATTAAGATAAGATATATTTATAAAATATATGAAATTTTTATTATTTAAATTTATTAATAATCTTATATGTAAGAATAAATCATATTAATTCACTATTATATCATAGTTGTAATCAATTTATCAATCAAAATGTAAAATGTTTTATTTGAACTTTGATATATATATTTGATATATATTAAACCTTCGAAATAATAAAAAGTTCATTAAAAATATAGAAAAAGCATTAAACTATGTACCGATTGAGAATCCTTAGTGATACCCATGTCACTGAAATTATTTTGCAATTGCACCAATGGATCGTGTCCTTGTTTGAATAAATCAGCTCCACCCGCCTGCTGCTTCATGTATAGCGCTTGTTGCGTTGTAATTTGGTTCTGTACAAAAAAAAAACGTAATATAACACACAGAAATCAATAAAATACAGTGAACTATGAACTCATACATAAATCTTGAACATACTTGGAGAGCAGAGATTTGCTGTTTCGCTTTAGTGATTTGCATAGAACACTGAAGCGCAAGCGATGAGTGACCTTTGCTCATCGCCAAGGAATTCTGCTGTAACAACTGCTGGAGAACCTTGATCTGTAAACGAAAATATTATACAAAACTTTGCACTAAAACTTACAATAAACAAAGTGTTTATAATGTTTGAATTGTACCTGCTGCAGTAACTGATTCAGAAGGACTAGTGTCTGAGGCGCTAACGGTTGGTTCAATATTTGATGGTTAAGATAACCAGCCGATACGGCCATTTGGATTTGCTGAACGAGCATACGTAACTGTGCCGCGCTTGGTTGTCCGCTGTTACCAGTACTGCTGGAAAACAATAAACAAAACTTAGAAAATCAATAAATCAATGGACAAAACTTTTATTCAGCAGCTATTCTAGGTCTTCAGTGTTCCAAATAGAAATTAGTGGTATACATATTTTTAGTCTGCCTTATATACATTGTATTAATAAGGAAGTTTTTACATAAAAAAAAATACCTTACTCATTTTCAACATTCACAGGTTACACAGAAAAAAAAGACTAAAAAACGCATTTCAATCTAGTAAGTAATATTATAATAAAATCTTCAGATCATTTTCTCAAATAAATGGTTTTAAGTAGAGATAACAACTCATTTTTTTATCATTATACATACACCGTGTTATTACAAAAAAGTTAAATACGTATCGAATAGTTGCTTTAAAAAAGTTTGGGTACTTACGTAATAAATGCACCGCGCTCGCCGAGCACTTCGCGGCGAGCTCGTGTTATCCTTTTTCGCAAGTCTAGCCTAACCTAACCAAATAGAGATAGAAAAGCAAGATGGCGAATGTTCGGCGAGCGCGGTGCATTTAATACGCAAGTACCCAAACTTTTATGAAAGCAAGTATTCAATACGTATTTAACTTCTTTGTAATAACACCGACAATGTTTAACCATAACCTGACCAAATACTATGTGATGATGTAGTGGTCAGAGATGGTAACATGCTAAACGTAGTTTGGCAGCAGAATTCGCGTTACAGGCTACTTATAGGATTCGAACTCACGTCATTATTCAACCCAGTAACGGAACACGCTACGAACGAAACATATTTTGTTTCATTGCTTGAAGAGTCACAAGCGTTAAGTTTTACACACCTGTTCGGGTTGTAGGATGGATGATGTTGTGGCTGTGGTGGAGGCTGGTTAAGTAATTTCGGTACCATCGCGGGTGGCACATTGGGAACCGTTGGAGGGGGTTGGAAGCCAGTTGCGTGGTGGAACTGGTCATCCCTACGCCAGCTGTCACCCCGTGCGCTGGCAAGCAGCTCGAGGGCCTCCTCTGCATTCATGTCACGGCTGCGCAATGCTGTTTCTACATCTTCTTTCTTATAACCCATCTCTACCAGAAATCTAGTCATCGAAAAACATAGAAACGATAAGTATCGGAAAGACAAATTTTAATACAAGAGAATACTTTTTAATAAACAAACGTACCTGAACTGCTTACTGTTCCATACAACTTCTTTGGGTAGTTGCTTTCCGAGTGAGCCGCCCTGAGGTGGCTTTGGCCCACCCCACTCACCAATGTCATCTGGCCAGCCTGCTGTTGGACCTGTGGGTTTTGGTTTAGGAACAGGCCACAAACCGGGTCCTGACGCATCAGGCCAAGCAGGTGCATCGCGATCAGGCCAAGCAGGCGTGTGTGGTTCCTCCCATGAGCCGTTACGCTGAGCGTGAGCACCCCAAACAGCATCAGGTTTGGTGGGCGTCGGCGGAATGCGGGCTGTAGCTGGAGGGCCTTGAGGTCCGGCGCGACCGATACCCATACCACCTCGCTGCGCCCATAGAGCTGTTCCATCGTCGAAACCAGTACCGGCACGCCTTGCCGCTGGTGGTGAAGGTTCTTCCCATCCACCACTTGTCTTCAATGTATCCTTAGGACCCTATGACAATTACAAACTTAATTATTGATAATTTCTTATAACATATTATTACTATGAGAGTAAAATACAGACCTGTGCACCCCATTGATTTACTGCAGCAGATGGCATCAATTTGTTCGGGCCGGCAGTATGCTGGTGTTGACTCCACATATCACCGTTGAGTCTACCAGAAATACCACCGCGCAAATCATGTCGTGGGTCAACCGGCTGCTGTCGCGGGTCAGATGCACGATGCACATCAAGTCGCGGATCTGCTGGGCGATGAGGCTCACCCCATGCGTTCCAATCATCCTTCTTTGGCATTCCCCACTGTTGTGCATGCTGTGGTGGACCTGCTGCCCATTGTTGTGGTGGTGGTGGACCCGTCCACACATTTGTTGAATCCGCTACGTCATCATCCTCTCCCCATGTGCCTCCAATGTTAGTAGTAGGTGTATGACCCCAAGGGGTTTTGGCAGCGGGCTGTGGCGGTGGTTGTCCACCATTACGTAAATTAGCCTCCCAAAGGTCAGTTCCAAGAAATGCTCCATTATTAACATTGGGTTTCCAAGCTGGTGGTCCCCCAGCTGTAGGTTCCACCTTTGATCCAGGTTCAGGTGATCCGGGAACATCCCAGTTTGTATCTTGATTTACATGTTGCTAAAAATATTATAAGTATGTTTTATTATTACTTTATACTCTTAAAACAAAAGTACAATTTACAATGATTACTTACACCTCCCCAACCATCTTGACTGTAGAGAGCCTCTCTCATGGAGTTCAGCTGCTCAATTTTTGCTGATGATGTACTATTAGTGCCATTTCCATTATTCCCATTCCCAGCAGTGGGTCCATTTGAATTTGCAGCAGAGTTTGGATTGGCAACAACATTGTTGCCATTTGCAGCATTATTTGTACCTTCAAATAAATATTTAACACAAATTGGTATAGGAACTATCAAATATATTATGCTACATTTATCATGACACTAATTAAACTTACCGTTAGTTGCAGGTGCCCCATTGTTGTTGGGCTGCGAATTTGGCATGCTTGGTGGGGAACTTTGCCAACTTTGAGCAGATGCTGCACTCGTCGGTGGCATTTGATTACCATTGCCCTTGTTGCTGTTCACTGCAAATAAACAAACTCGTAAAATGCACAAAGAAAAATAACATAAAATATTTAATAAACATGATTCTAATTAATAAAATATGTTTTATATGTGAATAGCACTCACTATCTGACTGAGAAGTTTGTGGCCGTTGAGCCGTATTATTCCATTGTTGAGTATTATTTGTTCCATTATTTGTTTGTGCACTAGTGTTGCTGCCCCAACTACCAGCTGCAAATTGTTACAGTGATATAAATAATTTCATCAATAAAATATCGAATAACAAACTATTTTACAAACTTAATTTGGCAAATTTACCACTATTATTTGAGGCAGGTGGGCTTCCCCAACCCGTAGCAGCATTGAGGGAGCTTTCTCCGCCGCCACACAAACGCATGCGACGCGGAACACCCCAACTATCCAGATCTTCGTATTTCGCCACAGTCTTTATAATTCGTTTCTCGTTTTTCGCAAGTTCTATCATAGCATCGAAGGTGAGATCACCGTTTGCGAAAGTACTTAAAACAGGCTCACTGCCCATTTCTTTATAATCAATTTGTTTTATATTATTGTCATGGTGTGTTCTCATAGATGTGTCCTCATCAATGGTCATTCGAGGTATAGTTTTGCATATCATATTGTGAACAGACTTATCACTCAGTAGTTGCGTCTTGCAAGGCTCATCTCGTATAATATAAACTGAGGATTTAAAAGCGTAATCAGACTTGTTCATATACTTCGGCGCTCCGAACGCCATCTTATACTTTAAGTTAAAGCTACTGAAATATGGGTCACTGTATGAGATACCCTGGACTGTTATGGCGTTAATCGTAAAAGGAATGCAGTATTTAGGCTTGTCGCCAATCATTTGGTTTTGTCGGATACTATCAACAAATTCTACATTATAAATATTATTATCTACCATTTTTATACTAACTTGCTGACTCTCATTCTTCTCGACTCGCTTAAAAGCACCAAATTTATTTGTGTTCACCACCGACATTGAGGTGGATCGATTACATTGCATTGGTTCGGTAACAGTATCAATATTGGAGTAACAATTATCCTTAATTAAATGTGGAACACATAATATTACAGAAACATTAGACATCAGACAAATATTATAAATAGAATAATTCTCTACAATATCCACTTAGTATTATACTTATTTTCACAGTTTGCATATTGTTTCAATTAAAGACTAAGTAACAATGGTTCGTAGTGATGCAGTCAATAAAGCAGGTAGCAGTGTTTAGATCCTCTGTGACAGAGGACAGGGTGAGATCACCGCTGGAAGCTGCTGTGGACACGCCTCCTAGCCCCGAGTAGCCCAGCCCTATAAAACATATTTCTGTATCAGTACAAATACATAATAATCTAACACATGTCTACAAAAAAATTTAATGCTTTAAAACTATTATTTACTAGTCCTAAAGTATTAGGCTACATAATTACAGGTGACATGGATACAATACAATACATTTTCACACATCTTCTGTTCTAAGTCCAACTGTTTCATTGGAAACAAACTATTCCAATGGACATTTTGGAATTAAATAATTATACAGTGTAAACTCTTTATAATGTCATTCATTATAACAAAAAACTTTCTATAACATAGAAATTAGTTAAATTTGGTTGGTTTACCACAAAATTGTTCTATTCCCTCCGTATGACGAAAACTCTCTATAACGAAAAAATATGCTTGGTCCCTTGAAATTCATTATAAACAGTTTACACTGTAGAAGTAATTAATATTTAACCTAACTTAATTTTTTTGCAAGTTATTTATCTTAAAAACAATAATAATATGAGTATTTATTCAGGCCATTAACATCTCAATATTTATATATATTAATTACCTAGATTTTTTCCCTAAACAGAATAATTTGCAAAAGGTACATTTTTATTATTTGGTATATGGTAGTACTATCTGAACTAAAATGAATGCGAGTTTGTGTAATTGTTCATTACATTTTTAAACCTTAACAACTCAACTGATCCTCGTAAAATTTAAATATTATCAGGGAATTCATCCAGAATTAAATTGTTTCCCAAGAATAGAACAAATATGCATTAACAAGTGCACAAAGATTTCCATTGTAATTTTCATTATTTACATATAATAAGGACTTCCAAACCAAAATTGACATTTTATTCTTGTATATTATACATTCCAATACCCTTTTTTTTTCTCGAACTGACTACGCTATTGACCTTGCAAAGTCTTAACCTCATTGGAATACCCTTTTGAAATAACTATAAACAAAGATTTTTGATTTATTGCTAAAATTACTATATCATCATATTAGTAATACAGTACACACGAACAAGAAACCTTTACAGTCAGAAAGGTTTTACATTAAAAATTCACATTTGAAGAGTAGTAAATTACTGAACCAAAAATACTTACTGGAAATTACAAAAGATATGACAGAAATTAACTACATAATTATAAGTTACATTTACAAGTTATTCTATTCGTTTCAAAAATTAATTACTGGCATAATCAATACTTAATCCAATGTTTAGAAAAACAAGCCAACCTTATAGGACGGACGAGAGGCTGAGCGATATATCACAGATAATGCGGGCTCGGCAGATCCTGCAGCAGCTGTGCAGTCGGCTCGTACCGTTTCAGATGATCTAGGCACGTAAAAAAAAATAATGTACACATATACACAAAAATATTATTCTTCATATCAACATTTTTTTACAAGACAACCGAGAAGTTGAATTTCTTTAAATAATTTTTGAGGTTATCTCAAGGACTACGTACGTTGGCATACATAATATATTTCATGATATAACTTTTATACAAGCCCGACTAGCAACCCAGGAACAGCGATGTATCAACATTTACGCGTATTGCGTCGCTCTACAGCGATAACAAGCGACCACACTACATTTATTTATAGGTAAAATTAAAATATTGAAATCATGTTTCCCAATGCGCCATTCCAGTACGTACGTTTACAACAATATAGCACTGAAAATTGTGTCGACTTGTTTTGATCAAAACGCCCATCACCACAGACATTACATTTCTACAAAAATCCAATATTCTTCTTACTTGATATATATAGGTAAAGTACTTGTATATTTCGGCCTTGAGACGACGATTCGCTTGAATATAGTCGTATATATGTACCTATCTATTCTATATCATCCACGGCACCTATCTATATCTAGAGTGAAAGTTAGAACAACCCATTTGAAGCGATTTGAGCTAATATTTTCCGGTAAAAATATCAATTATTATATAAAAGGACATATGCCATAAGTAAACAATAAAAATTATTATAAAAGCGCACTTGGAACTAGAGAAAATACAAAAAATCCTTACGTGACACGAACGAGCACAACGGTGTTATATTACTGGAGTGAAAGAGAAAGAACGTCAAACATGACGATGACATTCCACTTGTTAAAGCAGGACAAAACATACCTGAGAAAGCGATCCCATAATTGCTCAAAGCTACAACGACGACATAAAGCATTTTATACAAAAAATGAATTATTTTACTATTTACCTTCATTAATATAGTTGTTGGCACATTTATTTTAGAGATTTATATAAAATCACAATCCCAAACCCCCGAGAACACGGCTTCGACGGCTGGATGGAATGATTTCGTCGTCGGGGTTCGCACGAAGAACTGTGAAACCCCTCTAATTTAAGTTGTATATTTGTGTCGCAGTTTTGTATTGCGCTATCAGAGTATATTTCTGTTTGTCGGGTTATATCAATTTCTATACTTATATTTATGTTCACACACATACTATACATGTGATTATACAGAACACAAACCATTATGTATATATCTATAGTAACCTGTACAAAGTCGATACGTATAGTGGTACTTTATGAATTCATATCTTCCTAATTATTTTTGTAGTTGTCATTGATTCAATTCAATAGTACAAAGTATGGATATCCAATAGGAAATCTAAATATGGTATAATAGGTGTATATTGGTTCTATTTACAAACAATATTTCGCTTTGACGTTAACGTAGGTTATAATTATCTGAGCATAAGTTAATATATAGATATTTAGCATAGGTGTTTGATACTAACTTTTGAATTATACACAAGACAGTTGTATCTATTTAACTACTGGTGAGAAACTATCTTTGTTGAAGAGTTCTAATACAGTGACATCACGAAATGTATGGCGCCAAATTAAATATGTAGTGTTTATAACTTGATAACAATCACTGCGTGGACATCAAAAATCTTTAGTTAGATGTTAATCTGTCTCTAGCAAAAACATCTGTAGGTAACACAGACTAATAGTCGTACAAGTAGTAGGTAATAAACAGTTATGAAATCAATCTGAGTCATGTTTGAAAAGATTCTAAGGATCAAAAAAGTAGTGAGTTCAGCTAAGAAACAGGAATATTTCGGAGTTTGTACTTTGTACACGATCTGTGCTCAACATATCTCGAAAATTATTAACTGTATAAATTAATAACGCGTAAGACTATATGTATAGAGCACTTTATGCTTTATAACTATTTTAATGACTCCAAGAGTAATTTAAAACAAATTAATAATGTATATTATTTAACATATTAATATATATTAATGCCAGGTTGGCACGACCTTTGTCCTTGAAAATATAACTCCGCACATAACACTCTACGATACTTGACATAACTTATAGAATGCCAAAAAAATTATAACATATTTTATTTCGTTATTTATACCATAGTATACCTTAAGCAATGAAAATATAATATATATTATAGTAGACATATAATTGAATTCCGTAACTAAAATATAATAAATATTTAGTGGGCAATGGGCTTTTTTTCGAACTGTCTACGCTATTGACCAAACAAGGTCTTAACAGCTTCACCGGACTACCATGTGGGCTACGTGGGCAATGGGCATCAAGTAATATATTAGGAGCAATAAATCCATGAAAAGCTCATTATCACTCATAGCTGACATATATTGTGGAAGGATCGTTTTCTTTAATTAAGTTTAAAACAAGTTCAGTTCGTCAAATTAGGATAATAAAATTGTTATTTAATATTATAGATGGTAATTATAAAAATCGCTTTCATTTATGCTTAAGAAATTCAGGTGATTGCTAAAAAGCTACAATGGGCTATTTTAAATATATAAATACATAAAACAATTTTCCAGTCGGCATGCGTGAATACTATGATTTTTTTTATCTTATTCTACTTTGGGATTACATTTCGAATATAACTACATTTTTTATTGTAAAATAAATTCATACTAAATTTTGTTAATAGAGGGATTGTCAATGTTATGTCTAATGAACATAAAAATCAACAAAAATAGATGCCCATAAATTAGTGGTACTCAACCTTTTTTTAAACGGGCCACTAACTTACTATATTACTTATTATACTCTTTGCCACTAACACGTTTCACTCATGGTGACGCGGACCGAACACTACGAATATTTAGGTTTAAAAAATAAAAAGTAAATTCAAATTAACAACGCATTAATGTAGTGAAAATTGACTGTCCAATAAAACAAGCTTGGTATAACCTTTATATCATAAGGAGCGCGCTTGCGGTCAGGTTCCCTGGGATCTATTTAATTTACTTAGGACGTTCATAGCGTTCTGATGGGCACGAAATTTAGAATAATAAAAAAAAAGGTATAATTAGGTGGGCTACCTACAAAGACGCGGCGCAGTGGGCCGCAGGTTGAGTATGGCTACCATAAATGATGTTCAGGAAGTAACACTCTACGACTTTCACCCATTTTGCTTCCCTTTACCCATCGGTGTACAAAAATGACAGTCGAAGTGTCAAATTTACCCTTTAAATTTAGCTCCTAACATTTTCATGGAAGTGCTACGGGATATTTTCTGTATTAGGGGCCATCCATAAATTACGTCACACGTTAAGGAATGGGAGAGGGTCGGCGAAGTGTGAGATTGTGTGACAAGGGGTGGGAGGGCTCTAAATTTTGTGACGTCACATATCCAAATCTAAATGATAAAACACGAACTTTGCACTATTAACGTTACTCAAAAATATTTGCAACCCTATCGTAACCCTATATGCTATCTTCAAAACGGTTGGACCGATTTCCACGGGACTTTCACTGACAGATAGCTGATCTTATAAAAAGTAATTCGAGCAATTTTAGTTTATACTAGCTGTTAACCGTGGTTTCGGCCACAATGCTATCACCAAAACGGTTACATCGATTTTCACATAACTTTCACTGGCAGGTAGCTGACTTTACAAAAAGTAATTTAATTTATTTTAATTAAGACTAGCTGTTAACCGTGTCTTCGCCCGTTGTGCTGTTACCAAAACGGTTACATTGATTTTCACGGGATTTTCACTGGTAGATAGCGCACCTAATAAAAAGTAATTGATGTTATTCTATTTTAGACTAACTGATACCCGCGACTTTGTGTGCATGAAATTTAGCAAGATTTCAACTCATTCTTTATTTTTAATAAGAGAAATAATTATCAGCTTATTGTTTACAATTCGACATTATAATTATTAATAACATTAATGATATAGAAGTCTTCCTAAAAAGATCTTAGATTATAAACATATTACGTAAAGTGTTCCATAATACAATTTCTTGCGGAACAGACAAGCCTTTTTTTTTGTATAGTCACAAAATCTAAATTATCATAATGGCAATGTATATTAAATATAATGTAAATGTAAATTTTAATAATAATATTTTAAGTTATTGTTTCATTAGTTCCTTATACAGTGTATATGAAGTACTGAGGTAGTTATATGGTGGGTTAAGGTTCCAAATGTGTTGCTGATGACAAACCTCATTTGGCACGCTTTTTGTTTTTATATATCTACTGTACACGTTACATGTTACTTTTAGTGGCTTGCGCGTCGTACTTAGAATTGTCTTTAAAGATAAATTTCTGTAATTGTACATAGTCTTAAAATTCTATAATTCTTTAATACGATTTAAAAAAACGCGTGTGGAGCTGCGGGTACAGCTAGTAATATAAATAAATATACTATCACATTCACAAAGCGCCATCCGGTATGCAAATTAAGCTTTTATTTATTAAGTATTATTTTTGAAGTGAAACTTCTAATGCGACTTCCAACGAGGTTGCGTTAAACGTTTAACACTGCTGGGGAGGGGGAATAGAAAGAGACAGAGCGAGAAAAATAATCAAACATTTCGTATCTTACTTTAGTTATCA
Source organism: Antheraea pernyi (assembly GCA_015888305.1). Taxonomy (NCBI): domain Eukaryota; kingdom Metazoa; phylum Arthropoda; class Insecta; order Lepidoptera; family Saturniidae; genus Antheraea; species Antheraea pernyi. The sequence goes on from MU158822.1 coordinate 372,086, forward strand.
TAATTCCATTGTAAATGTAATAATTTGGATATTTCCCCACTCGAAAATTATAATTAAAAGATGCGATGAATTGTTTTTATTTTATATATCATAGGTGGCAAACGAAAAAGTGGGTCATCTGATGTTAAGTGATCACAACCGTCCATAGACACTTGCAACAACAGGAGAGTTACAAGTGTGTTGCCAGCCTGTGTTGG
>MU158822.1:372434-543849 GCA_015888305.1 Antheraea pernyi
GTTGCCAGCCTGTGTTGGCGGGGGTGGGGGGGGGGCGGTTAGGAGGAAGGGAGGGAAAGGTGGGCCCCCGGCACACTAACTGACCGAATGAAACGCAACAATGCAATCACTGTTACTTCACGTCGGTTTTCTATGATTTCTATGAGAGGGTGGTACTACTTGGGACGAGCCGACCCATTCATTCTGAAACCAATAAAAGTTTGTCTTAAAGAAACAATATGATTTTAGTGGCCTCCAAAATTCCATATATTGCATAATTCCAAGTACAAAATATGACACCATCTTGTATAAGTAATGGGTAGAGAATTACAAAAATAGTATAATCCGCGTCAATCTTTTTGACCTCTCTAAATATAGCCGTAAGTTCGGGCTTGCGTGTATAAACGTTTAAGACAATTCAACGTTACAATATTATTATAGGAATGTAAAATTAACATTTATTTATTCATATTGTCGCAGTGCTATACATATAATATAATCCGTATATACTTTAATTTGTGTTCTGTGCATCTATAACTTCTGATATCTATACCTAAATTCAGAGTGGTCAAAATTTTGGTAAAGACTATACGAAGTTAAGCTTAAAAGACATGTATCCAAAAATTCATAAGAATTAATAAAAAAAACTAACTGACAGCTTATTGTTTTCTTCCTAGATCGTTGTCGAAGATTTGTACCGATAAATAAATATCGAGCCTTTCGTCATCCATAAATACTAATCCCTCGGCTACAAAATTCATTGCTGTGTCAGGTGTCTGGCAGCAATGTGGCGTATAAGTTATGTGTTATGCCTCGTCTCTTTTGGGGTTTAAAGAGGGTTCTAAGAATGCCTCTAACAGAGGCTGGGGATCAATATTCTATATGGGTATGTAAATATATTTATTTATAGTACATAAAAAGCATAAATAATTCATTTTATGTACAATATAGTAATATTATTAACATATGTTTATATCAATTTTCGTGTAATGCATATGTTTATAAAAATTAATAGTTTCCTTTGTTCTTAACTATTTACGAATAAATATATCTTGTCTTATATTTACATACTAGATATTGATTATATTTTGCGTAATATTAATTCGATTTTGTGTCCTTGTGGCATTTCTAAGAGTAAATTCTCAGAAAGTTTAAGTTTAAGGACAAAAAATGTTGATTTCTGTATTATAATTCATGTATGTACTGTACCATAACATTATTGTGATAGAGATACAGTCATTGGTTATTTAATAAGTACATATTGTCTGTGTATGAACAAGACAAGAGTGGGAATAAAAAAGAGTACGGGAAGGAAGGAGTATTTTTTGGAATAGACTAGTGTTGTATACTGTTTGGAGACATGTCTAAGACTTAGTGATTTGCAATAAAATAATAATATTGTGTTTTATTCCTAATTACTATGCCTCTAGGAAGGCATTAAATTAAATTAAAAAAGTATTAATATAAGAAGACTTTTATTTCCTACAAAATTGATGTATTTTTTATAAATTGGATTAATGTATTTTGTATACCATAAATATTCTTAGAAATTGTAAGCGGACTAGTACATATGAGTCATTACATTCATAATGAGTTTTAGCTGTTCCTAATAGTTTACATTATTTTTCAAGATCTTCAAATTTGTACATGTAAAATATGAAGATCATAAATATAATAATTAAAACCTTATGAACTGTAAAATTTGAACTTTGTGTTGTATAAAAACTGGTGTCTTTAAAAAAAATTAAAATGTTATATGAATGATTAAAATCAAACTTAGCTCATTTTGAAATGTTCTCCTGTTCCTTATAAAAATGTGGAGTCAGTTGTTGAAATTAATTAATCATAGGAAGGTATATTCAACCAGCTCAAAGTTGAGGAGTGCACCATATATACTCTAAAAGATTTGTTTGTCATGTAGGTGGGTTTGATTTACATATTCAATTTAATTGTTGGTACTGGAGCGCTAACTTTACCAGCAGCATTCGCAAGAGCAGGATGGTGTCTGAGCACCATCTCACTTGGTTTCCTGGCATTCATGAGCTTCATGAATGCGACATATGTAGTTGAGACAATGTCATGTGCCAATGCAGTGTTCAAATGGAAAAGGTTAAGAGCAATAAAGAGAGAAAGTGTGAGTTTTTTTTTGTATATATTACAATAAATGAACTTATTATAATGCAATTTAATACTTTTCAGTATAGTATACCCTAGCCTTGTAAATGAAACTCTCTGCCACTGTTAATAATATGAATTTTACTTTACAAAACAACATAAATGTAAAACGTAATTATATTAGCACTAGATAGGACTCCTTCAATGTATATTTAAAAATAAACAACTACACAACGCAACTACTAAAAGAGAGAATGTTTCCTAACTTAAAAGCGCCCCTTGAATTCAGTTAATTGAAGCTAAGTGTGGTAATTTTACATTTAAAAGTATGGTGTCCATATTTTTAAAAGTTTTAAAATAAACTTTAACTAAGGTTCTCTTTGTTGTTTATTAGTATTTGTTTTGATATTATTATTTTATATGTTAAATGTGACCAATCACACAATTGGATGGTGTTAACCTTTTGACAGTCACCTGGTATAGACAAAACAATAGGAATATATACAGAACAATAAGAAAATTATAAATAAAACATGTACACACAATCATTAAAACCAGAATGAATATAGTAACAAAGTGTGATATAAAATTTATGTTGTAGATCCAAGACAGAGAATCAGATGACGATCCAATGTCTTCTCAAAATACCCATGGAGACCTAGAAGAACCTCTAGTATGTGGGGAGACAATACCATCACGCTATTATAGTCTTGACCACAGAGTGGAGCTTGGAGAAATGGCAAATTTATTCTTAAACAAGACTGGACGCACAATGTTCTACTGTACACTTTGTGTTTATTTGTATGGAGACTTATCAATATATGCAGCTGCGGTAGCAAAGTCAATCATGGATGTTGTTTGGTAAGTCAATATTTCAGCAAATTATTATGTAAAATCTATGTTCGTTTTTAAATAGTACAAATATGTATAAGATAGGAATATCTTATGGAATCCAACTTTCCTTTTACTTATTTATATATTATGTGTCAAGAGTGGCAAGTTTCTGCAACATAACACCTATTCCATAACTTTTTGTTAAACCTATATTATCTACACATAAAATAAAAATGAAGTGTCTGTATGCTATATCAAAATAACAACTTTTTACTGATTGAATATGAAAGTATACACTGATAAGAAATATTGTAATTTTTAAAATTATTGTTGGTCTGTCTGTCTGTGTATTTGTTCCGGGTAATCTCCGAAATGGCTGGACCGATTTTGCCGGGTATTTCACTGGCAGATAGCTAAAACTATAGCGGATGACATAGGCTAATTTATTTTGGACTAGCTGTTACCCATGGCTTAGTCTGTAGTGCTATCTCCAAAAAGGTTTGATTGATGCTTTCCTTCAACGTTAGCGACTAATATTACCAATTTAAATCAGTAAATGTCCGTGAATTTCCAAAAACTCGTTAGTATCTGTCGACGTTCGAACCTGCGGACATCAGATTGATATTCCGCCAGTCGAAACACTCAACCACCATGAAGTCTTCACTTTTATCTATTCTATATCTTTATATATAAATTTCTTCTGTGCGTGTGTATGTCACTGAACTCCTCCTAAACGGCTGGACCGATTTTAATAAAACTTTGTGTGCATGTTCCAGTAGATCCGAGAATGGTTTAGAATCACAATTGGACCCGGTAGGTGGCGTTGCGGTTGACTTTTAGGATTTTTTTTATTATCAAGGGAGGACAACGTCCGCCAGGTCCGCTAGTTACACCTATATTTGTTCTTTTTATTACATTTGTATCTTTGTGTATCGTGTAATCGATCGTCGTGATTACCCGTCAATCTGCAACATATTTTAATCAATTTATTGATACTTATTATATTTATACATTTTTTTTGTCTTATATCATAGGCGGTAAAAGGTCAGGTGGGTCACCTGATGTTAATCGATCACCACCGTCCATAGACACTTACAACACCATGGCAGTCGCAAGTGATTTGCCAACCTGTCTTGGGGGAGAGGGGGAGTAAGATAAGGGAACGGGGAAGGGGAGGGTAGGTGGTCCTCCTGCGCTCTCACTGACCGAACGAAACGCAACAATGCAAGCACTGTTACTTCACGTCGGTTTTCTGTGAAAGGGTTGTACTACCCCGATCGGGCCGACCCATTCATGCTGAAACAATTAATAGCTTCAGCCTAGCTCTACCACTAACAAAAATTATTATATATTCATTATATATTGTACAATTTATATACAAATATACATATATATATATATTGATTAATTGATTCGCTTTTTATTGCAGTTAGACGTAGTAGTGTTCAATCAATTCCAGGCGGAAGTGCAAAGTAGCGTTCACTATAATATTTACATTTGTATCTATACTTTCTGTAACATCTACACCTAATCTTTATATTACATCTATACCTATACTTTCTGCTACACCTTTAATATAGATACCACATACAGTATAATAGCAAAAAGTAGGCCCTCATAAGATGAAAAATACTAAAACTCGATAAAATACTTGTTTCATTTTCTTCATGTCCCAATACCAATATTATTCTAAATCTGAGTCCGCAATTAGTCCACATAATCAGTATCTGTCTACCAGGCATTTCAGGCAGGCACAAACAAATTAAAACGTATAATAGAAAAAGGAGGAAAGAAAGTTCATATTGACAACTCTTATATCGAAAAAAGGTCGGGTCCTAATACGTTTTGTTATAAAGAGTTTACACTGTATATAACCTCTACAGCTCGAAGAATAGACAATACGGTACAGTCCTTGCCAATATGTTTGGCCGGTCTGAATATAACTGTAAGTTCGAACTTACGCTTAATGTAGTACAAAGTTTAAATATTATTACAGAAATTGACATTTATTTAAGTTGTTTAAGTGTTATACATGTAAACCGTTATTATACCTAAATTTGTCTTCTACGCATCGGAGGGTTTAAAAAGTATGGTGCCGACTGTAATTTTTTATTATAACAACATTTTTTATTAACTTCACTTCAGTAACACTTAACTCCACATTTTCAGTTTTTATGCTCTAATCATAACCTTTACCTTCGCTCTTCTAATAATCTTATTCTTTGCTTTCCTGTCGATACTTCCTGTCGTTTACATTCCTCTTTCTTTATCCAATCTATTCTCCTATGGAAGCGCTTCCTTATGAATTCAGGATGTCATCTAACCGTTTCAGTTTTAAAGTCAGGGTACGTCGGCTTTACCAGTCTCAGTTAGCAGAATTATCTGGTTAATGCTGTATTTAGTACTTGATGTTGATTTATTATACTTTTATTTATTGTATTGATATTTATGTATGATGTTGTTATATGTATGTATTGTATATTTGTAGTATATATGTAGTATTTCGGTGTTGATATTTTATTTATATATTGTTATATTAAATAGGTTAAACATAACTTTATAAAAACCTCACCTTTTACACCTACCAATATTTATCTCTGCATCACCTAATGGTTGACTGGTAGAGATTGGCTTCGGCATTAAGACCGCCATTGCGTATTTAACGCATAATGTGTATATAAATAAATAAAGCATAATGTAAGTAAGGTAGAATCTAAACACTGTAAATAAACTTGTACTTTCTACAAAAACTTTACCACCACATGTAGTAATAATATTTATTACTTCACCACCATGGAATATGGGACATATCTTTGTAAGCTACATACGTGGCAGTTGAACGCATTCTCAAATTATCATGGTTAGAAATCCCGTAATTTTTTTGCCATTTGAAGAGTGAAATGCCAATAAAAAATCTTTCTGCAAACTAGAATTACAAAAAATCGATTGTAAGAATTAGAAATTTCAGGTTAAGGTCAGCTTTGTTCTAAATATATTCTCCAATATAGTTTTTTTCCGCTTAGATGTTTACAATCAGTTGTTCTCATCTGTACAATCTTGTATATTATTTTGTTCAGAACAAGTTTGATAAGTGTGTTTCATCACCTGGGGAATCTTAAGTGTATTGTGGCGTCGGGTAAGAGGTACAAGTTCTGCACATTCAGCCCCAATTTTGAAATGGTAATGATCTGTTGTGCTAGGTTATTTCACAGTCACCAGCCCTAACTCTGATTTAAAGAAATTCTTTATATCTAATAACAGAGCCGTTTTTATCGAGTTACTTATGGGAGTAATATTGTTGGAATTAATCAATTAGATTATGGCTTCCGTGGTAATTACTCGTTATTTTTAAATTTTATAAACTCTCCGAATATCCTATCCTACAACACATCTCAATGTTCGAATCTCGAAGTTCCCAAAAAAAAGAAACTTTTGAACAATTTCAATTTTATATTGTTTTAAATTATTTCTTTTAAGAAGTATTGTACAATAAAATTATATTACTTTTTGGCAAACGCATAACATTTATATTTATACTTTTAAGTGATATATATTTGATCAGCTGCCGTATAGTTTTACTTGTTCAATGTATACAGTTATAATGTACCTATGTGGCGCCACGACAATTGAATATTCTGTTTGAATTCGGATTAAAACGTATAAAAATGCATGTTTCCTCATGGAAACTATTAAAACTGTTTTCGGTCCATATATTAAAGCTGTTTTTATTCCTATTTTAGATAACAATCTTATATATTTTACTACTAGCGGGCCCGGCAGACGTTGTCTCGCCCTGATTATAAAAAAATCCGGGACAAATTATATACCAAAGCGTTCCTCGTGAATCACTTTATCCACTGGTGAAAACCGCATACAGATCCGTTCAGTAGTTTTTGAGTTTATCGCGAACGCACAGACAGACAGACGCGGTAGGGGATTTTGACTATTACTGAATAATCTCTCATCGGTAATGCCATATCGCGCAGAACAACAACGTGGTGTCATTTAAGATTTAAACTCGTAATCAGCTTGTTTTTTTTTTAAATTTGTAACATGACAAAATAACAGCACTATACTTGATAGTAGCGATTAGAAATAACTGCGATCACAGAGTAGGAATGAAAAAGACACTGACGGACTTTTCCATAGTTTGACAACCTTTTTTCGTTCGGATATCTACTTTATGTACATAATTCTTCTGTCTGTGCGTATGTGTCTGAACTCCTCCTAAACAGCTTGATAAGGTTTTCTGTGTGTGTTCAGGTGGATTCAAGAATGGTTTAGATACACAATTGGAACCGGCAGGCGGCGCTGCGGTTGACTTTAAAGATTTTTTTATTATCAAGTCGGGACAATGTCCGCCACGCCCTCTAGTAAAATTGTAAAAAATAGTACTCTATAATAGCGTACGGAATAATATCTTCTAGTTTATTGATAACTAGGTAACTCTGAACCCTGTCACAGGCATTGGCAACACCATTATATTGTTCTTTTTATTATAATACAAGCTGTCCGTCCCGGATTCGCGCGGGTTTACTAACGCAGAAAATGAGACCGAATATTCCCTTCCACCATTTGATAAAATAAAATAGCAATTTAATGTCGGTCTATCAATATTCTTGATAATATTTATTCTTCTATATAGATTATTTTTTATGTAGTTCGTGTAGCTGTAAATGCCCTTAAAACCAACGGCATAGGTTAATTAATAATAAACAATTGAAGATTTTTTAACCCATATTTTTCACATTTCCATGTGATTTTTCAATCATTTTTGCTTATATAAACATTAACCTGACAATTACAAAAGACAAAAAAGATTTTTTTAAAAGGTAGCCTTAATATAAGCCTTTCTAGTTGGATATCACACATTCGACAATTGATTTTGACTTATATAGATTGTTCAGTTATAAACGTGAATATTGATGATATTCACTAATTATTTCGATTTTATTTTTGTACATAAAACGCTTCCTTCCTTAACATTTTTTAAATTCACGATCACAAACTTATCTAAACACTTTCCATATATTAGAGCATTCCAAGTTATTTAATTAATTACAAAACAAAATAATATGTTGTTTCAAGGGAATTTTATAAGTAAATATTGAGATCGTATAACGATCATTAATTTGGATAAGGATTTATATTTTACAAGATAAAAACATATAAGTAAATATAACTTATATACTTACCTATCACAGATAACTATAGGAATTTTAATATAGGATATCATAGTAATATATGAAACGGTTTAGATATCGCAAAACAAGATAATGACGGTAATTTTCTATTACACTTTCTTTCCATTATCGTCAAACGTTTTTCCCTATATTACTTAACGGAATATGTTCTACTGTCCATCTGTATGGCAATCGTGTTTTTATAATTTGAAACATCATAAATTGTATTAAAAATATATCAATCTAATGAGTAACGTTATGTTTATTATTCATTAATGTAACTTGTGATTAACTATAACTAGGAACATAATTAATTCAAGCACCTGTTGTGTTATACCTATTTAAGAATACTAGTGGGCGCCCAGTGGTCGACATTCGACCATAGTTTATTGATTTTTCAAAGTTTGTAATTAGGGTTCTTTAGTCAACTTACTTCTAAAATCAAAGGTTTTTATCATGGTTACTCACTTATTGTAATAAGAGTTGTATGTTATAATAACATTGTTGAATGTAGAATGAAAAAGGGTAATTGGAACATAAGAGTAAAATAATACATACAGTCGAGCATAGCAACCACACTATTTTCACTTCTCAGAATCGGATTTGTAGGAAAAGGCTCGTCTATTTTTGGTTATCAATCCACTCCCTAGATGGCACTGTTATATACTTTTTTTTGGCAAGTTTGATAACAAAAGATGGTGGATGACAATTAATTTTGACATTTCAAACTGACAATTTTCAACTATTTATTTTCATTCTCTTTGTTTACGTATTTGTTACGAGAGTGTGCTCTCTTAAATTTTCTTGTCTCCCACAAACAATTTTATCTATGTCCGGATCTACTTATAATATTGACTCCTGCATATACATACTTGGATTTAGATATGCCTTACGATGAATATATTCATTACAAATAAAAATGATCAAAAACTTGTATACGATTTACGCAGTACCGCTGTATGCATACATACATAGCTATAAATGTACATTTATAACCAATAATGTTAGTTCGAATGTCATATTATAGAGGCGCTGATTGGAAAGAACGAGTGCGACCTCTATTTATATAACGTACTCTGTGATAGCAACCTCCTTCACAACCTTTTTTGAAGTCCTTTGTTGACAGATGTCAAAATGTCTTTTTTATTTACATGTGTGTATATGTTGTGTAAAATTAAAGCAGTAGTGTGAGTAATGCATATTTTAATTAATTTAATGTACTTCTAATGCATTTTGTATAAAATAAATAGCTTTCTGCACTTCTCCTCCATATAAACTTTAACTATGCCAAGTTTCACGTTCATCCGTTCACGGAATTCCTTTAAAAAGGGATACAAAATTTGAGCTTCACGTATTAATATATAGATGATGATGATTATGTTACTTTTGTTAAAACATTTTGAAGAAATAAATAACTATAGTTACACGTAAGATAGACTACGTAAAAATAATTTATGTAATATAGACTACGTTATTATTATTCATAAATATAATACAAATGAAATGAATGTTTATACATATAGCTACGTAATATTGTCACAAATGAATTAATAAAGACACAAAAACCTTGACCGATTTACTAGCAGCACGATGATGACTTAGGTGGATATATCGCGTCGCTCAGGACAAAAAAACAACGAATTTTCGCTCCATAATATATATTTTAATAAAGCAGTAGATTTTAATAATACCAAGTAATTTTATTTTAATAAAAACTATGTAACTTAAATAAAATAACAATCAAACTGTAAACAATAGTAAATTATTAACAAATTCCTGTACAATGTACATAGACAAAAGTTGGGATCCATGAAACTTCTTATATCTAAAAGTCTAATATCGCACCCTGGAAAAATAAAAGCGACTAATTTCACACGTGAAATTGGAAGTTATAGTCCTTGAAGATTGAAAATACGTCGTTGCAGTGCGGAACAAGACCGCCATTGTCGATTACCTACCTTTCTACCTTGTAATTTCTTGAGAAAATTTCCCTCAGACAAAAGCTCACGTGTTATAAAACGTCCGTCCGCCCATTCTGACATACAGCAGTAGCGTCTCCTCTCATATATCAGAACTCCGCTTTCGTAAGATATAGCTTTTAAAATATCCCTTCTTTTCGAAGGTGGTCGCCTCTCCACGGTACGTCCGGAAGATCGGTTTTCATAAATTTTCGGAGTTCTGTCGATCTGGGCCTACGTAAAGTCCTTCACGACCAGTTATTTGGAAGAAGTCGCGAATCACCCTAACCCGTTTGTAGTATTCGCCGCGAATAACACAACGATATCCGATACCCCGCAATATTAAAGTCGGCCGCGAAGTGTTTGCTCTATCTATCTTGCCCTTTGTATCGCAACTTATTTGGTATTTTCCAGCTCAACAGTCCCAGTAAACATGACAAACTCCAGAGACTGGGAGACGCTTTCATGTTTTAACGCGTCCTCGCTACAGCCAGATTCATACACCCGTTTGGATATATATCATATCGCGTTACTAACCTTCGTTAGTGCAATGGGGCCGTTTGTGTTTTTCAATGTACAAAAAACCAAATATCTGCAACTACTCACGTCTGGAATGCGATGGCTTGGTAAGTCTCTCTCAAGTAATATTTATTATAAGTTTGGTTGCCAAAGTTTTTATTCGTCAAAAACTCTGATATCTGATGTTTCAAATTCTAGTTGTGATAGAGAATTTTGTAGTTTTCTTAGTAAACTAGTAATTTGGGTCCGTTTCTAAGTCAAAAAATAATTTCCACAACTGATTTGTTATTTATAAATACAGCATTTGGTAAGTATAATTAGTTACTAAATATTTCCTGATGCACTAAGTACTATCCAAATATTAAGCTTATCAAAATTATTGACAATTGTGAATTCTAGAAACTTCTTTGTTTTTCCTTTTACACTCCATCAGTTTCGTATCTTTTGCTAATCATGGCGGGTCAAAATTTCATTTCTTAATTCGATAACATAGAGAATGTTACTAACGAAATAACTTTTATGTTACCGTTCTTTGATAAATGTTTAATATCTAATCAGTTATTCTATGACTCTTATAAATATGTATATATTCATTTGGGAACGTGTTACAAAATGTGAATTCAAGGTCGATATAAATGTTAACTTCAAGATTTAGTATTTTACGAAACGGTGACATTATGGAAATTGAAAAAAAGAAATTTCTTAAGATCTATATTCGTTGAGAGAGCTATTTATAATATTTTATAAGAACTTATTATGTTTTCACATGTTAAATAAATATGTTTTACAAAATATGTAGCAGAACTTGTGAGTTACGGCAAATTTGAAAATACTACTTTGTACGATAACATACTTCTTATTGGCCCCAGCGATCATAGAAATATATCTAATACATCGAAATAATATATAATAAATGTATCGAGTAAAAATAATATTTTATGTATATAGTCCAGATCTTTTCGTCTTAAACTTCTGCGATAATATCTCTTTTTATTGGTCGAACAAAACTAAGTGTATTAGCAAATATTTACTTTAAGTAATAAAGTTACTATTATTTTTAACTTTTGCTCCATGAACTATAATTTTTAGCAAGACAAAGTGGCTACACTTTGCTTTATAGTAAGCACGATGCAATACAAAAAGAACGGTGACCGTATATATAGAGCTACCATCGTTTCAATTCCATTATTTCTTTTTTATCTGGAATATATTGTATTAAACTTATGATTACTATGTTTAAATAATTGTTACAGCATTTACCATAATGATCTCGATGGCTATTCACCTTCTCGTCGTGCGTGGACCCCAAGGTCATCCGCGTCCTTTTGACTTTACCGGAATGCCGACCGACGCTTTTCGGCGCGTGCGTTTACTCGTTCATGTGTCATCACTCATTACCCGGTTTAATAAGTCCCATTAGGGGTAAAAATCGTATAGGCTCGCACCTGGCGTTGGATTACGGTCTCATTAGCGTCTTTTATCTACTCCTCGCGTTCACTGGCGCCTTCGCATTCGCCCAACTAAATGACCTTTACACGTTAAACTTCATACCTACCGATAACGAGAATATCGTACTTGAAATCGTCGAGTACTTCCTAGCTCTGTTCCCGGTCTTTACACTATCCACGAGTTTTCCTATAATTGCCATTACATTAAGGAATAATTTACAATCTCTATGTTTAGACACGACTCGTCTGGAGTCGTATAATTTTGTATTGAGGAAATTATTGTTTCCTATAATAACGGTCGTACCGCCTGTATTATTGACGTACTTTTTGGAAGATATAAGCATATTGATAGAGTTTACCGGTTCGTACGCTGGCACGGGTATACAATATTTGATACCGACGTTCCTTGTCGTGTCTGCGAGGCGACAATGTACGAACCTGCTCGGTTTAGGAGTGGTTAATAAATACAGGAGTCCATTCTCTCATGTAGCTTGGGCGGTCTTCGTTCTGGTATGGTCATTCGTCTGTATAATTTTAGTTTCAGTACATATATTTGAAAAGAATTCATGACATTAATACGACCACGTATACGAGATGACAATAATTAATGTAAAGATAAAACAATAAATAACATTACTATGTGTACGTATAAGTCTTTATATAAGAACGATATCGTAATCGTAACTAATAATGTATATACGAATCTAATTTTGTTTGTTACGCTTTTCTCCTTAAATGGTCAAGCGTACATGATAAAAATGTGCGTTATCAAGGGTGCAGAATAGTCCAGAAAAAAGTAACCCAAAATCTATATTAAATTAACACGAGCGAAACCGCGAGCAAAAGTTAATATTTTATATATCAAACCATTCCATAAGTGTATATATAGATCCCCGTTAAAAGAATTTCTGTTAAAATCGAAATATCAAAATGACAAATTAATACCTCGTTATCTTATCACCCCGTTCAAGGTATAGTTTTTCTTTATTGTTGCAGTAAGAAATATTTAAGGCAGCTGTGTTTATTTATTACTGGTATTAACTTATCACGTCGATGATGTTAATAATGTACTTTATTTAGTACAATTTATGTAACTATTTTGTAATTAGCACAAACGTATGCTATATAGTTAGTATTTATGACAGGGTATTTGATACAATATGTAAATAAAATCAATATTGAGATAATCTATGTAATAGACAATCTAATTTGACAATATTAATTCATATAAATATGTATTAAGTAATATACACTTGTATTTGAGAAATTGTATCTGTTTTATTTGATGATTTATATTTTGGAACGCGTCGCCTTGTTGTGTACTCAATAAATCGAAAAATCTAAAATACCAATTTGTTGTTGTCATGTTACATTAGAATTCTGTTATACAAAATTGTATTTGATAAGAATAGTGAAAATGAGGTTTACTTTAATTGAATATTATTTATAAAATATCGCCTAATAATCTACAATTGCCCAGAAAATGATTATAAAAAGTATTATCTAGAATGTTCCACTAAATTGATTCATAACCTATGTTTTAATGTTACAGAATAACATTATCTTTTACTTATGTACAAGATAATATAAATGTAATGGAAAGTTCATGTATTTTCCAAACTCTTGAGATTATGATCTGATGTCCCAGTTCGGTTATTACATTATTGTAATTTTTTGTTTGTTGCGTTTGGCGTTTCTTTTTTACCATTAAATTAATTTATTATCTTTTTTGTTAATTTTGTTGTAATATGTTATTCTTATATAAATTTCGTCACAGGCGGTATTATTGTGATTTGTAAGTTATATAGTCAATAATAATATTAAACTCTACACATCTAAACATTAGATATATTTAAATAGTTACTATTTGAATTAAAAAAAAGTCCTACAACTTTATTGAACAAAAAACGTTGCTACAGTATTTTCTTAATGACTATGTACCCTATATTATAATTGTATTTAGTTTGAGGCTGTTTCTATATACATGCGGCTTGCACCAAAACATAATGGTTTTGATATCTGATTGAAGAGTCAATCTTAATTTTTAAAACGGATTCAGTATTGACAATTACATAAATGTTGACATACTAAACTTAAGCCTAAAATCAGATTTTTGTTCTAAGTGTATATTATTGTGGTCCATACTTTAAATGTAACATTTTTTTCCTTTGTTGCAATAAACAGTATGATATAATAGATCTCTGCATCGGACGGTTAATCTCTATTTTTTTTCTGATAAAACAAATAAATGCTTAAGTTATGAAGAAATGGAAATATTCTTTTAGATATGTATTTATGTCCTATGACCTATGTCATGATAACACTGTTGCTGTGGAGGTAAAGAGAAGTGAACCTACATATTTTGGATATCAGTATATATACCCCTATTCTAGGGTCAGTTTTATAAATGACTCAGTGAATTAATTCAGTACTAGTTTTTATCTGTTTCCATTCTCTCTAAAGTGACACAACTAGCGCGCCATCTATTTTGCAACGAGCGTAATAATTTGGAATACTTCACGAGCGTGTATAAATTACCGAGTGTTTCATCTCGTAGAGTATATACAAACATTATTTTCGATATATTTTGAGTTTTGCACACGTGTATATATATTTATGGCTCAGGTTTCTTTACCTCCTTTGTACGACGCAAAAATATACTGCAGTGTGAATACATTGAATCATAATAAGAAAAAAAAGCTTGCCCTTTACATTTGCTGTGATAAAACCAATTCATATAAATATTTTAGAGAATGAAATGACTAAGTTTAAGTTATTTAGAAAATGTTTAATATTTTTATATAATAAAAGATTTATGTGTGCTTTGAATATTGTTTTATTGAGAACTCCCAGAGTCACAGATTTGATTGAAGTTATCGCCTATTATATACAGAACTTTTGTTACATTTATACGAATGAAAGTATTTAGTATAGGCTCTAGTAGAGAATTTAGAAAAAGTGTCATTTCATTATTTTTAACAACTTCTGTTATCAATAGTGGTGTTTTTAATGAGAAAAAAGTGGAAAACATCTATATGAAAGTATTACAATTATATTGCAATCTTAAAACACAACCCTTCGGAGAAATAATATTAAAAACAAGATACGTGGGATTCAAATTCGTTGTTTTTTCAAACTGACTACGCTATTGGCCTGACAGTCCTTTACAGCTTCACCGGACTACTAAGGCGAGCGCTTAAGGAACTCTGCCGATTTTGAAAACCAGTTATTGGGTGCACGACACACCTCGGCTTGGACTGTTGCCTAAAGCAATATCGTGAATCTAAGCTAAGCTAATTATTTATACATATAGGAATTAGTAATATACACATGTGTATCTCACGAGATCGTATATGTATTTCGTATCTGACAATCAAGCTAAACTAAATTAACTCAGTTCGAATATGCGAAAAAAATAAAACCCTTCCACTCCCTACCTACTTGTGTGTGGACGCACGTATGTGGGTATCTGTGCTGTGTTGTTAAGCTATTGATTGAGATTTTTCAGTGTTACTGTATGGCACTAGCAACGTACTCAAGGGCTCCAACGCCGTGGGAACAAACCTAGGCTTAAGCCGCTACCGAAGGAGGACTAGGCGAGTGTGTGGGAACGAAATTTACCCCCAGACCACGGCGCCGTGATCTGTGGTTACGCGGGCGAGCATACGCTCTGTTTAGAGAGACGGACGGGTACCGATCTTTCGCTGTATTTATTTCATCGGGAAGACCAGTAAAGAAATTTAATTTTCGTGTCTGTGAATAAGGCTATAGACGTGCATGTGCTAAGAGAGACACTGATGACACCATCAAACAGGCATGATATTAAAATTATAAAACAATAAATATTTTTGTTTTTGTACCATTACGTAATGTAATTAAAAATATATATATTACATCGAATTTGCACTAAGTCATAGTGATCCATTGGTTTAAGGTTCTAACACCGCTCCGTGTAACGAGTTTTTTTAAATTTGCGTACATTTGGTCATTAAAACTGGTAACATTATCGACTAACGGTTAAAGAAAACGTCAGGAAGAACACTTTTTTTTTCTCGATCTGACTACGCTATTGACCTGGCAATTCACAGCTTCACTGGACTTTTGGAAGAACACTGAACATGAGAAAATGTCCATGTAGTACCAACATCGTTGGAAAAATTTAGTACAATTTTTTTCTGCTTAAAATCCCAATATGTCGCGGACTGGCGTGGGAACTACATGGATACTTTCCAACGGGAAGGGGGCCCTTGAATCAGCAGTGAGACTCTTACAAGTTGGTATTATAATTGTATTTATGATATAAATTTTTATTTACTTATTATATTTCTATTTATTCATATAAAAGTTTAGGTATATATTACTTATTTTACAGCCTATTCTGAGACCTCATCTTTATTGAAGTTTGTTAATAATTTGCAGAGCACTGAGCTTGTGATGTTGTTTTGTATAAAAAAAGACAAGATTAGGTTGAAGAATTATTTTATTATATTATTTAACACAGTTGTCACTTATCTCGCGTACACAAGCGACAAAAGCCTTCCATAGCTCAATTGACTTTGGCATGAAGTTACAATGTATTTGTGCTGCCGCTAGGGCGGCGTGACCGGCACAGCGAAGTACATTCCTACTTTTAACATTTTAAGCATTGAATAATAATTTAATAAAAATTGGAGACGTCTTAAAAATCTCTCTATAGAAATCTAACTAAATAAACACTAGAAATTTTTCATTTTTTATTATTATTAATAAAAATTCATTTTATATCTTGACGCTATAATGTGTAGATACACTGCTGCTGGATGGATGAAATAACAAAAAAAATAGACATTCTTCTTAAGGCGTCTCCAATATATAATTTCTTTTTTAATTTGAAAAAAAAAGTAAAAGCACTGGACATTGTTTTTTATATTCCCACAGTAATAAAACTTTTTATTAAAAGTTGTAAAGTAGAAAAAAGATAAAATAAAACCATCTCGCACCACGTTTGTTTCTGCGACGCTTGTACACTGCAAGCGCAAATAACGAAAGAAACGGGTCGAAATTCGGCGCAGATCAACATTTTTTTTAATATAGATAAAAAAATATCGATAACAATAAATAAATGAGAGACAATGTTTACATTTTTTTTGTGATTTTCTTTTGCTAAATATATATCTAATGCATTATCTATGTTTTATTTTTAATCAACGGCGATTATATACAATTGCTGCTAAAAGGCGCGGCGAGAATTTATCAACATACGTTTTTTTTTAATATAAATTAAAGTTTGACAGAACCAAAACAAAAAACCTTACATAAGTATGAGTGGAGTTTTTACACACACGGACACATGCATATCACTAAAAAATCAATAATATTTCGAACACATTTCAAAAATATAACGTAAATATTCCAGTTATCAATAGTTAAATATTAAAAAAAAAAGTAATGAAAATAACAAGGAACGATTACTTACTAAGCGAACATTTAAAGTTATCTGTCTTTTGTATATATATATATATATATGTTATATACACATATATATAAATTATTACTTGGTAACAGCAAAAAGCTACGCTTCGTTAAAACGATTTAATTTCCAATAAGTACCTCGTGACTTACATCGCTGCGGATTTAAAAAAGTAGACAATACTCTTTACAATAAATAATACTAATCTATCCAAGGATAACGCACTAATCATATCATTAGCATAAGATTGACGACGTATAATTAAGAATTTTATAAACTGTAATTAAGGAACCAGTTTAATTTCATATCTGTTGAACGATAAACAAAATACAACACTATTAAAAAATTATTCAACAAAAGGGAATTCAATAATAATAATAAATAATGAAAAAAAAAAAAAAACAAGTGAACAACAATAAACAGAGACCTATATAGACCGGATCGAACAATTAGAACATTCCTACAATCGAAAAGTACATCACAATAAATATTACAGCTATATTTTTATTGTTTATATGAACCCTTACAGCGGACGTTACTGAATACCTATTTTCTTGTAGTTGAGAGGTCGTTGACACATAGTGATCGGTTAAAAACCAGTTACTTGGTAACACGTGACTGGATGAAAAAAGGTTTTTTTTTCTAAAATACTTTTACATTTTTTTTTATTTATACATATATAACAAGTAATTATCATCAAGCTAAACCGTTCAGTGGGTAGAACAAAACTGTACATAACTGCGGTTTTAACTCAGTAGTAGTTTTTAACCTGGGTGGTTACCCATATCTACTGACACACGAATGCCATATGGTTAGGGAATAGAAACAAAGAACGCCACTGCGATAAGTATTGGCAAAACTGGAATTTATTATTAATTTTGTTCACCGTTATTTACTTACAATTCACTAAAAGATGATTATTAAATATTCTCTATGGATACAACTTTTTTTTTCAATTACGGCAAAGGTCAAACCTACTTGTCTGGTATTTGATTTTATACAAACTCGTTTAAAATCACTAGGTAATTATTTAGTTGTTAGTATTAAAAGTATTTTTCTTTTGGACGACCGGTCACTGATTATTGATTTATTAATAAATTAAATATAATAATAGTTAATAAAATATCACGGACAACGGCTATTAGTGTAGCTAGCATAAGCGGCACCCTGAGGCGACAATGATGGACATGTGCTGGCATTTCTGGTTGGCGCCTTTTTATTATCGTTTTTCCTACACTTATCTATGGTTATTAACCATATTATATGCCGCTTCTATTTCATCTCTATAGTTGGGTGTTTCCCCCACAACCCCATCCCGGGTGAGTTATTCACATTGGCCAATTCACTTATACACTAGGGATGTCCGAATAGAGTTGCGATCGAATAGAATAGTAGCGTTCGATTCGAATATGAATATTTGGACTATTCGATTAGTTAAGAATCCGGGAATAGACAATATTTAAAATATTATTTTAAACATGACATAATTTCAAAATATTTATTTATTGTATTTAAATGAATGAGAGACAAATTATTCCATTGAAATTTAAAAAAATGACTGTGACGTCATTGCTCAATAAATAACAGTAACGTTATAATAATTAGCAGTGCTGATGTTGCTCAATTTTGATTTATATATGAACAGATATTATCAGTAATTCAATGCTGTGTTGTGCCTTGGTTGCGAGGACATTATTATCAAGATGCAAACGAAAACTTCGGAAGATAAAATAATATCACAATCGAACGTTTACACTAACTTACTGAACAATGACGTCACATTTTCTGTTTGACGTTTTCAGTCACGTTGATTCGCAGATAAAAAAAAACACTTAATTTTCCCAAGGGAAAGTTAAGTGGACCAATAATTAATTTAGGCTTATATTGATGATTATACTTGTGAGTTCGCGGATTGTCCGATTAGATTAGATATATCGAAAGGGGTGGAGGAATAATAATTCGTAAATCGTGAATATCGGCAGAACCCTAGTTGGTACCCGTCGCCTATATATACGTTAGGCGCGGGTTCGGCTATAACAAGGTAGAGGCCGGTACTTGTATATCGTTCCGGCGGAGAGCGGCGCGGAACGAGTCGAGCGACGAGCGCAGCGTGAGGCAGAAGCCGCGCGACGCCGGCACGAGCGGGTACTCGGGCGGCGTGACGTCACTCCTCTCGCCGTTCGACAGCGCGACGAGTCCTTCGAGCCGGCGGCAGAGACCGCCCGCGTGCGCTCGCAGGTGCCTCAGTATCTCCTCCGCGAACGGCTCCGGCGGATTTAATAGCATCTTCGTCATCGACTGGACCAGTTTCAGCAGTACCATCTCGTTGTACATGCGTGAGTTCTCTTTACCCTGTTGGGTTCCTGGATGTAATAGAAAACTTATCAGTTCCACAGTCGATGTACACTGAATATAATTTTCATTCAAATTCATCACGGACAGTCGCGGTTGGAGTATTGTAAGCGATAAGGACTCGGTGGCTCGATGAATAATTTAAGTTAGATATCTGCAATCAACCGGAGCCTAAGATGGGAAATAACGTGGTAAGATTTTAATAAGGTCGTAGGGTATTTTGTTATATCTATCTTACTAGCTACCACCCTTAAACTATAAATCTATAGCCAAGAAACTCTAGATGGGCTATGACACTTGGCACCTGATAATCAGCCGATCTAGCTTTAACATGTTACCGACCTAGTTAATGTCGTCATTTGAAATGTGACGTGATTGTAAAAAAATATTGAACATCACTTACTGAGGGTAGATATTATTTTTACACCACAGTTTTATTATGCATGTTCACCAAACAATCATCAATATTGAACTGCTATCTATTATTATATATCTATTAAGCGACAAAAATCATAATATTAATTAATAATAAAAAGCAATTACTGAATATTATACGCACCCTTTTGTTTCTCATAGCCGGCCTCATTGAAGTACGGTTCTGCATTTAGTATGAGCCCTTGTAATGAAACTATAACTTGGAGGAGAGAGCTGTCCTTGCCCCATACTTCTACTCCGCGACCGGACCATGTTCCGAGTAGAGAAACGCATACCTGTATTTTTTTTTCTATTAATACGTTGTACAGTTTACAAAAACAATTCAAATGGAATGTCAGCCAGTTATTAGAAGATATATATACTCAAGTTAATTCTGGACAAAAATGGACAATTAACAATTCGATTATATTATGTAAAAGGGATTAAGCAATTACATTAGATAAATACAGAACAATAAATGTGTCTGGGGTAGCTTGTGACCCACGAATGCCTTTGAAACTCAAGGGGAAGGTTTATAAAGCTATGATAAGACCAGTCATGCTGTATGCATCTGAGTGCTGGGCTACGAAAGAGACTGATGAGAGAAAATTACATGTGGCAGAGGTGTGAATGTTAAGGTGGATGTGTGGTGTGACTAGAATGGATAAAATTAAGAGTGAGTATATCAGAGGAAGTTTGAAAATAGCACCAGTGACAGAGAAGTTGTAGGTTAGCATGGTATGGGCATGTCATGAGGAGAGATGAAAACAATTTAACTAGAAAGTGTTGAGTATGTTTTTGGACGGATATACGAGTAGAGGAAGACCGAAAAAGGTATGGATGGACTGCGTTAAAAACGATATGTGCGTAAAAGGTGTGAATACTGAGATGATAGATATGAATACAGGAGAGAGTGGAAAAAGAAAACATGTTGTGCCGACCCTACTTTAGTGGGATAAGGGTAATGATGATGATGATTAGATAAATACAGAACGTTCAGATAAACGAGTAATCTTTCATATACAATATTATTACAACATAAAAATCTATTTTTAAACACTTTAATGAAACCATAAAAACACAATTTGAATTTAGAATTAGTAGTTAAAATAATTATAATTATATTTGTAATTTTTCATTTAATACCCATTTAAGGCAAAGCAATCGCTTAGAAAACAGACGCCATATTATATAAAAATTAAAAAAATAACACGAGTCCTGGATGTAAATAAAACGAATATATTATTAATGCCCAATATTCTGCAATACTGACAATTTTAATTTCTCTTCAAACATAATTATGAAGCGTTCACTCTATCGCATAACGTAATGACTGCGATACAAAAAAAAAACGCTATACAGAACCGAACTTAGCTGACTGTCATCTCTCTGACGTGCCAAATCGAAAGTCGGGTACTGTACTTAGTTTCTGTCATTGATTAAATGTAATATATGTCATTACGGTTTAATATTGCACTGATAATGAAAGTAGTACTTAGGCGACGGAGCTTGTTCAGTTATATTAACACGAATGTTACGTAAAGCAAACATTTTGGTCTCCGGATAAAGCCCACACACAAGTGGAATTCAATTATTTTTATGGGTGTCCTTATTTGCCCGCTATGCCCACGTAGTTTCTCGAAGATGATTGGCTATAAAAGCCACACGAGAGTACGTCAGCGTTAGAGCTAAACAATCGTTGTGATCAGAATCGGTCAAGATCATCATCCGGATAATGTAATATACTGCCATCTCAAAATGTTAAGGTACTAGAAGTTTAACAACCATTGACAACAATACAAGCACAATAAACATTTATGTCATCACGCTATATGACACACGTTAAGTGCTGATATTACTCGCATCCGCAGAAAGTGTACCTCTGATTTCGCCCCCTCCTAGGGGGCAACACCTGTCTGAGGAGCAGACGTAGTGCCGATTAGGGAGTTCAAACTCCTCAGGTCAAAAGGTGTAAAAAGGTACCATGGGGTTTTAGTCTGTGACTCGGGCATTTCCACCCTCAACTGCCCAGCGGTATGGATATCCGTTAGGTATTTCCACATGAGAAAAAAAGGTTGTACTAAAGTGTATAAAATTTTTGGCTATTGCGCTGTTCAACATGAACTGTACCCCGCAGCGATAAATAGAGTAATCAATCAATCGATGATAATAAAAGTCTGCTACTCTATTTAGCCATACAATTAAATAAAGGACATACATTCTAATAATTAGTTACAAAAAAGCATTTTTGTAAAAAATTACGTTTTTTTTCATGAAACCACCTATATAGATAAACTTACAATGCAAAACCTTATCCAAATACAAAATTTTGATCCAAATCGTTAGAGCGGTTTCTGAGATACACGAAATAAATTTAATAAAAAACCATTAAAAAAGTTGATAGTATGAACGTACCTTTCCGTCCTCGTAGAGATTAGGATTGAGCCGGTCCGTGCAGTACGAATGGTAGTGGCAGAGAGGGGGCGCGCGAGGGTACTCTCCACCGAGCTGGACGTCAAACACGAATAGCCCATCCTCGTAGGGGGTCTTTGTGGGTCCAGCTATCATCACCGACAGTAGATCCATGCGGTTCTCGTAACCGCGCACCCACACCTACAATATTAAAAGTTCTTAGGGCGGTTTTTGGCGGGATCTAGGAATGTCATGTAGTGGATTTTATATTTTATCCAGAGTCTTGTGATAATTGGCTGTATATTTTGTAATATTGGTGGTGCTTTATGGTGATATAATTTGGTTATTGTACACAGGTCATGGATCCTGACTTGCCGCAGAAACTCCTTAGAAAGTTCTAATAAGATGGCCACCATCTTGTTAGTTCATTGAAATGATTGCAAGAAACTTGTGATATCATTACCTACTCGAAAATTGCAGTAATTCTAGTAGATACTAGAAGATTGGTAACCAAAAAAAAATTAAGAAGAAAAAGTCCTTAGGTACTCCCATCATCATCATCATGAGCCTATAAGACACCCACTACAAGGGCCATAGGCCTCTTCCCAAAGGAAGGTATGGTCATAATCAACACGCCAGCCCACGACGTATTGGCGATTTCAAACTCCGAGTAATCCACAGTTCTATATTTTCGACACATACGGTATTACTACAAGATCATTTCTCTGGTTCTCGTTTCCTCGTTTTCGTTCACCGTCAGCCGATATTGTTACCCAATTTAAATTAGCAAATGTAAGCGAATTCCTAAACATTTGTTGGTACACGACGGCATTCGAGCCTGCGTACATCGAATTGATATTCCACTGGTCAAACTAGACCACCTCTAATTACTCCCATACCTGTATCTAACACCACGAACGTATGTCTAATGATCGCAATAAATATTTCATTTCACCAGCTCATTTGCAACGATTTCAACTTACATCAATAGATATGGTGTTCGAACAGGTTAACCACTGAGTCATCGTCGCTTCAAATGCGATAAAGTGTTACCTCGATATAATGAAACTAAAGGGAATTAGAAATTATTCGTTATATCGAGAAATTCGTTACAATGAGGTTTATTATATAGAGGTTAGGTTAGACTATGATCCGTTTAAACAAGGTAACAAAACCTGTTCATTGACATCAACATTATGTAGATAATCGTCTGTTTACCCTGTCAAAGCGATCTACTTAAGGAAGACCTTTTCGTTTTCTCAACCATGACAACTTTAAAAACTATGACAATAACAAACAACAATGTTTACATTATTAAGCATCAAACAACAATGACGAAGAATTTTACGTGTCTCAATCTCTCGATTATTGTAGAATTAACTGGAAATAATCGATATGATTGGTATGTAAAGGCCATAAGGCAGACCATAAAGGCGTTGAAAAAAATTTGTGAAATAGAGGTCAACACTACTTCTTATCTATATTCTGCAATTATTAAAAAATCGTTATAAGGAGGTTTTAGGTAAACGTATTCGTAATGTAGAGGTTCCAATTTTTTCAAAAGCTGTTACTGGTAGAGCTCAAAAATGTCGTTAAATCGAGGATTTCGTTATATCGAGGTTCGTTATACTAAGCTTACATTGTAGTAATATTTGCATGCTTGTACTAACACCAGGTGGTAAGTCACTTTTCAGCAGCTTGATTTCCCGTTTGACAGCGGAGTAGAACGTCCTAGGGTCAGACGGCTGCAGGATGGAGAGCTGGAACCTGTGTGCTGCGGGCGCGAACTCTAGCAGGCTGAACCCTTCGCCGCCAGACACTTCCACCTCCGCGTCCTCGCCCTCTCCCCTCGTCGCCCCCTCACCCGCACCCTCGCCCTCCCCCTCGATCTCCACCCCCTCAGCCGTCGCTAACGGAGCCGTCTCTATGGCCGCTACAGCTGAATAAAAATTTGGTTGTGTGTAAAGTCGGTTTACGGACGATAATTTTACGTGATAACTTCATGAGAAAACATTGCATACTTTTATGAACTGAATTGAATTATTCTGTATATAAATAGATGCGTCACAGGCTGAACGCTTAGGCCGATCGCACCTCTTTATCGGTTGTTTTGCGCTCTCGTTTGCACCGAGCGCTCAGGCGGAACGTGATAATGAGTCATGCGCATTATACATATACATTTAAATTAACATTAACCAAATCCAAGTCTAGTTACTATGACCGTTAATATTTGTTTTAAACACCCTGTATCACTCGTTATTCGTACTAAATTGTTAACTGTATTGTATTAAATGTGTGATATTTTCTAATGTTATTAAAGAAGATTTTTCAATAACATCTATTGTTTATTTATTTAAAAAAATATTAAATCAAAAAATAACTTTGGCTAATTAGTACCTTATAAATATTGTTTATACATTTGTTCGCGACAATTTAAAGTGATTTGTGTTAGATAGTAGTGTATATTAATTGTGTGTAGCATTATAGTGTTTTGTCTAGAAATAGTGCATAGATTAGTTTGATAGAATAGTATAATTGTATTATTTCTAATGTTATTCTTGTAATTTTTAGATATCGTTTAAAGTATTATAAGATGTTAGCTGTAAGTATAACTGTAAATATTTTATGATATAAAGAGAGAGCGAAGGAAACGTGTCGTGCCCCCGCCCCACCCTGTAGCCCTGTAGCCGAACCCTGACGCTGTGCGCGTGGCTATTAAGTGCTCTGATTGGCGGAGCACCGCGAGCGTCGGGCGAGCGACCCCGGTGTCGTATAGTCAAGGCCAGGAACGTGGACATTCCAGGCGCGGGCGGCATAGAGAGCAGTTGTCATAGTAATAGTAACCGCGTAATAGAGTAATCGAATAGGCAAATAGTTATCGTTAGTAATCGAATAGATAGTGAATAGCCTGTTATATAAGAGTCGGCAATACGAGCACATCCTTCGCTGCTCTACTAATAACAAATCTTTTCTTGCAATAAAACCTCAACATACTTCAAATTCAACTTCGGAATCAGCAATCATCGCTATAGTTGTGAGACATTCGGAGGTGGCTCACAACATTCTTCTTCTTCTTCTTGTTTTGGCTCCGCAGACGCATTTGCCAGTGTCAATGTTTTGTTTCAATGTACATTATAAAATATGTTCCAGAGAGTTTGTTGATTTCCATTGTCGAGTAATTAATTCAATATTCTAACAAGATGGTGGCTCCCTTGTTAGAACTTTCCATGAAGTTTTTGTGGCATCTCAGAATTCATGGTCCGTGGTATTATTTTCTATTCACTTCACTTTTGCACAATAAACAAACTATATTACATAAAACACCACCAATTTTACACAATATAGAGTCAAGTAACACAAGATTATGAATAAAAATAAAATCCACTACATGACAGACTAAGATCCCGCCAAAAACTCCTCACAACATTCTGGTATTAACATTACCTACTATTTTCTTTTTAATTTAACACAATATTAGCCGAGAGAAACTACCTTTTGGTATTAATCTCACCCGTTATCATGACATTCTAGGATATTGGTTTAAAATATGTGAAATATGGTTTACATGATACTTGAATATATCTGGAAAATATTATGGAGTTTCAACAGAAATACATACCATCACCTTCGTTCGTAACGGGAGCAGTACTCGTATTGGTATTCATAGCAACTGTAGCATCATCAGGCTTCTTCGGTTCATCTTTCACTTCATCTTGCTCACCTAAGCTCACCACGAGTGCCCCATATTGACTAAAATACATTATTTTAATAATAACAATATAATATAATTGTATAAAAAACCCTTGAATAGAAAATGTATTTTTTTAAATTTCATGTTTTTATAACAGGAAGTCGTGATAGAAAAATGCATGTATGAGGAGTAAGCTTAAAAATTAGAATATTCCAGAGATATTAAGAACATACTGTCATGCATAAAAATTTTTAAATAACAGGAAACTAATTATAGTAACCGATATTGAAAATAAAAACTAACCAACATCAATTTAAAATACAAATTCTCTATCCAATATACAAACCAGGGTTCGATAATTGAATGATGTTATATAATAACAGCTCCTAAATTATGTATTTCGCAAGAACAAAGCGACAGTACAAGTGATTACATACTGGTTTCTTTGACTTTTATAATTATAATCGACTTTTAGAGAACCATTACATTATTTGTAAAAGTTTTTTAGTCGGGATACTTTTTTTATTGTCAGACTTCATTATAGCAATAACGGGGAATAGATCCTTCGAGGAATTACATCCATTTTCTTCTTACTTTTTTTACTAAAAAAATTGTACCAAAGAAACAAATTGGTTTTGAATTAAAAAAACGAACTATCAACATAATTTATATTTTTGTTATGTATAAACTGTGTTCACTAAAATTGTTGTATAAGCGTTTTCAAGTAACAAATGTAATCATTCGATATATTCAAACTATTAACTTTTTAAAACGCAATTATGTCTGAAAATAATTCAATATTATTACTAAATACCTTTCAATACGTATTTTCTTTCACATTTTAAATTTGATAAATCCAAAAAATTCCAAACGTTCATTATAAGAGAAATCTCACCGTAAATATTGTCAATCGAGTTTATTAGTTATCTGTATTTTATTTAATAATCTGTGATACGAATTGATGTCTATGGTTTTAATATACTCAACAACCTTTTTTATACTATACTGATATAACCTGTGAATAATGTAGAAATATGCGATCTCATTACAGAAGGAGTCAAGGGAGCACAAACTACTAAAGCTATAGATATTCATGCTTATCTCTCACTGGGGTCTGTACTTTTACTGATAATCTTGTCTATAATAGAACGCAAAACATACATTAAACAAACGCACCACAAAACTACGCATGGAGAGGACATAATCACTCGACTATAGACAATAGATAAAGGGAATAAATATTTTTCGGAATATAGAGAAATTAAATTACCACTTTTTTTTAAATCATCTACAAAAACAAAAAAAAACTGAAATGTGAAATTAAAAGTTAAAATAGGAAAAGTCATCACAGTGTAAGTATGCAGTATTATAATCTTTAAAATGCTTAACAGAAATTTTTATGTGTTTTTGGCTGGATTTTACTCTGTTATGTATTATAGTTTTTTTATTATTAAACTTGGTTTATGTAAACATATACTATGGAAAATTAGTACAATTTAAGGTAATATATTTAATAATCATTAATTACATAAATAAAGTTAATTACAAATGATTAATATATAACTTGAATTCTGAAATGTTCTAAAAAAGTCGATACAACTATTCTAATGAAATCACAGAGTTGTTGACTCCAAAATACGAAAGAGGATTTACAATTAAGAGGATTTACTGTGAAAGTACGAAGAGAAGAAGTCATACATACATTAAAATCTACATACAATTAAGTTTAACTTGAAGGAAATTATAGTTAAATATATCAGTGCCATAGAGAAAATATTTGTAATAGGAACGACATAATAATACAGAGTTCTAGCTAAACTTATTTATGGGTTCAACAAGAAGAAGAGTTAAAACATCCAAAACATTCTAAAGACCATACCTTGTCAACTTAATATTAAGTTAATTGGGAAAATGTATTAAGGTAAATATATATCTTTAAATACTTATTTAAATGCTGTGTTATGTGTAATAAATTATACTGTAATCGATTTTATTAATGTGATGTGATGACTTAATAGATGAAAGAAATAAATATGAAAACTAAATATAAACTATCAACTGTATGATTTTTAATATAATATGCAATTAGTTCGTTTTTGTTTAATATAGGTTATGCGAACATATTTGCTAAATTTCATATAATTTAAATACAATTCGAGATAAAAACATATACACCATTTATGACGGGTACATACAAAATATATCATATTCAATGGAATTGAGAATTGCTAGCAAAGGAAATGTATTATTATTCGTATCTATATCTAGGTAACTCCGTTATCTTCTAAAAAAATAATCGATAGAGATTTTGCTGGCAACCTCCAAAGGTATATTTATGTAACGGTTAATGGACCAACACTGAACATTAAGAGTCATACACGAATACATAAAAAAGAAAATAAACACAACAAATAAAAAACATAAATGGATAACAAAAGCTTTAGGAATACTGTACTGTATTGAATTTTATAAGGTTTAATAGCACATTTTCTTACTAAGTAACCATTGAAAATACGCATAAATAATTAAAAAATATGCATTTTATTTGGATTAATTGTGGGCTAATTTTTTCCATTGTAATTTGGTACAAATAGTAAAAAAGTTTTTATCTATGTCAAATCGTATTATTACTGTTTAGCTCCTATCTACTAGTAACGGTCTCGTCCAAATTGCATCAGACCTTTTCGAGTAAACAGACAGACGAATATACAACGCGCGCCTCAGTAACTAGATAATATGTAACGTCGACTTTGAAAATACAAATTGACTAACGACCCATCGACAGTTTTCGACGTTAGCCAATTAGCGTTTTCACCGTTGAATCGGGGAATTGCTAATTAAATAACGTGTACTTAACAATACTCACATGTTACCCATTTAGGCTTACTATTGCCGATCGACTAACTCGCAAAAGCTCCCAACGATTCGTTAGTAAATTAGTCTTTTCAGTACGACACGTGCTAAACACTTTTATTTCGAGATAAAAGTTGGAGAATTTATAAAGAAATTTCAGTACAGTATTCCGTCCGTGATGGAGACAAATGATACAAGCAGAGAAAATAAAAATGGCGGCTCACACTGAAAAGTGGTAGAGTAAGTTCTCTTCGGACGCGTTTCGCTTTTTCATTAAGTTGTTAAGGAAATCGGCCAACTCTTGCGGCCTTCTCCTGCGGAACAAATTACTCCTATTTTTTATATTGTAATTCATTATTTAATATATAGCTTCACATATATCTTGTATACTGAGCGTTAGATTGATTATTATCTGTATATCAGAGGTATACTATTCCAAGTCCATGATTTATTTAAATCGTAATATTTATTAATAATATTTTTTTTTCATTCAAATGTTACTGAACTGGGTTCAGAATTAAACTTATCCGTACGAGTACACTAAATAATTATTTGAATGAGACTTATGATTATTTACTTCTGGTATACAAATATTTTAAGCATACCTACAGGCAATAAGCATCTTCGATAATTATTTTTAACGCGATTCGTTTTCTTCTTCTTTGTATGTACAAAGAAAATTCATTTCCTTATATTATTTATGCATTATCATAAAAAAGCTTCGATATGAATATTAAATTTAGTAAATTATTTCCTAGAGATGTAAACGAACAACTTTTATTTATTTATAATTCAGAAATTCATAATTACTGGGAATGAGTTTATATAGAGCATATTCTTATATCATTTTTGTGTTATACATATGTCGAAACAGCTAAATAAAAGCAATTATTAAATCGTGAAATTAATTAATATCCATTATGGTAATTTACATAATTTTAAAAGTATATTTAAAAAAAATCCTAACAACCTAACTGATGAAAAATTTAATTATAGCTTCTACAATATTTTATCAAGTTGTTCCTCTATATATCTCTTAGTGCAATATCAGTGCGAACAGTGATCGAATTAATGAAAAAAAAAACAGAGTGATCGATGAATATTGTGATCGGATACATACCGACTGACTTCGGCGTGTGCCTTCTCCAATTGAGAGTGTATTAGAGAGCAGAGTTTGTAACACACGTTCCGAGTGCTGCCGTCAACGTCGCACGTCTCTGCCGACGCTGTAACGTGCAACAGTATGAAGTGTGTGTGTGTGGTGTCACACTTACCACTTTCACTTCGACCCATCCTCTAGACATGAGTTACTGTGAGTTTTTTTTTATATTATAGGAGGCAAACAAACAGGTGAGTTACCTGATGTTAAGTGATCACTGCCGTCCATAGACACTAGCAACACCAGGGGAGTGACAAGTGCGTTGCCAGCCTGTGTTTGGGTGAAGGGGTAGGAGGAGAGGGAGAGAGGCCTCTCACTGACCGAATGAAACGCAACAATGCAAGTACTGTTACTTCACGTACGTTTTCTGTGAAAGGGTGGTACTACCCCGGGCTAGTCTAAGTAGTGACGTCAATTATTTTTCAACATCCAGTCTTAAGTAGATTATTACTGCCGCTATCGAGTAGGTTATGACATTACAAGTATCTTGCGATCATTTTCAATTAACTAACAAGATCTTGACCATCTTGTTAGAACTTTCCGGGGTGTTTTTGTGTGAAGCCAGAATGCACTCTCCGTGATATTATTTCCCATCCATTTCATTCGGGCACGACAACCAAACTATATTAAGTAAAACACCCCCTATATTACATAATATAGAACCAAATAACACAAAATTATGAATTAAATATAAAATCCACTACGCGACATTTCAAGATCCCGTTAAAAACTCCAACGACGCGACGTCATTTGTAACGTTTTCGCCGCGTGGAACAGCCAAAAGAGTATTTTCGCCATCGTGAACGCTTAGTGGAACTCACCCTTTACCGTTTGATTGACTAAGTCGGAAATACAATCAAATAAATCAAAAATTGAAGTATCTCCGTTTAATGTAATTACGGGGTGAGGAGCAAGCAAGTTACCTTACATACATTTCGTGTGACCGTTTATGGGAACAAAGTTGTTTGTTAGGTCACAATTATTTTATTTCTGTGAAAGCGACAGACTCTGACAATTTTTATAATCTTACATCATAAATAGGATGACATACAAGTGAAACTTATGAAATGTAGGTAACCGTACAGTTATAATAAAGGCTTTTTAGTAAATTAATATAAAAGTACTAGCTTTTGCTCGCGGCTTCGCTGGCATTAATGTAGATCAAGTCTATCCCTCGGATACCAAAAAGAATACGGATTACTTCTTTTTTTTCCAAACTGACTATTGAAATGATTTCTATTTATGTAATTTTAATGATTTAATATGGCCTTTATAACATTTTTATTAACTAAAATGATATTCAATTGATTTAAACGCTAGCAACACACTATTAAAGTTTAGTATATAAAAAGCAAGACGTCGTTGATAAGGGAGCAGTCATATAGTCAAAGTTAGTGTAAGGCAAAGCCCTGTTCGGATAAATCACATTGCATACAGTGTTAGTGTTAATTGGTTCCCCTGACTGACTGAATATACATTTATTAATTACACCATGCTATTAGCCTGATAGACGTTTACAGCTTCACCGGACCACTAAAGGATATAGGTTACCTTCCATTAAAAAAATACTGTTCCCTACGGTCAGGTCAAATCAACATTAACGCGGACAAAGCCGCGAGCAATAGCTACTTTATTATATTTCAATCACAATGAGAGAATCGCTTCATAGGTATTTAAAGTTATTACTTACTGTTTCCATTACTACTACTTTCGACTGCAGCATTCGTTTCAGATCCAGACGCCTGCACCGGATCAATATTCAAATGGAGAGGTTTCCTCGGATAGCAGCTTTCGACCTGTCCGTAACGAGACTATTAAATAAAATATGATAACTTTATATACAGATATTCCTAACGAGTTAGACTAATTAGGCATGCAACACCCCGCGTGGATGGTATTCTTAGACTAGTGTAAGACTACTTAATTTTTTTAATGCTATTACACAGTATACAGGCAGACGGACCATCTGATGGTAAATGGTTACCGTTGCTTATGGACACCTGCAATACCGGGGGTATCGCTGTTAGACTTAATTCTCGGGGATCTGCTATTTTTATGCTATTTCGTAACGCTCTCGTCACGCATTCGTCACGAGCTTACTGCCCAAGTGAAGCGTGCGTAAAGAAGATTTACTTTAAAAAAAAAAATCACTGACCTCCATAGGTTCGATGGTAACATTGGCAGTGATGATAGCGTGCGCGGGCGGGTCCGGCACGTCGACGAGCATGTCGGGCAACTTGTCGCTCGACTCGTTTGCGGTGTCGTTGTCGTTGGCCGTGAAGAGTCGCGCGAGCTGCTCGTGCACGCGCCGCTCGCCCGCACGCGGCGTGCTCGCACCGCGCTCGCGCACACGCTCCAGCAGGCCCTGTACATGTTTTTTTTTTATTTTTGGCAACCAATCCTCTAGATTATTTACTGCCATTGTCGAATAGGTAATGGATATTACAAGTTTCTTGCGATGATTGATATCAATGAACTAACAAGATGGTGGCCCTCTGGTTAGAACTGTCCAGGGGTTCCAGGTAGGGATGATCGATATCCATCGATGTTGACTAAACATCGATGTTCAGCAGGAAAACATCGATGTTTTTACATCGATGATTTGATTTCGATAACATCGACACATTGATGTATTTGGAAAAAAATATCGAAATGTCAATATATCCTTTAGAGGCATTTAGCGTTGGATGTACTAGCTAGTGACTAGATAACTATCAAGTTCAACTATTTTACACTAGATGACACTTATCAACGTAATCAAAGTAAGCCACACGAATAGTTATTTCTTTGCATTTTCTCACTGTTGTCATTTTAGTGAGGTAGTTAGTCTCTAGATCTAGAGGATTTTGGATATTTTTAACGGCGTTTTTTTTTTGTAATCTAGTAGCTTAAAAAAAATTATCGAATTCTAGCGACTTTTTGACTAATGAAAATACATAAATATTTTGACATTATTTTCAATATAATTACTGGCAACAGCATGAATTGCTTTTGTTTTTTGGGAATGGAAGGGAGGACTTAAGGGAAAATATCTGACGATGTTAATTTTTTTGCAGAGTGTGTCCAAAACGTACTGGGAATGTTAAATATTGTATATACAATAACATAAACATTTAATATGTACAATAGTTATATTTTCTACCGAAAACATCGATGTTTTGCTGTCGAAGTTTATCGTACATCGATACTTTCTATTCGTTGTTAACATCGATGTTTTTATAATATCGATCATCCCTAGTTCGAGGTTTTGTAGAAGATGGTAGAGGCACGCTGAAGCTACTACTAGTTTCAGCATGAATGGGTCGGCTCGCTCGGGGTAGTACCTCCCTCTCACAGAAAACCGACGTGAATTAACAGTACTTGCATTGTTGCGTTTCATTCGGTCAGTGAGAGCGCCGGATACCCAACTCCCCTCCTTCTCCCAAACACAGGTTGGCAACGCACTTGCGACTCTTCTGGTGTTGCAAGTATCTATGGACGGTGGTGATCACTTAACATCAGGTGACACATCTGTTCGTTTGCCTCCTATGAAATAAAAAGAAAAAACTTTCCAGGAAGTTATTGTGCCAAATTAGAATCCATGCTCTGAGGTATTATTATTGATCCACATCACTTGTGCACAATAACCAAAGTATATTACGTAAAACACCACCAATATTACAAAATGTAGAGGCAAATAACGCAAAAAATATGAATAAAACCCACTCCATGACATCCCAAGATCCCACCAAACACTCCCTATATGTACTCATTTATATAAATAAAAATTAGGAGTCTACAAATAATGCTCCAATAGAATTGAATAATGATGTTCGATTTGAATTTCGAATGGGATATTAGAAACATTTGAATATATTGAAAATAAGGAAGAATTGTTAAACTAATTGTTATGGATAAAGATATGATTTGTCAACTAATTTTTTGCATAGAAACTTAAACAATTTCATAACATATACTTTATTATTTATTATAAATTTTCAAACTAGCCTAATTAAAATTCCTTTCACTCACAGGCGAATTTACTGAACTAAATATTAATATTAATAAATATATAATTAGTTAAAATCATTAACATAGTTTGAATTATTCGCATAATTGAAATTATTTGAATAATCCGAATGATTGGAATTATTCAAATAGTTTGGAGTTATAGAAATACTTCGAAATGTACGATTCGAATTATTCGGTTCGATTGTCCATCGAATAATTCGTCAAATCAAATATTCGCACGCCCCTAATAAAAATCAATTACCGAGTGTACGTAAGCGCATCACTTAAAAACGGCCGCACCTAATTATATTTTTCTTGTGTTTGTAATATCAGGGTAATCGTACGGAAACAATTTAACGAAAACATTTTATTTCCTTAAACGAGTTCCTAAAATTAGGATATTCTCTCAATGCTCTATATATGCACGATTATGATTGATGAGATTTAACAGGTGATAATGTCAAACTTTATTTTACAATAGAATATATGCAATAGTATATCTTACCAAGAAATGGTCTTCATGGAAAAACGATGTGCCCATCAGTCGATCCAAAAACCGGCAGTCCTTGTACAGATTGAGTAGTTTACGCATTATCTATTGAAAGAAAATAATGACTAAGTTAAGTCATTGTTAACTAATATAATCTAAATCAAATGTTATGTTTATATATTCTATATATTGATAGAGGATCACAGAAAATGTGAAATAACGTGACAAAAGTGAGGGAGGAATGGGGGTCTAAAAACGTAAAATTTTGCTTCAGGTATTTTATAACCAGTCCCAGACAAAGCAGACAATATTTGATGAAGACTAATGAGTTATAAGAATTTCATGTTTCTTTTCTTATAATGTATGTTTCTTTGTATATGAATCACGATTTATTTATATTTGAATTGTATTGAATTTTAATGTATGTAACTGTTGTTACTGAAATATGTATAATCTTACACGGAATTCTCTTGTAAAATATAAAATAAAATAGTATATAATAAAATACATAATGTACGATGTTAGACGTGTCGCAATTAGGGCGCGCACCACTTACTAGATGTAAGGACAATAATTTTAGATATAGTTTAGATGTAAACCAAGAGATGGCACTGCCATGAATTTGTACTCGCATCATTGCGTTTTGTATAGTCCGCGTCAAATGTTGTGGCCGCTCGGAATGTAGCTTTGAATTCGGCTTTGCGCATAGTACAATCAAGAAGTTAATACAAAACAAATTCAAAAAATTACCTTAAGAATTTAACATTGACATTTATTTATCTTTGTTACGATATTATACGTACAGTATAGTACGTTTTTAATCCAATTATGATTCTAGGAGATATTGGCCTATTACATTAAGTAATAAGAATGTGGCAGTACAACGACCACATTACAACTTCCAATAGATTTTGTAGAATAAAGATACGACTTTCGATTGTGCCATCTTGTAAACGCTTTGACAGCTAATTTACGTAAAACTCTTTATTTTACATACATATAGACTATTCGTAAAATATTAGAAATAAAATAGAACAGATAAAAAAAATTGAATCATTACTAAGGTAATTAAACAACAGTAAAAACTAGACACGGACAATAGTAGATGAACGATAGACAAAACTAGAAAATTAACAGTTCACCACATTTATGTCAGTTATAATTAAATCCAAATGACATTTAATCAGCTGGTTGGTGAGCTTTGGGTGATCGCGTACTTTAATTGAATGATCCGCCTTATGCAGTATTTGTTTATATCTATGGGATATATCTTGTAGCATATACTGTACAGGTGTTATGTGTGTTACAATACCGTTATTGTAAATAAAATATATTCATAATAAATAAACCATTTGTAATAAACAACGCCTTCCATAGAAACATCATTTTTCGAATTGGAAGTGTCTTCTAATAAAGACAAATATACAATAAAAAGAAAACAACGAAAATAGCAATAACATGTAGTTTCCAACAACATAACTTAATTCAATTCTGAATGCAACAGTACTGCAACTAATAATGACAGGACACATGTGTCAACGTGGGTGAAATAGGGGGCGAAGTGCGCACGCGGACAGCTTACGCCCCTTTTACCTCACTACGTCCCGCTGATACCTAAATTTGTGTTCTGCATATCTACTTCAGAGCGGTTAAAAAGTTTGACGCGGACTATACATTACATATAGGTGTTTCTAATGATGATCAAAACCAGTTAAAAATTGTGTTTTCGTTCATCTAACCGTTCTGCTGTGAAGAGTATATATACATTACAGTGAGTTTATGTACAGGCCGGGACGAATCGTGTTTCGTTACGGGCTCGTATTATACGACACTTTGTGAAGATTATTCAAAATACAATCAGCGAGAAAGTAAATTGGTGTTTCCTTCAAGGACCTGAAGCTGTTACCAACAATATCTTTGTAATGTGACTAACCTCCTGGCTTTGTAGGGCAGGATGCTTTGCAAACATTTCCTCGAGGCGACGCATGGCGACACGACCACGCTCGATGTGCGCCGCCAACCGCGGTTCTAGAAGCTTCGGCACCGCGATACCCGGACCGTTCGCCTTCTCGTTTATCTCGGCTTCCGCATTCGGGTACTCTGTTAAAACAATTACCGTTTCAATATTTCTCATTACATATTCATTAATATAGACATGTGGTATACCCCGAACAAAAGTAATTCAATTTGTCGACTACTTTATTATAATTCCCACCAGACGTCTCTATGTGTAGCTTATAATTATAATGTACAATATAGTTTCTACGGAATTGTAATTTTGACAGTCTCACAAATCAAATCAAAAATACTTTATTTAGGCCCTAATAAGGCACTTATGAACGTCAAAGACTACCAGTTCGGAAAACAACCCAGTCATCGAGAAGAACCGGCAAGAAACTCGATCGGGTACATTTTTTAAACATATATTTCCAATACATTATACAATGCTATTAGTGGATGTACAGAGAGGAGTCAATTCCAGACATCACTATCATTCACATACAGATCCACTCTATAATATTCTTTTGAAACTAAAACCCGTTTGACATGGCGTTTAAATTTACAGTCCGGCAAATCGGTAACATGCTTTAGGACTTTATTGTAGAACCTAACACTATTACTGTTTTTAATGTGAAGGCCCCATTGTAATTTAGAATCTAGTGTAATTCCTAAGAATACAGTATTGTCAACTAACCCTACTAAATTCCCTTCGATCTTGATTCTACTATCAACCTGTCTAACATTGGGTAAAGTAAATCGTATACATTTCGTTTTATCTGCATTTAGCAATAGGTTATTTAACACAAACCAATGACAAATTTCATTTAAAGTATTATTCAGATGCCCGACCTCTGAATCTATCCTTTTCACTTTAAATATTAGAGAAGTATCGTCTGCAAAAAGCACCATGTCAGTAGAGTTATTAACCACTAGCGGTAGATCGTTTATGTATATTAAGAACAAAAACGGCCCTAAAATGGAGCCCTGCGGGACACCAATTCGAGCAAGCGATCCAGCAGAGGTTACCCCATGTATGTTAACTTTCTGACAGCGATCTTTTAAATAAGAGACTAGAAGGTCGAGGGAAGATCCACAAATACCATAGTGTTTTAATTTAAGCATAAGCGTACTATGATCAACGCAATTGCAAATTGCATCCTACGAATCCTCCCAGGCTCCCAATATATGATTTATGAGCGTTGCACCAGCGTCAGTAGTAGATTTCGATTTTGTGAAACCAAACTGTCGACCATCCAAAAACTTTTGCACAGTAAAATATTCTACCAATTGTTTAAGCATAATCTTTTCAAAAATTTTACTTATCGACGGAAGTACAGAAATAGGTCTATAATTTCCAAGACTACTTCTGCAGCCTGATTTAAACAAAGGAACCACTTTGCTTACTTTCATTAGATTAGGGAAAGTTCTTTTTGATATACACTGATTAAATATATTAGCCTAATGTGGTGAAATAGTGACA
Source organism: Antheraea pernyi (assembly GCA_015888305.1). Taxonomy (NCBI): domain Eukaryota; kingdom Metazoa; phylum Arthropoda; class Insecta; order Lepidoptera; family Saturniidae; genus Antheraea; species Antheraea pernyi. The sequence continues at coordinate 410,762 of MU158822.1, forward strand.
ATTAAGAACTGAATTACTATTACCGACATTCCCCATATGTCTTCGGTGTGTTTTATATTTAATTGTTTGAATGTCCTTATTATTTCACCTGCACTAATAAATGAGACTTTAAGTTTTGAATTTATAGGTGCACTCAAGTACACTGTTCACAGTTCAGTAAAGCTTAAATTAAATTCAATATTGTTCTCTCTTGCTCTCTCTATACACTTTCAGCATAGTCATTGGAGGTGTAATTCACGTAAAGCGGACAACGAAAAAAAGATGAGGTTCCGAAATTTGTTCATATTCAGTCTAATTGGGCCGCTAGTAGGTGTGAATGTGAATACACAAAAACAAATTGTATCATGTTTATTTGTCAAGTTACGGGCTTCTAAACAATAGTCATATTTGAAATTCGGATTTTTACAAATAGAACGAATTTACAATAAAGTCTTAAATTCAGCGCCTTATATAGAAAATTACTCTTTTTAAAAATTAAATTAAATGTGGAAAAACTTTCTTTTAATGTACAAAACTGGAAATACATTTTTTTTAAGACGAAATTTTAATAACTTGGACGATGTCTTTTAATTATGTTTTATATCAAAACGTAGCTTAAGACACACATAAAATATACTATACAACTTTTAAAATGGGCACTACATTGGTTAAGGAGATAGAGTGACTAATGTTCACACATGTATAATCTATATTTTAACTATTACTGAAGAATAATAAGAAGTGAAGAATCTGAAGCCACGAATACTGAGAAAAAAATGGCAATATAGCAAGCAAACCATAATCTGGAAGAACTTCGTTTTTAACCGGAACGGAAAATATTTTAAGGTTAAAAAAAAGAGCCCTGATGTCTTAACTATATAATAATAATCATACATACAGTGGTACAACAAAATAATCCCAAGGAGGGTTGATGTCAGGCAGGCGGCCGATCGTAAAAATTAAGCCAAATCATATACCACAACATGAGAAACATGTTGTACCGACCCTACTTATGTGGGATAAGGGTAAGAAGAAGAAGAAGATTTTAACTATTACTATGCTCATGCCTAGATTGGTTCTTAAATCTTTGGTAAAATGTAATATTTTAATTGCAACCATTGAATCACATTTCGATTAATAAATGCCTTATCTTTTAATATATTTTATTAATATATATAAATAAGAGTATAGAGGACAGTGCAGACGTGTGTGCAACACAAAAAAATTGTCTTACTTCTTTAACACTTGGTCCTTTCTTAAAGAAGAATGATCACGATAGCTTCATATAATATAAAGTCATGTACATATTATGTACTATGCGTGCAGCGATGTCTGTTTACTTGCCGTGGGTAAAAGTTGGGCAAGCGGTGTAGAGTAATTTTTTTCCACTATATTTATTTATTTGTCTACATTTTACATTTATTGATTGGAAAAAAAACAACAATCTGTACAATATAAAAAAAAAACCGATATCAGCTGCATTAGTTACCCTGTGTCGCAGCCAATATCGTCCATCTCCACCACCTTTTGTTCCTCAAATAAAATATAGTATATGTATATATACTATACAGCGCGACTGGTTAGCCGCCAGCAATATTTTCACAAAATAATAATAAGTGGGTTCTTTTTCTAAATCAATTAAAAAAAATTGGTGCTTAAATATTGGATCTAATTATCTAGAGAAAAACAAAACTGATATACACTCAACATCAGGTGAAAGACGAACTAGTATAAATAAATTAATCACGCCGTCGCCAAGTTCGCCCCGTCTCCCCTCCGCGTCACTTTGTTCTACCGTGCGGCGTTCCCACGATAAGCAGTTACGTAATCATTAACCTTGAAAAGCGTGATGTAGATGTGATTTTTTTTACGTACGTACAAACTTTAACTAAAGGTCTCTTTGTTGTTTATTCGTATTTATTTTGATATTATTTTTTTATAAATGTGACTACGAACTAACAAAGGATTGAAGGGTGTTAAATTTTAAACAGTCACCTTGTATATTGTTATGTGTGAAGTGTGATATGCAGAAGGGACAAAAAGTATGAGTGTTGTGTGTATATGTTTTATATTTAAATAAATTAAGGCAATAAACGTACGTGGCGGTATCGTATCAGAAGTGGGAGCGGCTGTAGGTGGGGCAGAGTCGGTACCAGGTGTGTGAGGTTCGGGGGTCCTGGGTTCCGGTTCGTGGGCGGAGCTCTGCGTCTCCCACGAGTCCTCCGACCCTGAACCGTCTGAACCCCACAGTTCACCCTCCTCGGAGTCGTATTCGCCCACCTTAAAGATCACGAGTATTAAACGATTGTAATTGTTTACGTCCGGTACCGGAACATTAACCCTAGCGCCACCATATTAGATACATCAATTCTTTACATAAATAAGAACTATTATATAGAATTGATGTATTACTTAAATAACAATAACTTGATCGTTATTATTATTTTTGTGTGTTATTAAATTGTTTTTGGGGAAATTTGAGTAAATAATAATTGCTCTGACTTCCACAATTTGTCACATAAAAGAGCAAGAAGTCGTTGATCTGCACGAACTCCTATGTAGAAGTTGTAAGGCGAAGCACTGCTCAGATAAATAGTTGCACTGCATAGGGTTATTTGTTTCCCTGACGAACCGGCTGACTATACGTATTTTATAACATATCATTAATAAGTACATCACAAATACTTACTTGAAGAGAAAAGGATAATAAGTATCACCCGGTTTTTTTTAAAGAAAATTCGAATTACTTAATAAAATATGTCATTAAATTAAGGAGGGTATACCATTTATATCATATCAAATTATGTAATGTACTTTTTATACTTGAAAATATTAGTAAATGTATATGTTTTTTATTCTATAATATAAAATGACTGGGGTTTTATTTTGTAAAATAAAAAATACTAATAATACCATACCTTATATAAGTCCTGAGGCCAGCACATGCTTGTATGTCCATCGACCCACCATACTTTTACACGTCCAGATGGAAAATTGTCTATAACCTGTCGGAATAGAAAAACAAAATAGCAAATATTAACTAGGTCGATTCGAAGATTTGTTTATGTTCTCGAAGTTTCGAATAGTATAAGAAAATTCGAGAAATATGTTACATGGATTACATTTCAATAAATAATTATGGAAAACTTTATATTTAACTAACATTGTCCTGCCCTGATAATAAAAAAAAACCTTGAAAAATTATATACCTAAATCTATCTCAAGCATCACTTTATCTACTGGTGAAAACCGCATGAAAATCCGTTGAGTAGTTTTTGAGTTTAACGCGAACAGACAGACGCGGCAGAGGACTTTGTTTTATACTATGTAATGATAATGATATAGATTTTTGGGTAAATTAATAAAAAAAGTGACCACACGATACAAGTGAAAAGTTATAAATATATGCACATTAAAATTCATAGGAATTTAACAATGTTTATATGCAAACAAATAATAGTAATATAAAGGTACATAATTTAATTTTTTTAATAAAATTTAAATATTAAAATGACCTGTCCCGCAGTGCAGTTAGTATCCTCTCCAGTGAAATTCGCAACCCTGATGACTACAGTCCCGGGACGGTACTGGAAGTCCGGATGGTCCTTAAGGTCGTACACGCTGACCTCGCTCTCGTATAACATTTGTGGTCTGTAATATTATTACAATATTTACAATTATATCACAATTGTCAACTATAAAAAATATATATATGTCGGAGGAAGCTATAAGTCGAGTTGATTATTGTTTGCATACATAATATTATTTGTCCTCATTCTAAATTCTTAATTTAATTTTATTTGTTACATTTTCCTATAACTTAAAAGCCTTAGTATTCTAATAAAAATTACGAATATTGTAATTCACATAACAACCAATCAGAACAGACTACGTGCCTCGAGCGGGGTTGAGGCATCTTAACTTTAAGAGGCGTACAGTTTCATTACTTTCAAAATAATTAATTTTTATTTTATTTCATTTGTGACATTTTTCTACAGCTTAAAACTTTAATAATGTCATAGAAGTTATGAATATTGTAATTTACGTAACGACCAATCAGAGCAGAGTCAGTGCCTCGAGCGGGGTCGAGGGGCGCCATCTTTACTTTATTTAGGAGGCCGGACACTTTATGTGACACATTGGTTTGAGCGATAGCAAAGGATTGAGTTGGATCGTTGATGAGAGTATTTGTATTCGGTGGTTAAAGTAAGATCGGTGTCCTGAACCCGCTGCTCGGTCTTAATTGTTAATCTTTCCAACGATATTATTGTCATGTCTTTAAATATTGTTAAATCTTTTGTACTCCATTTTTACCCAGATGACGCCGACTAAACCTGTAAACACTAATGACAATGCCAACGGGAATAACGTTTTCCCCGACATATTCATAAATATTTGGAATCCTCAATCTATACCCGTTTATTTAGCCATTTATGGCTTAGACATTAGACATTTAAACTCCCAAGTAACCGAGTTTGTTCTTAAAGTTAACTTTTATATATTACAAGTGTACATTAATGTGGATCAAAGGTTAATAATGTATACAATATTAGAAGTTAACGATACCGCGTTCGTGGATACAATTAAACTATCGTAATATATGATACAAACTACTCAATATTCTATTTGTCTAAATTATTAAAAAAAAAAAAATAACAGGTAGAATGACCTAGCACCACCTAGTATTCAGTTACAGCAAAATGTAAAAAAAATAGACTCGAACTTTGTGAAATTATTTGAGCAATGACGTCAGCCTTTCAGAGATTTTCACATTCCGTTACGTAGGGGTGCGTCGGAGAAGAGTTGTATTTTGGACATCAGAGCAAATACGAAGAAAAAATAAAAGAAAGAAATCTTCAAGGACTGTTGTTAAATGGTTATAAAATGTAAGTGTGGACTATTGTGCGGTAGTGATTCTATTTGACTTTTATCTGTCGGAGTACATTTTTTTTTCGCAAACAGTTTTTAATCTACCCATGATAGTAACAATATGAAATCGTTATGTATTGACGTTGCATACTTACACAGGCTCATCGGAGCTGGTATACGTGCGATACCAATGAACGATCGCTGTACGACCGTGATGATCCACACGCTGTACGACGCCATACTCTCGATGCTTCAGCTAAAACATTAAATGACATCTTAGTAATAAGATAAAAAAAAGGAAGTAATTTATACATTTCATTTATCTCTTTTGTGAGTTGTTATTGTTTTTTTTTTCGTTATTTCTGTAAGTATAAAATTAAGTTGTACATGTATATCAAGATATATGAGAGTCACCTGTTGGTTCTCTTCAACATTAGCTGCACCGCTAACAACAAAGTCACCAGGAAAGCATTCTTGTCCGTCGAGATGATGTATCGGGTATAATTGAGTTGATGGTATGCCCATTTCTATAGTTCCGTCCTACAGATGAAAAAATATACAAAAATCAATTATATCTTCACCTAGTATATAGGTTTGACGTTTCGCAAAAAATAATGTAAAATATTAATTATTACATATTATACAAAATGTCCTCTGCTACGTCTATCTGTCAGTCTAATCTCGATAAACTTACAGCCGGTTCCAATAACGTATCTATCTATAACTGACAGTTAAAACAACTACCTCAGCTAACTATTGGTTCGTTTCTGCGTCTCAATAAACACAGATAAATAGATAAAGGATTCTTCTATCTTTCCTTATAAATCTTTCCTTATAAACTATCTGCCGGAGGGTCTATCCGTTATATAAGTTTATAGACAAAAAAAAGTAAAGCGATTCAATAACATTTTTACGGTTAACTTTCCTTTGTTCACACTGTCCTTTGTTTGATATTTGTCTATCGCCCGATTTTGAAGGATCATGCGTTATTGTAGGATTCTTAAATAATATATTTTAATAAAAAACCATGGATTTGTTTTGTGATATTAATGATATTGATTTATATGAAGCCGGTGTATTTAATTAAGACTAATGTGATTGGAATTTGAAGATCATAGTTTTGATACTCGAATAAACTACGAAATTGAATTTACAGAATCGGAACCTATATATTTATAATATGTAAATGTAAACAATATTATGACACTATATTCTTAGAAAAAGCACAAACAGCGGCAAATCACGTCGACTTTTTTTAAGTCGATTCAAGAATAGCGTTTTGTTATTTTATGTTTCGAATTTTAAGTAGATTGTGAAATGACAAGAGCAAACAGTGTTCAATAAATATTATTTATCAATAATAATTAAAGTAGTTTTTAGCGATTCATAATAATTTTAGTAAATATAAATATTAAATATACATATAATGTTTATCTTAAACATGATAGTAAATATTTTAAACGCAGAAACAAACGTACTTGAGGGACATTCTTAACTGGAGTTAGAAGATCCTATCTATCTGTGACCTTATCCGAGCTTGAGGGAATACTGTTATTGAAACACCAGTAATAGATAGATAAGAAGACACGATATATCTCAGATAGCTACTTACATTTAAGACTACTGAAAAGAATAGATAGATAGAGTAATTCATGAGGAAGGTTTAGGTAAATACTTTGTGAAGGTTTCTTTTAAATATTAGGGCGGAATAATGTCTGCTGGTTATTAACGGATAAAATTGGATTTAGCTGATTTTAACGACTCATATAATTTATTTCGAGTGGAGCAGTATGGTTAGTAGGTAAGTAACGGTAGGGCACTCCCTACAATTACAGTTAGTAGGTAGATAACGACAGGGCACTCCTTCCAATGACAGTTAGTAGGTAGATAGATAACGGTAGGGTACTTTGCAATTTTTTTTTATCACGGCAATTGTCTGCACATTGCCCGATGGTAAGCATAGTACAATGCAAAAACAATAGCGACCACCGATTGACACACTATCCATCGCCGGTCGCCGTGGTCATGCCTGCAAAAAGCTGGATATGCACGGGCTGATCCTGAAACACGACCCTCAGGAGGGAATCACTACGACAGGCTTTTTCGCCATATATATATGTTGGTTGCAACCCAGTCGTGCTGTAAAACCCTGCCACCCCGCTTTCGCCATTATCTCGTCCGTTATTCAGCAGGGTGCTTGTTGGCGCGTATTATACATTTAGGTTTCCGAACGCACAAGGAAGGGAAGGGATTCCCCGCCCAGCTTTCTTCCTTCCAATCACTTCCACTTACGCTTCTATCCTTACCGCGGACGCTACGAAAACGATACCTCGCATATTCATACGCAAGAATTGTTAGAGTCACCGATCACTAATATTGTGAAGTTTGGTGTAAAAACCTCATAGACGCAAAAAACAATATAGTGTCGATTGTATATCGCCGCGAGTGAAGTGTATTTAAACCCGCATCATCAACACCGGGGAGTCCACAACCCCCCTGAACCAACACCTTTACACAACAAACATCAGTGCACCACGTGCAAGTGAGGTTGGCTTGGGTGTCTCGAGTCTTATGATGTTATTCGAACACCCCTTACCCCTATTAAAGTTAATAGGTCGGGGCGACATGGTTGCTAGCTAGCTCGAGACCGTGTCGCCCCATAAAGGCAGTAGAGGTACATCGGGGGGTTTTAGTCCGTGGGAGTCGGACATAACCCACTCTCTCCCCCGGGAGAGTGGGTATCCATAAAGGATTTCTCCTCGTCAATAAAAAAAAAAAAAGGTTAAGAATGGGGTGCACGTCAGAGAGCCTCCACGCTGGCGCACCCTGGGCAATTCCCCCGGCAAAAAAAAAAAAAAAAAAAGGTACCTGCCACACGACGTTAGCGCGGCTGGTGGTGTGCAGCGTCTCGACGACGACGCGGTCGCCGAGGCGCGGAGGGGGAGCGGGGGGAGCGCGGCGCTGCGTACGTTTCAGCCGCTTGCCGCGCAGCAGCCGCACCGCCAGCTGCGGCGAACGCTTCCCGCGCTGTGACGCCGCCGACGAGCAACGCGACGACCACGTCGCGCCACTGTGCAACAACAAATACAATATTGCTATACATCGCTCAGTTTTAGTGACAATTGTTTTTTTTTTTGTACCAAAATCAGGCAAACGAACAGGGTCACTGGGTACCACCGTCCATAGACACTAGCAACACCAGGGGAGTCGTAGGTGCGTTGCCAGCCTGTGTAAGGGGGACGGGGTAGGGAAAGGGGGTGGAGAAAAGGGGAAGGGAAAAGGAAGGTGGGCCTCCGGCGCTCTCACTGACCGAACGAAACGTAACAATGCAAGCACTGTTACTTCACGTTGGTTTTCTGTGAGATTCAACAATTTTCAAGTGGTCATTCGATTTTACCTAACGCCCCCCACACTAACTATAGTCAATTTTTTAACCGCTCTCAAGGAGATGCGCAGGACACAAATTTAGGTATCAGAAGGACGCAAATGAGGGTGAAAGGGGAGCAGGCTCGACCGCGCTCGTACCTCGCCTCCTATTGCAACAACGCTGACATGTGAATCAGTGTCAGTGCTAGTTACAGTACAGTCGCATTCAGAATAATTTTATTGATGTAAAACATCTATAGCGGTGGGTCAGACCAACTGTAGGCGTGGTGACGCATCGCTAGGGCATTCGTTGCCACGCTATATAATTTTAAATTTTTGTATTTAATGAATATAAATGTTTATTGGATTAAGAGTCCTCTCTTTCTTGAGTATAATTTTCATATTTTATTTTTGATTATGCCATATTTACTTTTTTTCGTTAACTATCCTCTTATGCATATGCATAATAAGGTAATATTACCTGTACAAAATAATTTCTATGTTTTACATCTGCCAGGCGTCCTGTGACGGCTCATTTTTTTTATCTTATTTTTTGTTATTAAGTACACATTATTGATATTTTTGTTGTTTTCTTTTTCTTGTTTATATTAGAAGACCCATCCACTTCGAAAAATGATGAAAGGCATTGTTCGTTATAATTTTTTTTTAATTATAAATATATTCTATTTACAATAACTGTATTGTGCCACTCATAATACCTACACAGTATGTGCTACAAACTATATACAGATAAAAACAAATACTGCATAATGCAATCATTCAATTAAATTACGCGATCACCCAAAACTCACCAACCAGGTAATTAAATGTTATTTGGATTTAATTATAACTAACAAATACATGATGTCGCGAACTGTTAATATTTTTAACTTTGTCTATTACGTATATATTATATATTATTGTCTATTGTTCGGCTACTATTGTCCGTTTCTAGTTTTCATTTATTTTTATTCTTTATCACCTCAGTAATGATTAATTCTTTAATGTCTTTCATTTTTATATCTAAACTTTTGACAATATAATTAATAATGAAAGAACTAGGTGCAGCTGTTTCGAAGTGATACCTTCGACAATTGAGTCATTATATTTCAAAATAAACAAGATCCTATTTTAGCCGTCCCTAATATTTCCTAATATTGAATTTCGTGTATAAAAATTAGAAATCTTAAAAAGAATTAAATACGTTATATGATCAATTATACTTAGCTCATTTTCAAAATGTAACGACACAATAGATTATTACAGTCAAAACCGTTTATGGCCACATCATTTAGAACAACATACCAGTTATATTGACCCGGAACAAAGGTCCCGGCTGAATGCCGTACTTCGGAACCATCACCGGTCGTTACGACTATTGGTTTTTACGGCTAAATATGAGTAGTCCCTTCAATGTGGTAATAACAGATTTGACTGTATATATATATAAGATACAGAGAGTAGGTAGATGTGTGGTGTAACTAGAATAGATAATCAGATATGAATATATCAGAGGAAGTTTGAAAATAGCACCAGTGACAGAGAAGTTAAGGAGTAATAGGTTAGCATGGTATGGGCATGTCATGAGGAGAGATGAAGACCATGTAACTGGAAAATCTTTGAGTGTGACGGTCGATGGATATAAGTGTAGAGGAAGACCGAAAAAGGTGTTGTGTGAAAAATGATATGTGTGAATACTGATATGACATCTGATAGGCGAGCGTGGAAAAGGAAAACATGTTGTGCCGACCCTACTTGGGTGGGATAAGGGTGAGAAGATGATGACAAAGACTAGTTGTGTAATTAAAGCGCTGAATCGCTTTAAAGCGGAGGAGTGAATTGTCATAACGTTACCTGTCGGTGTCGCTGCCCTCGCTGCTCGTGTTCTCCCAGTTGTCGGAGTCGTCGTCGTTGTACGAAGCGGGCGCCGTCTTCACGTCACCGTTCAGCAGCGAGTTCTCCTCTCGCCTCGGCTCCGGGCTGCGGACGTGGCATTTGCTTAGCCCACTTTATTCAATCATTTATGTTACTTCAATAGCACTCTCATATATATCATCAAATCTTATCACTACACTAGCATCTGCGCATGACATACACAACGGAAGCTCTCAAAAGGAAAACAAAAGATTTTGAAACATTCTTCATCACTGCTCCACTCCCATTGGTCTTAGCGTGAGAGTATAAATAACCTATAGCTTTTCTCGATAAATGAGCTATCTAACACAGAAAGAATATTTCAAATCGGAGTAGTAGTTCCTGAGATTAGCGCATTCAACCAAACAAACAAACAAACTCTCCAGCTTTATAAGATTAATATAGATATCATTATCATTACATAGTATAAAACGAAGTCCCCTTCCGTGTCTGTCTCTTTGTCTGTTCGCGATAAACTCGAAAACTACCTAACGGATTTTCATGCGGGTTTCACCGGTGGATAGAGTGATTGATGAGGGAACGTTTTAGTATATAATTTGTAATTTTTTCATAATCAGGGCGGGACAACGTCTGCCGGGCCCGCTAGTTATAAAATAAAGTCCTCTGCCGCGACGTCTGTCTATCTGTCTGTCGACAAACTCAAAAACTACTGAACGGATTTTCATGAGTAGATAAAGTGATTCATGATGAAGACTTACATATATACTTTATCAAGGTTTCATTTCATTTTCAGAGCGGGATAACGTCTTACGGGCCCGCTAGTTACTACTAACAAATAAATAACAACATTTATTATTATATATACTACTAGCTTACCCTGTCACGCATTATTGTCGCTAGTAGTATAAGTAGTATACGCCAATATAAAAAAAAAATAGAATATAAAAATATACTAAATACTAGAGAATAGAACAAACCTCTGTATACATAAAGCAAAAGATTCAAGATTATTATAACTGAGAAATAAGCTATGTACTTGCCTTATACCAGAATCATTCCTCTCCTCAGTAGCCGTGTCTTCCTGACTGCTTGCCATCGGCAAAGTGACGTCACGGATTGTCTCAACCTTAATGCTGGGGCAGTTAGAATCAGCCTTTAGCACATCGTCGAGACATTCTAGTTTCTCTTCTGCATTATCGATATCCATTTCATTCTGAAAAAAAGTTATGATTTTAATAAAAAATTAATATGTATCAAATTAACCAACATATAAGTAGATATAGATAGGGTTATTATGTTCACTGTTAATCATTTCTCTCACATAGATATATATGTACTTCGTTCGCGTGGAATAGTTACTTTGGGCTAATGCTAACATGCAGCGGAAGCTTTCAAGAGTAAAAAGAACCCTGATTTTGAAACATTTTTCATTAGTGCTCCGCTCTTATTGGTCTTAGCGTGATGATATATAGCCTATAACCTTCCTCGATCAATGAGCAAAATTCAATGAACTTTTTTGTAGGAAATCGAACACTCCACAAAAAAGGTTTCTTACATTTTTATCGTAAATGTCAGCATTTAATAAATATTGAAGATTAAAGTTTGATATTTTTTCAGACAAATTTCTTTTCTGCTTATGAATTTTGTAGCTAGTGAACAAATAAAGTTTATAAAATGGGCCACATATATTTTTGTAGATAATTGAACGCTCTACAAAAATAGTCTCTATTACTTAGTCGATTAAATTGAGTTTTGCAAAGATATTCATTATTAAACTTTGATGCATACTCATTTATATAGTTTTTGATAATTAATTCAGAAAATTCCGTTTTATTTTTAATTATATATAATTTATAATTACATCTAGTTATTTTCTAAGGACTAAACAATACATGTACTTACATCGGTAGATTTCAGTTTCCGGTGTGATGAAGCACGTTTCTTAGGTCTCGATGGGACGTGTTCACTGGAATTTGTCTCGGATTTCGACGCCTTCTTTGTTGGTCTCGTCTGTTTACGATGATTTCTGTAGTATTTACCTGAATTACAAAGTATACATTAATTCAGGTTATATTCTATAGTCTTACAAATTAAATATTCTATATTTGTTCCAGGCAGAAGTGCAAAGTAGCGTCTACTATAATATTAATGATGGATTTCCACAAAGTAACGGCTTCTTCAATCAAATATTCTATATTTGTGTTTTTGTGCTGTTTTCATTGTTGTTTAATTACAGATTGTTGTTGTTGATTATTGTAAGTTTCATCAGTTTCGAACAGATGGCGCCACATTTTAATTTTGTTTACTTTTTACTTTAACATGTAATAACTGAGCCACAGCAACACGTGGCCGGGACAGCTAGTATACTATACAAATTGGTACTCTAAATATATATACGTTATTGCACTTACTCTGGTGCTTTCTCCACTGTTTCTTACCGATGAACGTATCTTCAGGCCCGATGGTTAAGAAATTCCTATCGCCGACTTGCAGTGTGCACGGCTCGAAGACATTCAACAGTTTCAAGTTCTTCAGTTCTTCACCTGAATAAAAATCAATGAAGAGTCAGGTTGTAATAATACAATAAGCATAGTTAAAATATATATATAGATCAACGGCGTATCTTTTCTAGATTTTAAAACATGAAATATACAAATGAATAGTATTTTCGCATGGCTTAGCTTAATGCTTAATTGGGAACAACTCGTTTTTTCTATGGCCTTTACTGTATTCCTTTTACCGTGTATACAGAACTCCATAATGATCGGTTAAGTAGTCAGTGCGCGAAAGAGTAACATACAAGTTTACGTTCGCATTTGTAATACAGTAGTGACAAAAATTAGAAAATATATATATTTTTTAATTTTGCACGGCAAAATGACTGCACTGTGCCTGATGGTAAGCACTGTACAATCCAAAAACTATGGCGACCACCGAGTGACACACTATCCATCGCCGTCCGTCGCTGTTATGCCGGCCTGCGAAAAGCTGGATATGCACAGGCTGATCCCGGAACGCGACCCGCAGAAGCGAATCACTATGCCTGGCTTTTTCGTCATATACATGGTGGTTGCGACCAAGTCAGGCTGTAAAACCCTACCACCCCGCTATCGCCATTGCCTCGTTCGTTATTCAGCAGGGTGCACCACATGCAGGTGAGGTTGATTTGGATGTGTCAAGTCTTAGATGTTATTCGACACACATTACACCACAAAAAACCCCATTAAAAAAATTCAAATGTTTGGGTGTTATCAACAGGCTAATTCAATAATTCGGCAGCAAATGGACATAGTACATTAAAAAGGACCAAATTGTAGTTTGAAGTGTCTAGCTTTTAGATTTGAGAATGAAAAAGTATTCAGATCTATGGTCTCAGAGGAATCCTTAGACCATCCTACCCCATCCTTAGACCTTAAACCATTGACTAATAAAAATTTCTTGATATTATGATTAATGCAAATGGAGTATAAAATAAAATATTAGCGACAGATGTAGAAACTGAGATAACAAAATGCATAAATACCTTCGACGAGAAATTTAGGTTGTTGAGGTGCGCCCGTCTCTGTGGGGTGTGTGCAGAGTGCGCGACACTGCCAGTGTACACTCACGCTCTCTGTCACCACAGCCTCCACAGTAAACTATTAATCACATAATTAATTCATATTACATTGTTTTTAAATTATATTTTTTTCCACGCATTATTAGAAATCGATAAAAGTGAATTTTTAGCTTAAAGCTTAAGTTGCGCGAGCAGACGTGACGAACGGAAGTTGTACTCGACAATATAACATGCCGTGAAGGTAGTTTCAGCTTGAAATGTAAGATGCAAAAGCCGGTGTAACACACCATGAAGGTAGTTTTATAAAAGGTAAGATGCACACGCCAATGTAAGTTTAATGAAGTTAGTTTTGGCTTAGAACGAAAGTTGCGCGTGACTATATACCCTATATAAATAAAACGATACACGTCTGTCATTGTGCATGTATCACGCAAAAACTACAGGGTAGAATTTGAACAAATTTTCATTTTACAGACACTTAATTCCTACCTAAAAAAATATCAGAGTCCTTAATTTCATACAAATTTATTAAAGTTTTAAGAAGCTATGATTTTGCATTCTGCGATGTGTGTAGTGTGCAAACACTGCGATGAGCATGTACAGGAAAATGGAAGTAAAAAGATACCATTGTTTACAAATATATTTTATAAAAACAAAGTATATTTTTTTACGTCTTTATTCTGTGTACATAAAATATATTATAATAATTAGCAAAAAATAGTCGACATGAACACAAGAAGATAATTCATTATCGATATATACACATTATAACCTGAATTAGAGATTAATTATTGATTAAATCCCAAATTCTTACATGTATGTTGTATTTATTAAAATGTTATAGTATAGCAATGAATATATAATTCATAATGTGAATGTCAGATATAATTTTATTCATTATAATTTTAGGACCCGGTAGGTGGCGCCACGATTGATTTCTAGGATTTTATTTATTATCAAGGCAGACAATGTTTGTTGGGCCCCCGAGTACTACTTATAATTTTGGATAAAAATGGTACCCAATAATGTAGCGCAATCTATCAAATATAATCATGCTTCAATTTCTATAATGAAAACGAAGTAACATTGAAATGTATTTCATATTTCATAGATGATCTATGGCTAAAAACATTTAAAAGTATCCCACCAATTATTATTTTTGTGAACTTAATGTTTCAAACTTCGGTATACATCTACAACGTGGAAAATACAGCAAATGTAATGCTAACCTTATGATCATGCATCTTATGCTTCATTGCTCCTTTCATTTCCTTTGTCATATGAAGCCAGTTCGCATTATCCAATGAGCCAAGAGGTCCATAGACCACCTGCCCGGGGTAAAACTCGGAAGATGAGTAGGGTGTCGACCGACGGCGACGCATTGAGTAGTCTTCAAGAGGACACGTATCTAGATCTGGATATTCCAGTCGAGATCCATCTCCTGAGACCAGACGGAGTTTACTGTGGACGGCCTGAGAAATATATTGATGATTAACATGAAGCTTCCAGAATTTCAGTTGCACTTGTGCTAAATTTGACTGACATAATATATCAATGGATTGATATAAACAATCAACAATAACCAACTTCAAAGGGATTTATTGCAATAAAATTTGTTGTTCCGCCTAAAATTTATCAATCTCATTTAGTAGCAAGACCTCTTGTGTTTCACATGTGTTATTGTGAGAGGAACAAATGACTGGAGTAAGGAATATTAGTATTAAAAATCAATTGAATATACCCCAAAGTCACTGTATACTGCCATGTTACTTGTACTAGTATATTATAATATTTTAACATTGATTTATTAATTTATGTTTCTTCTACCTTAACTAGGAAAAACTTAATTGAAATGTTTCAGTTGGTGTCTTTTTTCTTTGTTTTTCATTTTAATTAGAGCTTTAATATTTTAATTTGTATTTGCATAAAAATAAGTAGCAAATAGTCTACAAGGCGAGTAGTTTAAGGACCTTTGACATAAATAAAAAAAAATAGGAACCAAATTATGTAATTTCAATAAGCCAAATTTCAGGATTTTTAATACCCAATTGACGCTTTTTTGACTGTCTCTCCCTTTAAATAATCAATAAATAAACTTTATTCATTTTTATCATTATGGTGTTACATGAATTGAATTGTTGTGACAATGAAAACACATGTTTATGAATTCATGGTCACAGCATTCGTGGAATGCCTCGCCGAAGTTCGAAAACGAACTTTCGTCGCAACAAAGGACACAAAGATTTACTTAATAAAGTGACCATGATCTACGCCCGTAGGGTAACTCAAATTTTTCTTATAGAGACTACTATAATTTTATACGAAAATTATTAACAACATATCAATGTTTATATTCTATAATATAAATAGACATTGATAGAGAATTTATAATAGTGGTTACCTTAGATGTTCCGACCCATGAGTCGAGGCACACTGCCAAATCTGGAGTGAATTCTTCCAAGGGTTGTAATCTTTCACTGGCTACACTGGGGATCACATGTTTGGTACCGACTATTTGTAGAGCTGTTGTCATTATGATATCACGACAGTATCCACGTTGAGTATCTTTCCCGGCGATGAGTCGGCGGACAACATCTCCAGGCATAAGGGACCGATCAGCCAATCCAACCTAAAATACACATAATCATCATCAGCCTGCAAGAGACCAACTGTAGGGTTATATACCTCTTCCCAAAGGGTATGAGCATAATCATCACACTAGCTCATGATGTATTGGCAATTTTATACTCTGATATATCCACGGTTCTATATATTCCCACATATGATGGTACTACAAGAACATTTCTCAGGTTCAGGTTACCTCACAATGTTTTCAGTCACTGTCAGCTGATAGTGTAACCAATTTAAATTTAAAATGTACATATGGGTTCAAAATGGGTTAAAAATATGGGTTCATGCCAGGGTTCAAACCTCAAATTGATATTCCACCATTTATACAACTAGAACCCCACACCTTAACTTAAAATATACATAAGGATTAATAGAAACATAGCATTACCATTTAAAAGTGAATTGCTCCTACCCGACCTGCTTATTTTCTAGTGTTAACTTGGTTAACTACCCACTTTTAGATTGACTATTTTATTAACAAGCCTGCAAACTATTACCTACTGGATCTCAGTAAAAGAACTTTTGGGGCAAGCCTAGGCTATCTGTATGATTACTCTTGAAAAACATAATAGCATAAAAACATAATTACCATCAAATAAAAGTAATCATAACGACCTTAAAGAAATCTATATCTTTATAAAAAAATGTAAAAAGATTATATTGCAAATTAACTTCTATCTAATGATAAGTAATTAAATAAATTTGTAAACATTAGCATAGTAGAATATTATTTACGTAGTGTTAATTAAGGAATTCACTATTTTTTACTCAATTACATTTATATTTGAAGAAACAATGTTAAGACTTGTCAGTATGATTAAAAATATTATAACAATCTCAAATAAAGTTAAAATGATACATAAAACATCAAATAATAGATACAAAGTTGTAGGTTAAGTGAGAATGATAACAGAGAAAGTAAATTGTGTATCATTCAAAATTTTTAACAGATCTGTGTGCAGCATGCGTAACCTACAAAACTTTCATATTAGCAGTTCTCAACATCTAAAGAATACAATGAACAACTTTTAATCATATTAATGAGCAACACATGAATACTATTATTTTAAAAATATCCTCAACTATCTATCTTTAGAGATCCAATATTTAATTACAATATTGTAGCATATAATATATTTACATTAATTTTCCATTATAATATGTTAAAGTAGCTATCGCCCAATATATCAACAAGAAAAAATCAAAATAGTATTGTTAACATTAAATATTCATTTAAATATAATTTTTAAGAAGTTTATTTATTTTAAACAGATTTTAAATAACTTAAAATTTTATAGCTTTGATTTTAAGGTATACAGAAAGTTATTCTGTTATATTTGCTTACCCCAGTTTAAACATACCAGTATATTGGATAGCTTAATATACTTGGCATAGTTCATTGTTTCATTTAACTCCATTTCTTGACTTTACCCCATAAAATGTAACATTGTTTTTTTTTTTTAAAGGTTGATATATATTTATGAAATGTTATTACTATGTTAAACTTAATGAATTAAGGGCAATTCACAATTAAGGGCACATAATATCTTTTTGTTGATGGTCTATGTTGTATTTGTAAAACATAAATAAGAAAATCTGCTACTTCATGAAATATGTTAAGGACCTGTGAGAACAATTCACACAAAGCTTGGTCAATGTGAGAATAAATATTAAAATCAATCAATTTTTATAACATCTCATTAAATCATTAATTAAGTATTAAAGATAAATTTTGAAAAGTATTGTAATTTTTACATACACTAAAATAAATTTAACTAATGTTGACTTATTTCAAACCACCAATAATTACAGCAGATCCATATTTCAAATTTGAATCAAAGATGTTTCCATTATTTTTTAACATAATAGACAAATTTATTCATCTTTACACTGTCCCTTTTCTATCTATATTACTTTTTCCTTGATTCTATCATACTTTCATTTAATTAAGAATCAAACTTTAGATGGAAGTTATTGAATTCTTAGATGTAGAGTAGTTTGAAAAACAAAGCTCAGTGTGACAGTAAAATAAAAAATACAACTGTATTGGTATTTATCGCCTATAAAGATAGAAGAATAACTTTCAAAGGGCAGCTGTACAGAATTAAAGTTGTATAATATAAGTAAAATACTGTAAAACAAATGAGTTGTTTTAAAAACTCGTATTATTTTCTCACCCTCAGGAAAATTAAATTAAAAACTATACAGCAATAACCTTCAGAATCAATCCACCTGTTATTAAAAATTCAACAATAATAACTGTTTTCACTCATTGCTAAATGGAATAAGCGATCGAAATACCACAACTAGGAGTTTCTTTTGCTTACCGACTTCTCCGATATAACCCGCTCGGCGCCGGAGGGGTGCCATACAACGCGAATTTCACCTTTTTGTATAGGTGTTTCAATGTCGCTCTCTTGGTCACTAGAATTGGCTTCGAAGTTTTCGAGCACCAAACCGAAGACCACTTGACCGCGATTGTTGATTTTATAAACTTCATCTTCGTAAAAATACTGGAAGTCAGTCGGCGAACCTGGATTTTGCCCCGCCATATTTGACGGGAATTATCTAAAGACACAAATAATTTTGTTTTTTACGTGATTATGTTCTTTCTGACAGCTGATTGCAATGTGTGGCGCATGCGTCAATAAAATATGCAACGGAACCGCCATCTTGCAGTAATCTGTGCAAAAAAATATACGTTTCGTTTTAGGTAACAATTTATTTAAAAACATATTAAATCGGCGGTATAAAAATATCTTCAATAATAATCCAATGTGCAAGGTTGGCATATTAAAGTTGTTTTTAAATACAATTAAAAACTTTGATGGTGTTTACCTGATCAACCAAATACCAAAACAATTTTTTTTAATAAGTTCATGGATTAAAGATACAGAACATGTTTGAGAAGTTCAAAACCAAAACATTTTCTTACCAATTTTTGTCCGAAAAAAAATACTACATACATTTTATTACACGAATATGTTTTTCAATAGATACACAATAGAATTCTCTATTAGTGGAAGCCACGGAAAAAATAGACAAGAACAGGTTTCTAACCGTTGTTAGCGATATAATTATTGTTCTATCTGTGTTACCTTTGAGTAAACGTGCGTACAAATCATTCTTGTTTCTTTATTAGAATCCAGAAATTACAAACATGTGAGGCAGGATTCCGAAGCGACAATAATTGTGTTATAATTATGTACTTCTGTTAATTACGAAATATTTAAGTAATATGTTACTATATGAACACATTTAACTTTTTAGTCTCTTAACCATACTTTTTTTTATTATAGTACGACAAAGTCATGTTACTGTATCTAGGGCATTGTTTGCACTATGCTAGTAATTTAATCCAGCTGTTGACCGCAGCTTCGTCCGCAGTGCTATCTCGAAAACGGTTGGACCGATTTTCACAGGCAGATAGGTAAATAAAGACAAATTGAAACTACTAAAGTGTATTATTATTGGAGTTATGTTACACGTTACATGTTACAATAGGTGGCGTGCGTGTTTTACTTACAAATATTTTTAAAAGAGCATATCTGTATTTGTACTTCTTCTTACAATTTTACATGTATACAATTTAAAAACCCGTGCGGAGCAGCAGGTAAAAGCTAGTAAGCTAATTAAGCAACTGGCAATCGCTATTTTAGAAGAGGTGGACGAAGAATTTCGTGTAAGAAGAAAAAAAAGCTGGGTGCGACAAAGGCTTAATGGAGGAAATGAACTAGGAGTAACGAATTGTCTTCTGAAGGAATTAGCACTAGAAGATTCCAGCATGGTTGTTGTAAATACGTAGAAACAAATTTTAAAGTGATTTATTCGCTCCATCGAAATGAAATTTTGCGGCTGCTGATGAACTCGACTAAAAAGACAGATTGGAACTAGTTTATCAGATGAGCAAGTAAGTGACGCCTGGTGGGAGGCGCTAGTCGCCGAAAAACATAGAACGAAATGGATCGACTTGTCGAAATGATTTACTAATCTACTTGTAGTTTTTGTTGTTCAGACACGTTTAGTTACTAAATTACTCGGAACTCGACAAAACTACTAGCCTAGTGCGAACAAGGCTTAATGGTAAGTAAAATGTAATACAAACCAATCGCAATTATGGAGGATCCATTTTGCAAGTCATTACTGTCATAACAGCGTCCAACCCTTCGAAAGCTGGTCCTGAGAGCTTCTGTACCGTGATAACCGATAAGAGAAACTATATGGCGGATCATCATGTCGATGTTGGTAGTGGTGCAGGCGGGTACAGACATTCTGTCATACCACTTACTGAATATACATTGGTTGATCACAAAACGCGACAGGCCTAAGTATACCACGATGGCCGGTGTTACATATGACATAGGTATTTTATCAAATTAGTCTACGTAAACTTTCGATATTCAAGCAAAGTATTTTTGAAATGATAGCTCATATATTATTATTCAGAATTCTATGGTCTCTTAATCAGATTACATATATTAAGATACTAGCTGTAGCCGCAGCTCCGCGTGCGCTTTTTTTAAATTGTATTAAAGAATTATAAAGTTGTGAGACTATGTACACGCACGCCACTTACAGTAACATGTAACGTGTACATTAGATATGATTAGATACTAACAACGTGTCAAATGAGGTTTGTCCTCAGCAACATATTTGGAACCTTAACCCACAATATAACTACCTTAGTGCTCACTTACACTGTATAAGGAACTAATGAAACAATAACTTAAAATATTATTATAAAGATTTACACTTACATTACATTTAATATACATTGCTATTATAATTAAGATTTTATGAGTATACAAAAAATAAACGCTTGTCTGTTCCGCAAGAAATTGAATTATGGAACTCTTTACGTAATACGTTTATAATCTAAGATCCTATTAGGAAGACCTATATATCATTAAAGTCATTAATAATTATAATGTCGAATTGTAAACAATAAGCTGATCATTATTTCTCTTATTAAAAATAAAGAAAGAGTTGAAATCTTGCTAAATTTCACGCAGACAAAGTCGAGGGTAACAGCTACTCTAAAATAGATAACCTCAATTACTTTTTATAAGTTTCGCTATCTACCAGTGAAATCCCCGTGAAAATTGGTCTAACCGTTTTGGTGATAGCACAGCGGGCAAAGCCACGGTTAACAGCTAGTATAACCTAAAATTGCCTAAATTACTTTTTATAAGGTTAGCTATTTGCCAGTGTAAGTCCCGTTGAAATCGGTTCAACCGTTTTAGAGATAGCACTGCAGACGAAGCCGCGGTTAACAGCTAGGCTAAGTTAGAGTAGCCTAAGTAACCCGCTGTAATTTTAGATGTTTTCTAGTGAAAATCCCGTCAAAATCGCTCAAGCGATTTCGGAGATTAGCCGGAACAAGCAGACAGACAGACAGACTGACAAAAATTTTAAAAATTACATTTTTGTTATCAGAAGCGTGTATACTTTCATACCCAATCAGTCAAAAAAATTTATTTTGATATTACATACAGACACTTCATTTTTATGATATGTATAGAATAGAAGATGTATAGAAGAAGATAATAGACAAAATTGTTCGTAAAGGTAGAAGATACATATGACAATGAAATTAACTTAATCCATTATATTATTACGAATTACATGCATAATATCTAAAACTGTTGTGAATATAATCAAGCTTCTTCTATCTTCTAGCTATGTGTAGGAGAAGACTTCCATATTTTTACATATTTATACACATACACACTTTAGGTATTTGATTTGTGAACAAGAAAATAACCGATTACGTAATTGGTAATTAAGAAACTGGATACGATTCAATCTAATATTCATTCTTTTATGTGTGCCATAATTTCAGAGACTATACAATCAATTTTTACGATTCTTTTATTAAGGAAACCTATATACTTATAGGAAGATTTTAGTATACAAAATATTCTTATATACA
This sequence comes from Antheraea pernyi, assembly GCA_015888305.1. Classification (NCBI taxonomy): domain Eukaryota; kingdom Metazoa; phylum Arthropoda; class Insecta; order Lepidoptera; family Saturniidae; genus Antheraea; species Antheraea pernyi. The sequence continues at coordinate 432,973 of MU158822.1, forward strand.
TAATTGTATAGTCATTATGTTTGTTATTGACATTTCACAGAATCTTTTTTTATTCCTTTGTTTTAATAATTATTTAATGTATAGATTACTAGCTCTATACATTGATCTTGAATGAAAATATCATGAGAAATTTCACACGCTCGAAGATATCTTCATAATAATAACATTAAACGGTAATTTAAAAAATATTGAGCAATAAACTTCTTAAGAATTTAAACTTTCCAGTAGGCATCTCTCTGTCCCTAACCGTTAGGATAAATTGAGTAACAGTTTGTCTGAATTCTACTACCTCCTAATCGGATTACATATATTCACGTATATTACATCTCATTTATAGGCAGAATTTTATATACCTCTTTTGTTGACATGCCTTGAAACGATTTTTAAATTGTTAAGAGTTATTTTGAAAAGAACTAAAAATGATTAATATTTATTACTAGAAAAATCAATAAGTCGTAATGTATTTTAAATTATTTTCGGTACTACAGCTGTGACGTTAGCTATCGTGTCGCTGCTATAGTTAGCTTGGTTATATGGATCAATACTGGCGTTATCAACGCAGCTGTGTAGGTGTTTACATGCGCGTAGTATACTCGGAGCGTTGCTTGAATGAGACGGCCGTCAGTTTTAAATCGTCGCAGTGTATGTGTAGTGTATTAAGGAAATGTGAATTATGCCGCTGCCAGATTTGTTAAAACGAGCATCGAGCTATTTCCTTGGCTTGGAGTTCGACGACGACGAGCCACGGGATTACGTCGACAACGAAATATTATTTTGTAAAAACAACGTATGTGTGCATCCACCGACTGTAGCCAGACATGAACTGGATATTGTCCATCATCCTGGCTACTTAACTGTAACGACAAAAGTATTTACAGATCAGCACAATAACGCCAAAAGGCCCACATTGTTTCTCAACTGGATTCCCAACTCGACACTAAAAAAATGCCCGTCAGCAGTGGAAACGAGTCCAAGCGATGAACTCGTTTGTGTAACGAATAAGCCGGCGACACCAAGAGACATACCATATGCGAAATCATGTACCGACACTAATAAAGTCAGAACAATTGATGCTAACAATGAAAATGCTTTTTCTGATTCATCGGAAACAACCAGTCTGAATTCTAATTCAGATAAACAAAGTATTAAATCGTCTGACACTAGGTACACGCAGAACGATACGACACAAGAAGAGTTGTCGACGAGCTCCAAGCCGACAGTAAAATCTATTGATTCCGGAAGAGATAATGTATTCAATAGCTTTGAAAAAGAACAGCTAAAGGACGATGTATTTGTATACGATAAACACGTGAGATCACAATCTATGACTTCTGTAAACATTACCATCGCAAATCCGACTATAGAGAACGTCGACTTGACACCTGACTCCATGTCGGGTGAGCGGTTTATAAGGTCTCTATCTATGAGTTCCTGCGACGAGGGAAACCCTAATTGGATGAGCACGCCAGAGTTTTTAGCCCTGAAACACAACTTGGTATTTCCGGATAGCGTTCACAGTTCACCGGTTCCACAGAGAAGAGCTCCGTTGAAATGCAGAAGGTGAGTCAAAATAATCACATTTCTTTGCTCATTTAACTGACGTTGCGAAAGGTTAAAGGTCACGACGTATCAATTAAAATTACAAGTAATATTCTTCAAGGGCATTTAATAGTATGAACAATGATTTAAATGATAACTTACGAGTTAACCGGTCGTATACTGATAAGATATGATAATGATTGCAATTCATATGCACTATATACACGTTAACCTGTGCTGTATTGATTTAGAAATGTATATTTTAATGTGAAATATCAATATAATTACTTTTATATTTTATTACAGGTCTTTACATATTTCATATAAAATATTTAATTAAACTTGAAGTACGCCTTCGCGTTCCTAGAAATCTTAATTATAACTACGCCTACGCAATGGTTCGGGATTCTTCGCAATATTAATCAACAATCATTATTACCTCCTACTCGTTTCGATTCAAACGTTGCACAGGATAATAAGTAGTCTACAATGAACATTTTTTTTAAATATTATTAGTTATACTCTAGAATATGTAGAGTTCAAAATGTTGTTGAATACCAGTTGGAAAAAAAAAACATTTTGCGCTAGCTTTTGCCCACGACTTCATCGGCATGAAATAGTTACCGTTTACGCAGCGAAAGAAAAAAATACGATTTTATAACATCATTCATCGGTTTAATCTGCTCCTATTGGTCTTATTGTGATAATACATAGCCTGTAGCCTTTCTCGATAAATTAGCTATATAACACTGAAAGAATTTTTCAAATCGGATCAGTAGTTCATGAGATTAGCGCCTCCAACCAAACAAACAAACCCTCCAGCGTTATAATATTAGGATAGATTCATAGCATTTTACACAAATTAAATTGAATACGTCGGCCACAAAAACACAAAAATAAGTGTGTCTGTACTTATGTACACGCGTTAGAAGTTATACTTCTTTGGCGTAATAAGATAAAAATCTTTTTTATCTTTCGCCTTATTCTACATCTGTAGAAAAAACAACACTAAGAATAGAATAAAGGCATTTAATACATTGAAAGTTTTAATACAAAGAAATACAAAGAAACAAAATGTTGACTATAGCTAACTTCAAGAGCTTTTCGTGACGGTGTGCGTGTGCATCGTAATAACTTCAGGGTGTCGGTTTTTCGTGACGGTGTACGCGCACATCGTAAAAATTTACTCTCATTTTTTCGTAACGCGTCAAAAGAAGTATAACTTCAAAAAAAAAAAGAATAGCACCAGTGACAGAGAAGTTGACGAGTAATAGGTTAGCATGGTATGGGCATGTCATGAGGAGAGATGAAGACCATGTAACTAGAAAAGCTTTGAGTATGATGGTGGATGTATATAGGAGTAGAGGAAGACCGAAAAAAGTATGGATGGACTGTATGAAAAATGATATGTGCGTAAAAGGTGTGAATACAGAGATGACATTTGACCCGAGAGAGTGGAAAAGAAAACATGTTGTGCCGACCCTAATTAGGTGGAATAAGGGTAATGATGATGATGACGTCGACCCAGCACACTTGGTGTTGGAGTATAATCAACAAGGTACACAATAAATTTTGATTCAGATTTTTATTTATAAGCTAATGCAGATATTATCGCTTAATATCTACATTTTAAATTAAATTCCAATTTATAATTGGAAAGAATATGTACACAAATGGCTTTTATTGACTTAAGAAAACAGAACAAATCATTATCACGATATACATATTTCAATAACGTTTTCATTCTATATAATACTAGTCAATACTCACGACTTTGTCTGAATTGTTTATTATTTTAATAATATATTTATATTATATATCTTATATATCTTTGGCTACAAAATTTCTATAATCTTTTTTGTAGAGTCTATAAAATCTTATTTTTTTTAAACCTTAGTAACTTCATAATAAAAGAAGCTATCTTGATACTTTTATTGATAAGAACCAAGTGTTTAAAGAATAAAACTATTTTTTTATCGAATTCTATCCACTAGTTTTTCGCGTTATGCGCACACTACGTCATAGCACTATTATTTTAATTAAATAGGTTATTTTTCGAACTGACTACGCTATTGACCTAGCAAGGCCTTTACAGCTTCACCGATTTAATTAAATAGGGGAAGAATAATTGCTTTAATGGTCTCTCATTTAGGGCTGCATTTTCCTGTTTCTCCATTATACCTATGTAGTACTTTTATCCTTGGCAACAATTTAGAAACAATAGAATCATTTTTTATATACTTTATAAGCTCTAAGCGTTTTACCACAAGCTTATTTGAAGTTATATGACGATATGGTCTAAGATATCGCTAAACCTAGACGGTGTTAAAAAGTTAAAAACGAATTTAATTCTTGCTTTAAAAGGTTTCGAATTAAATGCACCGCTGAATGTTCGCCTTTTTTGCTCTTTTGTCCTTTTTATTTTCGAATGACTACGCTATTGATCTTGCAATGTCTTAACAGCTTCACCGGACTACTAAGGCACTCAGCCGATTTTATTTGACAACTAGCTCAAGGGTACGCGGCACATCTCGGCTTGGGCTGTTGCCTGATACATGCAATTCGCAACCTATATGAGTTAACCTAAGGGTTAGACTTGCGAAAACTAGGATAACAGCAGCTGTCGGAACACACCTATAGGTGCCTTGCGATAGTTTTTCAACTAGCGCTGTACTATTGTTTCATCACGCTGTTTTCCCCCGAAAACTCCGCTTCGGTTACGAGAATGCAAACCCACATAGACCAACGCGGTGTCCAAACACGCTATCAACTTAGCCACCATCGCTTCAAAACGGAAAGAATACTCGTACATATATGGATTTTATTGACTTTAGAAAGCTATATAAATAACAGAACAAATAATTCTATGTAATACTAGTTTTGATTTGCGGCTTCGCTCGCGTTAATATAGATCTAACGTGTCCTTCGGAAACAGTACGTTTTCTGGATGAAGGGTGTCCGTTTCTATACTTTTTTTTATGTCATCGGTGGCAAACGAACAGGTGGGTCACCTGATGTTAAGTGATCACCGCCGTCCATGGACACTAACAACACCAGAGCGTTGCCTCCCTCAGGGGGGAAGGATTAGGGGAGGGAAAGGAGAGAGAAGAGGAGAGGGGAGGTGGGCCTCCGGCGCTCTCACTGACCGAACGAAACGCAACAATGCAAGCACTGTTACTTCACGTCAGTTTTCTATGAGAGGGTGGTACTACCCCGGTCGAGCCGACCCATTCATGCTAAAACCAGTAATAATTTCAACCTGGCTCTACCACCATAAATTCCACCATACTTCTGAGAATGTGTGTGCAAAATTGCATGTTGATCGATTCGGTAGTTACGCCGAGAAAGCGTTACGAACAAATGAACAAACAGACTTTGTATCTAAACTAATATGTACTATAATCTATACTAGTATTACAAAGGTGAAGAGTTTGTTTGCTTCAATGCCAGGAACTACTGATCGGTGATGAAAAATTAACTCAGTGTTATATAGCTCATTAATTCAGGAAGGCTATATATTATATATCATAGCCCAAAAACAATAGGAATGAAGCACCAATGAAGAGTGTTTCTAAATCGTTTTTTTTTCCTTTTCAGAGTTTCCGTTGCGTGTTAGCATTAACCCAAAATAAACTATAGTTTTACAGCCTGACTGGGTCGCAACCACCATGTATATGGCAAACAAGCCCGTCATAGTGATTCGCTTCTGAAGGTCGCGTTTCGGGATCAGCCTGTGCATATCCAGCTTTTCACAGGCCGGCATGACAGCGGCGACCGACGATGGATAGTGTCACTCGGTGGTCGCCATTGTTTTTGGATTGTACTGTGCTTACCATCAGGCACAGTGCAGTCATTTTGCTGTGCTTCAATAAAAAAAAATGAAACCAATAAATTCTTGTTGACTGATTTATTAAGTTATCAGTAAATATTTTAAATGGTTTCACTAGGTTTTCAGTTGATCTCAGCCAGATGCGTTCCCTACGGTTATTTTTCAATGATGACAGTTGCACCTGCGGCCAATTAGTGGTCGCGTCCAGGGAGTCGCAGTACAAAATTCTTCATTTCCATCACGGTGGTTTGGATCATTTGGCGCAAGTGTTGCACAGGTGGCACTCTTTACTGCACAATATAAAACTAACACCAGGTACGTGTACTAGAATTGTCGTCCTACCTAATTACTTTATTTGCTGTAGGAATTATTTAATTGGACCGTTTTACTATTTTGATATAACACGTGTGTTTTTATTGTTTACGCAGATGGAAAAAGACAATATAAACAAAAATTCTGACTCTAAAATTATTTATTGTATTTACAGGTTTTTCTGTGTTTTTGTTTCTAAAGTTTTTATTGTTAGTTTATATTTTTATTTGTTAGTGTTTAATTTTGTTTATATATTCATAAATAAATATCCATTTCAGTCGAATATTAGTACAACCTTATTTCCATACCTCCTGGCTTTTTTCATTCGTATCCATCTTATATAAATATTATGTAGTCTATGTTACTCCCAAAACTAAGATGAATCAAGCAAAAAATGCTAAAACCTACGAAGCCGTTTAAGTTACAGAGTGTACCAAAGAAATATTTAAATATATAATATGTACATCCATAAAAAACGTAATCTCTGATGCTTTATTTGGCAAAAAAACAGTCTTGATACTGATGATGAAATCTCAAGTGTAAATGAGACATCAAAAAAGAAATTTTGGCGGCCACCTTTGAGGCGAATGTGAAATAAAATTTTATAATACGTTAATTGATAAACAAAAAATACAACTTTCCAGTTTCGTTTATTTTAAAGGGGGAAGGAAGGGATTTTTAAATTGAAATAAAATCATTGTTTATTTCGTTTCAACTGCTTATAATTATATATACTATCTTATTGTATATAATTGCAGGTTCCGAAGAACCTAATTTACCATACCGACACTTCATGGTTTGCCGCCCAGAAGTACAAAAGTCTGAACAGCATCCCGAAGAAGGAAAGCTCCCTAAAATTAATCCAGAGTTGTTCTATGGAAAAGTGATGAATGGAAAAGGTGTCATAGAGGACGATCTATTTTTAAGGAAGTGTGTTTTCTTCGGAGGTCTAGATAAAGAATTAAGAAGAGAAGTGTGGCCATTCCTTCTACATTGCTACCCGTATAACTCATCCTATGATGAGAGGGAGATCATTCTACAAATACGGACTAGGGAATACGAAGAGATTACAAAAAGGCGGCTTGAAAAGATGACACCAGATCAGAACGCTATGTTTAGGAAAACGATACAGTGCGTGGTTGAAAAAGATGTTGTTCGAACTGATAGGGGAAACCCGTTTTTCGCTGGCGATAATAATTATAATGTTGAAATAATGAAGAATATACTGTTGAATTATGCTTTTTATAATCCTATTTTAGGGTAAGTATTTATGTAACTGTATGTTTCGTAGGTGGTAGAGGCACGCTGAATCTATTACTGGTTTCAGCATGAAGGGGTCAGCTCGCTCGGGGTAGTACCATCCTCTCACAGAAAACTGACGTGATAGACAGTGCTTGCATTGTTGCGTTTCGTTCGGTCAGTGAGAGCGCTGGGGGACCACTTCCCCTCCCCTTTCCCCATCCCCCTCTCCCCCCAAATACTGTCTGGCAACGCACTTGCAACCCCTCTGGTATTACTAGTGTCTATGAACGATGGTGATAACTTAACATCAGGCGACCCACCTGTTCGTTTGCCTCCTATGATATAAAAAAAAAAATGCTGCGTGATAACGGGGCATTTTCGAAAACTCGATGAGCTTAACTTTCCTTAACTTACTTAGCGGTATGGTATTCCGAAGTTGTATTGGAAACTTCTCTAGACTTAGCATTTTACAATCTTATTACATCACTATTATGAGGCCTTAAGATTTGTGGTCTAAGAACTTATATTTTTAGAAAGTGTAAATTATTTTTATTGTTCTAATTGTTGATGTTGATACCGAGTTATTAATATTATTTGGTCATGAAATAGGAATATTTTTCACAGTTACACACAAGGAATGAGCGACTTACTGGCGCCGGTATTGTGCGAGATAAAGTGTGAAGCCGAAGCTTTCTGGTGTTTCGTCGGCCTCATGCAGAGAGCTATATTCGTTTGCACCCCTACTGACAACGATATGGATAACAATCTCGTAAGATATATAGATTTAACGTCAGGCTAATGTGAGGCCGCTGGCAAAGTATATTTTTTTTATTGGCTAATTAATTAGGGGTGGATTTTATTTCGGTTTTTAGTTTTAACTCAATTAAATGACTACCTATAACGAAGAATTCTTAAGGCATTAACGTTGAACATCCAAAATACTCCCGTCTGTGATGTTATATATCACTCGATATTTATATTTTTTATATTTATTGTCGTGGTGGTAGAGTGGTTTGACCGATGGAATTACATGTCCACAGGTTCGAATCCTGGCATGTACCATAGATTTTTTTGGAATTCGTGTACTAATTTAAATTGCTAAGCACTATGAGCTGATGGTAAAGGAAAACACCGTGAGGCAACGTTAACCTCACAAATGTTCTTGTAATACCATCGAATGGGGGTAAATATGTGACTGTGGATTTTTTGGAGTTTGAAATCGCCAATACGTCGTGAGCTGGCGTGGTTATTATGCCCACACCTTTTTTCGGAAAGAGGCCTATACCGTTGCAGCAGGTCTCTTACAGGTTTGGTGATGTTCACTAAACGACCAAATTGTTTATAAATTCTTATTATATTGAAAATTTCCAATGACACTACGAGGTGCAATATCATCAAAAAATATGGTTACCTAGAATCGAGGTGTCTTGAGAGATTGTTTTATAATCGAAAACCTAACTATTAATAGAAAATCTATTCATTTAAAATGGTAAAATATTCTTGGCCAAGTTGCTTTTTGACATGTTTTAAATTATAAAATTCAAGTTGATCAAGTAACTATTAACTAGTTATCGTATGATATAGACATATTGGTGACCTATTTAAATATTTTTGTTCTATTTAATATGCCAATTGTAAATATATCTTATCGCGTTTTATTCATAGCTACTTATAAATTCATTTTATCATTATTTAATATTGCTTCTTTATATCGCCTATCGTTAGTAATAAAACAATTACCCAATGATGTATAGGTACATAAGGAAAAAAAGTTTAGTACATAATGGTCTTAATTTGTGAATATATGTATTACGGAATATTTTTCCATTTTGACATTTAACATTGACATGTAACAATATAATTAATAATATTTTAATAATTATAGTCCTCTACATCTCTTTGTACTACTTATAATTCACTTCTGCGTAATAAACATACTATATTACGGTAAAATATCAATGAACTAGATTTCGCCCGCGCTTTCGCTCAGATAATGTAGATTTGACCTATCACTCGGAAAGTGTTTCTTTTTAATGAAAGGACCTTATGTCCTTTTTTGAGTTCCAAACAACATATACGCAAAATTTAATTATGTCCAGTTGGGTAATTAAGACAGAAAAGCGTAACAAGCAAACACGCATTCATATTTATATTAGTTAGGAAATATTTAAAAATAAATAATATTTAAAAAAAACTAAAAAAATACTGATGGAGGTCATTATTATTTTTTTGTCACTTTTTACAAAAATATACATTTATTTCTAATTTACACTATTCTTAATCCAAATTTATTATATTTTATTTTCTGTTTTTAGTTGGATTTTTTGTGAAAGCGTGTTTTTTAAAACTATTATTTATTTTTCATTTTTTAGTTAATTTTTTTAAACTTTATTTTCGGATTATTGCATTGTCATCGACCTATGACAGGTGTGCAAAGTTTGAATTAAATCTTATCGTTCAAAGTAGGACAAAATAGAGCTCAAAGGGGTCGGTTACATACATACATACAGGTGAAGCTAATAAAAGCGTGATAAAAACCTCCTCCGCTTGTTTCGTCGTTTAATTAAAAAATTAAATCACAGACTAACATACCGCCAAAGTTTTTCTTAAAATAGTTGTAGTTTTCAATGGAGCTTTGGTTTAAAACATTTTATATCAAAATCTTCTCGGTATTATTACAAAAAAGTTAAATACTTGGTTTAAAAAGGTTTCCAAGTAAATGCACCGCGCTCGCCCGAGTCTAGTTGACGTTATCCTTTTTCGCAAGTCTAACCTAACGTAACCAAAGCGACACAAAAGAGCAAGATGGCTAACATTCAGCGACCGTGGTGCATTTAATTCGAAACCTTTTTAAAGCAAGTATTCATTACATATTTAATATTTTTGTGTTCATGTTTATATAACAAATTATACATTAGTTGAAGAAAGGTTTATAGATAAAAAAATATAGTTTTTTTATTTGTATTTAAAATGTCTGCATTTGTTACAGAGTTATCTTCGTGAACTTATAAGGATAATGCTGCCGCATTTCTACAAACATTTGGAGAAACATGTAGATGCAATGGAATTATTGTTTTGTCATCGTTGGATATTACTGTGAGTTATTCAAATGTCGTCATCGCGGTCTCACGTACGCATCTAATTTTAACTGCATTGCAATAATTACAATTAACAAAGCAATATGTAAAATGGAACATTCGTTTTAGTTACTCACGAATAACCCTCTCGTTCCTAACCCTTCCATATGCGATATTCTTCTTTTTTATCGTTATGAAATAAGTATTAAAAAGCAATAAGAAGTATTAAATCGGCGTTAACGAAAATAGTTTTTGAATTCACCACTATATACTAATTTCAAATTACATTATTTGTGGAGTATGCAGGTTCTTTCTGAAGTCGTAACTAAACCTAAAATATTATGCAGAGATATTTTCATATCTGGAATTTCGTTATTTCTAAATGATATACACTATACATATAGATTCAAAATGACTAAGTATAGTGCTGATCTTAGCAACTTTGAAGCTTATGTTAAATGACTGTGTAGTACAAAATTCCTGAACTAATACATACTCTTCAACATACTTACAATTTAAGAGCTATCCATTCAAGCAAACATTGTTCTTTAGCACGGTATAAGACATTAAAAACTAGCGAAATTACGATTAATGTTTATTTCATTGTAATAAACTATAAGGAGTTACATATGTATTTCTCACAAATATCGAATTGAACTCAATCTGAAAAGTTGAAGCGTGTTTAATAAACAATGACATTTTAATGCTTATTTTCAGATGTTTCAAGAGAGAATTCACTGAAGCCGTCGCTCTAAGGATGTGGGAGGCATGTTGGGCAAACTATCAAACGGACTACTTTCATTTGTTCCTGTGCTTGGCTATAGTTGCTGTTTATGCTGATGACGTCATAGCGCAAGATTTAAACACGGACGAAATGTTGTTACATTTTAGTTCTCTCGGTATGAACGCCTATTACGTATAACTTTATCTTTATAATTCTTCTTTATCATATAAATCCCACCTAAGCAGGATCGGCACAACATGTTTTCTTTCTCCACTCTCGCCTATCAGATGTCATCTCAGTACTCACTCTAGTTGGGTTTAGTTCTAGTCTAGTTTCTAGTTACATGGTCTTCATCGCTCCTCATGACATGCCCATACCATGCTAGCCTATTACTTCTGAACTTCTCTGTCATTGGTGCTATTTTCAAACTTCCTGTGATATATTCATTCTTAATCTTATCCATTCTAGTTACACCACACTTCCCCCTTACCATTCGCATCTGTGTCACAGCCCTCATGTAGTTTTCTTTCGTATTAGCGTCTTAGCCGTCGTTTTGGATCAGACAACCGAGATCCCGGAAATCAAAGCAGGTTGCTAAAGATATACCATCTATACGAATAATACTAGATGGACAACCGAAGTCGCAAAACAAATGTTTAGATTTTACATTTTCTGAAATGTAATTTTTTAAATTAGTACTTTGGAAATCTTGCAGCGGATGCATTATAGATCAACCGTGGGCACGGTGTTTGCCACCACTGATCTAGTGAGATAATTATCTATATAAATAAGAATGATAGAGGTTTGTCGTTGTACGCACATCACTCTAAAACTATTGGATATGTTTAAATCAATTTGTTATACTATTATAATTTAGATCACACTTAGCCCTTATCTAAACAAAATGGCACGATGTCTTTACAATAAAATTTTAAGATGCTACGATTTTATAAGCACTAAGCCCTCCCCGATGTGTGTTTTGATGCTGTGGATAATTGGGGCAAGCGGTGTGGTGCATATGTTTTTTTCTCTACACATAAAATATATTATTAAGGTATCTAATGGCACAAAGTTCCGGGTATTAGATAGTTCTTTTAATTTTTAACTTATTTTTGCCAACCAATTCTCTATATTTTTGCTGCCCTTGTCGAGTATGTAAACATATTACATGTGTCTTGTGATAGTTTCAATATTCTTACAAAATGGTGGCTCCCTCTTTAGAACTGTCTATAGAATTCTCCATCACAAAATTCATGATCTGTGGTATTTTTCTCTATCCACTTCACTTCACTTAATGCACAATAACTGGATTATATTACGTACATTACTACCAACATTACAAAATATACAGTCAAGTAACACAAGATTATGAATAATATATAAAATTCATATAGATTAAGTACCCGCCAAAAACTCCTATTAGATAGTTAAATGCTAAACGTATAAAAAACATTTTTCTTTTAGCAATGTACATGGACGGCCGTTTAATTCTTCGAAAAGCAAGAGGTCTTCTCTATCAGTTCAGGCAGTTGGTTAGGATACCTTGCACTTTGGCAGGCATGTGCCAGCGATGTGGACCTGGTATTTGGGACTCCACCCATCGACCAAGCGTGGAGTGTACGGGAGCTCATGACTTCTGCGCTTATGTTGTACAGTAGGATGCAAATGTATGGAAAAATAGTTACCAAAGTTAAGATACCAAAGATAAAAGCAGAGCTCACGATTAAAACTTTTTAAATATAATGATTGTATTAAAATACAATTTCGCCATAATAAACACATAACAGAGCAAAGCAAACAGTTCGTTCAAATTCCATAATTGTACGAACTGATACGATTTTCAAATTAATCTAATAACATATTATGTTATATTAAAAGTGTATGTTGGACACGACTTTTAAATGTATACAATTGTACAAAAAGTTGAGTTTATTTTTTATATTGAAAAAACCCTGATTGAAAGACTTGAGCATATAAAAAATGCTTAATAACAGTAGTCTGCGATGAGTAAAGTTTTCATATATGTATAAACAAGGCCGGATTTAAGAGAGTGCTACGGGAGCCTCAAGACCCACCTACGGCAGGGTTCTATTATATGTTTGTAATTAAAATGAACATTCATGATGCAGCTGTTTTACTATATGTGGAAGCTAATTTTATATGAATGCATAGTTGATTTCTCAAAATGTTTACAAAATATAATATGGTGAAATTCTGTAACCCTAGCTAGGCTTCGTGGCTTGCAATCTTTTCTCCAATAGTACAGTTACATTTTCATTGAGATTTACGTAACGGGTGTATCTGTATTTGTAATTTATACTCAAAAGTAATTCGCGACCTTTTCTGTGATAACTGAGACACACAGCTACTACAGCTTAAATCCGGCCCTGGACCTACAAACTTTGTATCTGTACTAGAAGATAAAGAAAATTAAGTACCTACATTACGTGACCTACCTACACATATATTTACGTTACCTGATTAGTGTCATTTAAGCATAGTTTTACAAATTATTTACATATGTATAGATATATTCAAGTCGCAGTACTATTTTAAATTAGGCACCTAATGTGACACGAGTATATATAATTACGTATAGAAAACTGTATTACAGAGTATTGAAGCATTTTATTTATTCTATGTGGCCAGTTAAGTGTATTCTATTTATCCATGTATATATTAGGTGTTTGTAGTATGTAGTTATATTCGGAGGTATGCGAACATTCAAATTTAAAAAGTATACGTAGACGAATCGAAACGAATATTCAATTTGAAAATCTAACAAAATAATCGATCAGATAACAAAATAATTGGTCATTCGAATCATTGAAATAATTCAGATGTTCTAACATTTATCACCCAATAACTAAATAATAAATCCATGTTAATTGAAGATTAATCATATATGTAGTTCAAATTATTCGAATATTTCACACACCTCTAGTATATATATATACATATATAGATAAAGTAAAATGAATTCAGTATTAAAAATATACATGTATTAGGTAATATTTAATTTTGTCGGATAATATTTTTGAATTCTTTTATGTACATATTGAATATCTTCCAAAGGGTGTTTTAACTGTTTCGTTCGGGTACAAATCATATCATTGAAACAAATTTGTTCTGGAAAATATCAATCTATTATATATATATCATCTAAAAATTAAATAGTTGAAATTATCTGATGTTTACAATGTTGTAATTTTGCTTTGGAAAAAAATCTCATTTTCCTAGTAAAGTAAATTTTAATGAAGTTGTGGAGAGATAATTTCTAGGGCCTGAAATTTAAATAATTACCAGGCGATCATATCAGTAAAATGATATAGTGAAATACAAAATATAACTTTCTAATGAACCTGTTATGTATTGTGGTTAACTTTTATAAATTTAGTTGTAAACTTATAAGAATTTATTTATTGAATATACAACATATAATATTTTTAGTGTTGTTTTGTAATGGCTATATATGATGCGTCGAAATTTTTATCTGTAGCTAAAGTCGAATTTGAGTTAGGGCAGCTTGGGTTACAGGGCGGAAGTAAAATTTTTATCATATATAATTGATCTGCCCTCGAATGTCACTGTGGTATGTTGGGAAAAGTTTAGATACCTATTGCTACAATTTGTATCTCAAACTATAGGACAAACAATTTAATTATAATAATGTATCTCTGTTTTTGGTATTTTTAAGGTAGGGCATTCCTACGGCCGTGGTTATCGATCTAATTAAATCGTGAGACAAAATTTTTTAATTTTATTCCTCTGCTCTCTTTTGTAATAAATATTTATGCATAATAGGATTTTTTACGCATATTCTGTGATATCTACTAATCTGCTTGTAATATATTGTGTACATGTTGAAATGACGTATTAGTTTAATGTAAATCATATCTTAAAAGGAATATAAATAAATGTACAAACAACTGAACGTTTGTTTCTTCTTCTCCATATCTTTATCCTTTCCATGGTTTAATATACAAGTGATGTTTTATACACACATCAAAAAAGTCTAAGCAACATGCGTGATATTACAAATTTTACCATTTATATTAATTAATTTCTAAGTATTTACTTTTTTGTTATTGATGACATACTGGCTGGTTGTAAAAAATGATTTGTTAATGTGATTATGTTTTGTTTTTTCATAAAATTCAAATGACTGCGAATTTGTTTGAATTTAAGTGCGTTTTAATTGCTACGTTTAGTCTTGATTTTATAATTTTACCAACCATTTAAATAAAGTTAGCGACAAAATTGAATTGTTAGATATTCTTTACGTCATGAAGCGACGTCATTTGATGGCAGATGAAATGCAAAGAGTTGTAGGGATGTTGCAAGCGGGAAGTAGTCAATCTCAATTTTTTTTTATAGTAGCACGTCATAATGACTGTCATGTGCCTGATGGTAAGCACAGTACAATCCAAAAACAATGGCGACCACCGAGTGACACACTATCCTTCGCCGGTCGCCGCTGTCATGCCGGCCTGTGAAAAGCTGGATATGCACAGGCTGATCCCGAAACGCGACCCGCAGAAGCGAATCACTATGACGGGCTTTTTCGCCATATATATGGTGGTTGCGACCCAGTCAGGCTGTGAAACCCTGCCACCCCGCTTTCGCCATTGCCTCGTTCGTTATTCAGCAGGGTGCACCACGTACAGGTGAGGTTGGCTTGAGTGTCTCAAGTCTTAGATGTTATTCGAGACCCCTTACACCCCAAAATTCCTATAATAGCTTTGTTTTGTACTAAAAACTTGAGTATATTATGCGCAAACTTTAACTTATGGCTATATTCAGACCGGCCTAAAGTATTAATAAATAACTAAGCGACTAGAAAGTAGTGGTTTAGAAAAAAAATTAGCACCATCCTATAGTTTTCTACTATTACTATTGAAAACTTCGGTTCAATACAACCCATCTAGACTTCATCTCACACCCGCCTTCTATTTTAGTGGTCGCGAGTGGGGAAACCACATCAGGCTAGCGCCTCTGGTGGTGGCGCCTGTTACTATCGTAACGACTGTAGTGTCTTTCGGTTAGAGTTCGTCTCTCGGTTAATCCTGGATGTCGTCTTCCTCTGGCCCCCCAGTCGGTTCCACGATGATGACGAGATGCTTAGTTTGCGGGCACATCCTTACCCTCCTTTTACGAGGGTGTCGTGTAATCTGTGATCTGCGTTTCCTTTCTTCCGATGACGCCGTCGTGCAGGCCCTGGGGAAGTCACATTCCTTGCGGAACGCGACCTCTACCCGGAAACTTGCATTGCGATAGCGATCTTGAATGCACTAGGATCCAGGAACTACTATCGCGTGTTGGTAGCCTCGCACACTTGAGTGCGGCGGGGCGGTCCTCGGCTCAGGATTTCAATATATTTCGATCGACGCACTGTCCGAATATAACTAACCACTAGTCTATTGTCGTTTTATAAAAATTCAGTTTAAATACTTTATGCCCATCTCCCCTTCCCTCCCTCCCTTTCCCCCAAACACAAGCTGGCAACGCACTTTCAACTCCCCTGGTGTTGTTAGTGTCTATGGACGATGGTGATCACTTAAAATCACGTGACCCACATGTTCGTTTGACTGCTGGGGCATTTCACGTGAAGCGGACAACGAAAAAAAGGTGAGGTTCAGAAATTCGTTCATATTCAGTGTATTTGGACTTCTAGTAGGTATGAATGTGAATGCATAATTTTTTTTTTCTATCACGTTTATTTGTCAAGTTATGGGCGTCTAAAGAACAGTCACATCTGAAATTCAGATTTTTTGGAAGTAGTTTTTCGAATTGAACAAATTTACAATATAATATTAAACGCATCGATTTATATAGCAGAATAATCGCTCTTTTTGAAAATAAAATAAAACTTAGAAAAAACTTTTTTTTTAATGCTCAAAACCGAAAGTTAAATTTTCGAAACAAAATTTTAATAACTTGGCATATTTTTATTTCTTTTTTTTTTACATCAAAACGTAGCTTAAAATACACATAAAATATAGTATAACTTTTATAGTTGGCACAGAATTGGTTAAGGAGATAGATCGATTAATGTACATATATTGTTTACATATTTTGTTAAAGATAATAAATAACTCTTTTTTCGGCTAAGAGATGCCGTCACTAGTTGCAATTTATTAACACAATATTCTTGTCTATTGCTACTTTTAATATGTATTCTTCTATTCGGACATATAATATTGAATATGTGTAACACATATGAGTAATAACTACCCCAAATCATTTCTAGAGCTTGAATGAGCAGATACAAGATGCTATATATTAATATCACATCTTTTAAGTGCGTTACCTTTCAAAAAAAATCTACCTAACAAAGCGCCGACCTCGTACTCTGTGTGACATGGACATCATGCATGTAAATCAATCGATCTATCTCCTTAACCAATTCTATGCCAACTTTAAAAGTTATATTATATTTTATGTGTAAGCTGTTTGTGTGTGTGTTTTAAGCTACGTATTGATGTAAAAAAAAAGAAAAAAAAACATGCCAAGTTATTAAAATTTTGTTTCGAAAATTTAACTTTCGGTTTTGAGCATTAAAAAAAAAGTTTTTTTTAAGTTTTATTTTTTTTTCAAAAAGAGCGATTATTCTGCTATATAAATCGATGCGTTTAATATTTTATTGTAAATTTGTTCAATTCGAAAAACTACTTCCAAAAAATCTGAATTTCAGACGTGACTGTTCTTTAGACGCCCATAACTTGACAAATAAACGTGATAGAAAAAAAATAATTATGTATTCACATTCAAACCTACTAGAAGTCCAAATAGGCTGAATATGAACGAATTTCAGAACCTCACCTTTTTTTCGTTGTCCGCTTCGCGTGAAATGACCCTGTTATGACATAAAAAAAATGTCTAAAAGAAATTTCCTTATAACTAATGTAGAAATTATTTCACACTTGTTGGTTTAACTTAAAACCCTTACGAAACACTCTTTACAGCGCAAAAGGGACTCTTTTTTTTCGAACTGACTACGCTATTGACCAAGCAAGGTCTTAACAGCTTCACCGGACTACTAAGGCGAGCGCTTAAGGCACTCAGCCGATTTTATTTTGACAACTAGCTCAAGGGTGCGCGGCACACCTCGGCTTTGGCTGTTGCCTGATACATGCAATTCGCGACCTATCTGAGCTAACCTAAGCTACATATTAATACTTATATGAGTTATTGAAACATATATGTGTACCAAGCATACATACCTCAACAACTCTTATATGTATTTTGTGTCGGATAAGTTTTCTAAACTATTTCAGTTTGATAAGAAAAAAAACCCCTTCCACTTTCATGTGTGCGTGCACGTGTGTGGAGGTGATATGTGTAATGTTGTTGCAATGATGTAAGAAGAGTTTACACTGTACTGCCAATGTGACTGTTTATATATATCTATTATATAGTACTAGATTTTGCTCGGGCTAGTGTAGATTTTATGTAACCTTCGCGAATAGTAATTTTTAATATAAAGGGTACCCTATGCCCTTCCCTAGCAACGTGTATGCAAACTTTTGTCATGGCCGTTTTAGTAGTTGTGGCGTGAAAGCGTAAAATCACAAACACAAATTCGTATTTACAATTTTAGTTCGGATAAGTTACATAGTAGAAAGGAAATGTTAATATATTTTAAAATAAAGCGCTTTATTGTTTATTATCCATCGTGTTAGATAACTGCGATTTGCTCAATATAGTCGGGTCAAACTCCTGCCCTTTAAATGGGGAACCCTCAGAATTCCAGGCTTTTTTCAATAGTCGCAGGTTTCGTATATCGTCGCTGGTTGGCAAGCCTTTCAGTTTTTGCTCTTGATTCCATTGCATCTCTTTTATCTGCAGAATTAATATTTAATAAACAAAAATATTTTAAATAAATAATTGATATTACTACTTCTTGTGTTTTTTTAAATTATTATTTTACTAATTTGTAAGAAAATAAATATGTAATGGAAAAATGGTAACATGATTTGTAGGCTAATATGCTAATTGCCTTGTAAAGGGTGTTGCTCAATGTTATTATAACTAGAAAGCTGTAGATACGTCATAAGCGTTTCGCCAGTGGCTTGTTAAAACTTGGCTAGCCAGCTTATTTTTGACAGCTGCCCGTCAATCCGTAATTTCTTTTCCACCACCAATATTCAGAATATACCATCTTACTTCCACATTTTCGTTATCATGCCATTCGTTTCAAATTATCATGTAGGTAACGTATCTACGTCTTTTTACTTATAATATCACTAGCCTCTGCCTGCGACTTCGTTCGCGGGGAACAGTTACTTTGGGCTAACGCTAACAAGCAGCAGAAGCATTCAAGAGGGGAAAAAACCCCGATTATGAAATACTCTTCATTGGTACTCCACTCCTATTGGTCTTAGTGTGATGAGAATTAAACCGTATTAAGTAATTGTACGAAAAGTATGCCCTTGTTTATGTAAATAATTATAATAAACCTTTAGAACTCAACTCTTTTAATACCATTACCGATGAATAACATATTTATTAGCGGCTGCTTGTGGCTGCCTTTAGATTTTTGTCTCTATAAATGACTAGCCTCAGCCCGCGACTTTGTCTGCGTGAAATAGTAACTTGGGGTTAACGCTAACACGCAGCGGAAGCTCTCAAGAGGAAAAAATACCCCGATTTGGAAACATTCTTCATTGATGTTCCGCTCCTAGGCGTCTTAGCGTGATGATATATAGCCGAAAATCTATACCGATAAATGAGCTATATAGCACTGAAAGAATTTTTCAAATCGGACCAGTAGTTCCTGAGATTACCCCCTACAACGTCACATAGTTACAAACTTTACCTCTTTATAATATTATAAGTATAGATTGGTGGTGCTATATTAATCAGGTAAACCATATGGAAATTTCATATGTATGCAAAGAGAGAATGTTGCTTTATCTGAGCTGATTTATATGAATTTATCTGAAAATGTTTAAATGTATCCGGACAAAAGGGAACATGATATAGAAACTTGAAGATACATTTACGCAGGCCGGCAAGACAGCGGCGAACAGTGACGGATGGCTTGCCTCTCGGTGGCCGCCATTGTCTTTGGTCTGTACTGCTACCTTCAGACATAGTGCAGTCGCTTTGGCGTGTTATAATAAAAAAGTGTGCGTGTACTTATGTACACGCGTTAGAAGTTATACTCCTTTGGCGAAACAAGATAAAAATCTTTTCAAAATTTTTATCTTCGGCCTTATTCAACGTTTGTAGGAAAAACGACACTAACAATAGGAAAAAGCTATTTAATATATTGAAAATTTTAATACAAAGAAACAAAATGTTGACTATTGCTAATTTCAGGGTGTCGGTTTTTCGTGACGGTTTACGTTTACGCATCGTAAAAATTTACTCAACATTTTTTCCTAACGCGCCATAAGTATTAGAACTAAAAAAAAACGCACGCCTGTGTATTCAAAAATCAATTTGCAGTAGTTTTGTCTATTATTTTATATTAAATTTAATATATAATTTTTATATATAAAAAATACCTTTGCTACGTGATCTTCAGGTAAGTCGTCTAGAGGTCTTGAACAATCAATTTTAGAGAGATCTATGGCTTCTTCTTCATTCAAAAATTTATTCCACCAGCGTTCTTGTACTTTTTCTGTAAAAAGAAGACAAGCTCTCATAATGTATGATACTTCTCTTTTAAGAAATAATACTTTATGCATTCATTATATGATGCTATATGTATCATGTTTAGTGAAATGAAATTCAATTTAGGAAAAAGGGTGAAAAAAAAAAGTAATAAACTAGCTAATACCTGTCCACTTCATTGTACATCTATATAACATACAAATAAATTGCAGAGGCTCAATGGAACTACAAAATATAAGTAGCCTAGAGAAATGACAGAGATATTAAATAAAATTAAATATTTCTTTTTTTTTATTAAGCACATGTGGGAATAGTTTATAGCACATGTTAGCAGACCGGTTCAATATGAGTCTTCAGTATTAGTGTATATTCAGTTTGAATTTATAGTTAACTTTGATTTTAGCTTATAGAGTAAGGTGTTACAATTGATTTGAGGTTACAGGTTTTCTCTTGATATAGTAACTTCAGTCAGATGAGAGTGGTTATCAGTTTTCTGTGTATATGTAAAATATATACACATATATGCATAACATGATATATGAAATATATGAATATGTTTTTATTATTAATTTTTCTTTTTGTTTTATATAATTTAAGATCACACTTTCCTTTGAGTAATGAAAAAATTCTGTTGGATGAATAGATAAAAATGCAACATACCATGTTGTTGTTTATTAAAAACTGATATAGCTTTGTCAGGCTTTACAAAGTAAATAAGCATATAGCATGTTTACCTAAATGTATCAGTAGACGGCCTTCACTTATACTCCAGAAACTGTCAATGGTTTTGATTTTATAAGGTAGCGAGTCTTTTATTATTACATCTCCATTAGAACATGCTACACAGATGTCACCACTGTTGATGGTCACTTTCAACTGTTTTGAAGATTTAATGTTTTCAGGTAATTTTACTGTTACATCTGAAAATTTAAAAAGGGAAAGGTCCATAAGTAATTTCATCCTACTTTAGTATCCTTGCCTTTTATGTTGATTTACTATGAAGGTGTATCCAAACATATCATCCAATTTATCGAACATTTTAATAAAGTGTAGCTACTGAGTATGTCATCCTCTTTGGCCGACTGGCTGAAACTTTTGTATATATATTGTAAATAGAATGTCCTTCAACAAATCAAGGATTGCGTCTCTGTATAAATACCATATATGGAAGTGTAAATAAACAGTCTAATTTACGCACTCCGAGTTAGTATTATTATTACGCTGTCCCTGTCAGTCTACACTCTTATAGTAGTGAGCCCTAATTTCCTACAAAAGTATATTGTTATTGCATACGTTTTTCTTTTTTTTTTGTTAATTTCCCTGCAATGACAGTTGGACTGTTCTTGTTCAAATTTTTTAATAAGCTACGTATACGTATAAATATGTATAATAATAAATATATATTTTTTGTTTTTATCTTTAAATCATCATGCATAGTCCATTTCTGCTTTTAATTTTAATGTTAAGTTTAATTTTGTGTTAGCCTTTTGTATTACTGCTTTCTTTTGTTTCTGAAAAAGGAATGAAAGGGATTTGTAATCTAATATAATATATAAAAATCTTGTATCACATGTTTGTAAACGAACTCCTTCGAAACGCCTGCACCAATTTTTATGACATTTTAAATGTATATTTGGTAGGTATGACAATAGGTCGTAAAGTATACTTTATACCCCTAGGTGATTAGGGTGTCCCTATCCAGAATTTTTATGTTCAATTCTTTAGACAATTCATTCTTGTATTTTTTTTTATTTACCATAAAAAAATACCTATAACCCCAGATTTTCAGCATCCTATCCACACTCTCTCAAATTTTATTAGCCATTTTAGTATTTTCGTATGAACAATATCCAAATGATTCATGGTTGTTCGTATTTCAAACAAAACGAAACTATTGATGTTGCTGAATGATAGATGGCGCTACATCCGCCTCAACGAAAGTTCTAACACACTTGCCCAACTCATTCATTAAACTAACCAGGTATTTGTTTAAGTGAGCCCCTCAATTGTTTGGTTTCACAATTGGAAACAGTGGGAGTCTCTATAATCGGGTTCTTGGTATTTAAAGATTTATAGATTTTGTAAAAACAATTAGAACCGGTACATGAAGACGAAGTTGCGCAGGACAGCTAAGTTTTATATCATTTAGTAAAAATTAAACTAATTTAGTTTACGAATTAACTTACAACTAATAGCATTATTTTTATTATTATTATGTTGATTTTCATGTTTTTCTTATTAACAATAAAGAAATCTATATATAAATTGGCTATAAAAAATACAGACATTTTGATTACTATATTACAATGATTCCTATATCTTATTATTTGGACAAAAAATTTGTTACTTTGTATTATTCAGAGGAATACAGAATTTAAAATCAGTTAATATAACATTTTCATCATCATAAAGCCTGCCAAACCCAAGAAATAATTTGTGGTTGAAATAATTTGGTATCTCTTCCAAAATAAAAAAGCAAATTTGGTATAAAACATTGTTTGCATTTAAACGTAATGGTATTTATCTAAACTAATTATTTATTATTACTGAAAACTTCGATCAACTAGATAAAGGATCACATACAAATCGAAGCTAAAAGCCCTCTGCGTAAATATATACTTATGTGTAGCTATTTGTATACTAAGAAAAGGAGAAAAAAGTGTTAAAACTGTTTTAAGTTCAACCTAATTAGAACCATAACACCTAGTAATAAAGTCACAAATGTTTAAAATATTATCTAATACTTACGATAAAACGAGCAAAGCAATAAATGACTCCCCTCACAAATGAAAAGACAACATAAACAACATTTAGTGTGAATTCAACCTTAACATGTAATGAATAAAGTACTTTTTCCCGTTATTCTGCGTGTTTGTGAGGGCCTAGGCCAAACATTTGTATCAGAGGTTTAAAGTCGGTAATTTTGTTCAATATTTGATATTTAGTTTAAAGCTTCAAATATGTATGACAGTAAAGTAATGTTCTCTAATAAATCATCTTGAAAATTTGCAGACATATTTTTAGGAATACAGAAAAGGATGTACAGTAACAAATACCTTTCCTAAAGGATTGGTGAAATCTTAATATAGACTGGAGTGGAGCTATGGGAAAAGTTAGCATAGTATAAATACCTACCAACTTCTGTTATATTTTGAGACCAGGAGTACTTTTCTCTTTCTGCGCCATTATATGATTCACTGTTTTTCTGTACTGGTATTACAGGTGGATTATAATCATCAGGATTTATTTCTTTGTCTTTTTCTTCTTTGGACATTCCATCATCTGTAGTTTGAGCTTCAGATGTTGTTGCAGGTTCTTCACCTTTATCTTCTTCATCATTTTCAGCAATAACTTCAACTTCTTGAGCTACAGTAGAACACATGATCTCATTGTTCACATCTGGTGGTTTAGTAGTGACGTTTGGAGTTTTCCAAGTCTTCGGGTCGCAAGCTCTGAGCACTTTTATTACAAGTTCCTCTGCGACTCCCGGTGGAAAACCCATGTTCTCATAAGAACCTTCAGGCACATAATAAAAGTCGGTCCTAAAAAGGAAAAATTGGTTGTAATTTTTTTGATAGTATAGTAAAAATATTGGGGCTGCATTAGAAATTCGCATCCTGAAATATGGATTGAGGGGGGTGAAAGGGGTAGGGGATGGGGCTGACTACCCCTCTAAACCACTCCCCCACCACTGAAAGTTATAGTAACTGAGATATTCATGATCAAAGTTTTGAGATTATATCGCTTCCGAACAATCATTGGTAATTTTGTATATTAACAACATGGTGATTTTTTAATTTAAATTTAACAGTTTGTACAATACTATGTCTATATATAAGTAGAGCACAAAATTATTGCAGAAAAAATGTAAATTTTGTGGAAAAAAATAATTTTAAGTATTTTAAACTCTTGTAACAGTACTAAAAATTATAGTAATTTTGCATAAAAAAAGGTTGAGTTATCAACTAAGAAAATAATAACTTATATGAAACTATGTATATCTAGACATTAAGGAATTTCACATTTAAGCTCATAGTGGTTAAAAAAATATTTAATATAAAACAACAAGGAATTTGATATGTCTTCGCAATTCTAACCTACATAGAGAACTAGGGCGGGAGCAAAGCTACGCTTCGCTATTTGCTTGGACCAGTTAGTTCGCTCGCTGCGCTCGCTCACCTGTGTTATGTGTGAAGAGGTCTCATGATCATACAAATAACTTATATTATATTTTTTTCTAGGATTGAGACAGTTGACTTTTGAATTAAACATAGTAGAAATAAAACAAAAAATACAAGATCTGGAAAACGTTCGTTTTTGTCATACAAATAATTTATATTGGATTTTATTGTTTTTTTTTCTGATATTATAGTGAACAATTATAAAACAACAATAAATATGTATAAAACAACAAAATTATAGTATTATAAACCTTAAAAATCCGCATCTGAAGGAAAAATGATGTTCCGTTACACGTAACTTCAAACACATATTTTAAAAAAACTACGCGTCTCCGCGGGCTGAGGGTAGTGTGTTTTGAAAGGGGTAACCAACCCCTACAAAAAATAACCCTTAACAACCCCAAATTCGTGATGCGAATTTCTAATGCCAAGCCAAAATATTATATGTTGTTATCTCCTAATAAAAAATAATAATTTTAATTGTCGTTTATAATATACCTTACCGTCTCGCTAAAAAGTTGAATATTGCTGAAAGAAAACCAAGTATAGACTTTTCATTCACTAGAATGGATGTTAAAACATCATCGTATTTCGTAAATTCACCAGAATTAGACATTTTTTACAATACAAACACTGTATTTCTTTTTAGTGTTCGTTACCGTTAGGTATCCTCTAATATAGGAATAAATCGAAATCAAACAGATGGATCTTTGATTAGCACAATATAAATGTTCTGTAATCTATTTTAATACAACAGTTTAAGTTATTTACATTGAAATTAGCTACAATTTACGAAATATCGGCAAATAAATTATCAAATCAAAAACTAGCTTTGTAAATTTGACGTTACAACAACTATCAAACGTGAAAAGTGCAAACAAATTTGTAAGCTGTCAAGAATAGTGACATGAATGGCACCACAGAGTCCTAGTCAATCAGAGGCAAAGAGTATAATAATTGGTAGGATTACAGGGAAGTTAGTACTGTCAATAAATTTTTCTCATCATCTTCTTACCTTTATCCCACCTAAGTAGGGTCGGCAGAACATGTTTTTTTTCCATATTGATACTATATTACATTTTATAGGTAGCGATATAATTACAGTGATTTAATGCCCGTAATAGTTTATGTTTTTTTACTCTGTCACAACATAATATGTTTAAATATAAAATATGCGAAAGAGCTATATAAAACACAATTCAATAGCGTGATATATTGTAGTAAGATCATTATTCATAGTTATAAACTTTATGTTCTTACTTTTTCACTTTCATTTATTACTGAACCATATTATCATAATATTGATTAAATGAAATTAATAATAATTGTTAATAGTATGTATATACCTAATTTTAAATTACACTTGCACTAGAGTGTAAGAGTAGAGTACGGAATACGTATAAAATACAATCGTTCACATGATAAACGCATGCTATACACTGACTACGATATTTATTTCAATCATTAAATCATTTTGAACTGTGCTATGGGAGCCATCATATTGGCCTTGGCTGTTTTGCCGAGCACCTTTCACTTTATCCCTACTCTACGGCAAACTGTAATGCGACATGCAATATATTGACCAAAAATGTGAGGCAATGGAAAAAAGCTTCACTTTAAAAAGTATAAGATAATAAATATAAAGACCTGCACTAAAAACAAAAAAAAGTTTTGTGGTAGTGATTCTTAGTTGATTGCTAATAAATTGCAGAATAATAATAATTATATTATCAATATAACGTAACAATATAACGTTATATCCGTAAATATATATTAAATACAATTTTTTAATGAATCAATGGCATACAAGTCGAAATATTTGATCGACTACTGTAAATATGCGGTTAAATATAATTTACTAAAGTAAAGAAATTTTATGTTGGTCACCCCGACCTGTTATTAATTTACATTCCCGCCACTTGGAGCAGCTATTTCGCTTTCGAAAGTTTCACATCCGTAAGAGAGCGGCAAGGCAAGGCGAAGTAACAAGTAGGCGAAGAAGTATCGCGCGCGAACTCGGTACACTGCAGACGATGACCGCATTCATATGAGTTTTTATTAAATTGTGAGTGAGTTGTCGTGTTCTCCGTTCCGTTGTGTGTTTACGAAAATGCTGTATAGGTGAACTATCCTGACAAGTGTTGTGATTGTGATTCTACCCTATTTATCCCGTCTTTTACTGTCTCTTCAAAGATTGTAAAAATGCCTTGTTCAGCGGTAACTTTGTCTATAGCTACCATTACAGCAATCGTAGCTGCTGCCTTGATGGCCATAGCATTTTCAACAGATAACTGGCTTTATGTTGAAGTGAAACGGAGTGTTATACAGGTAATTTTCAATTATTTTATTTTTTATAAGTTCCTAATTTTTGCAGTTACTTATCACAAAATGTAAATGCATAATATGTTATATTATAGTAATTTTATGTATGCTTATATTTGTTATATTTATTGTATATATAGAATATTTAAAATAAATAACCATAGCGTGTTTTTGGTATGTTTGAAAGTAGTTTGGTACTATGATATAATAAATACAAATTTAGTTATAAAATTAAAAAGTTGTCTAAGTTGGATTCTTTGTGGCTTTGACAACATATGCAAAGCTGGCTTGTTTTTTTGTATTATTTTATAGATTTTATTATACGTGACCACTACTGGTTCCTTTTTTTTTTTTTTTTTCGAACTGACTACGCTATTGACCATGCAAGGTCTCAACAGCTTCACCGGAACTACTACCGCTACTGGTTCCGGTTAATGTTAAAATTTAATTAATCACATAAATCGTATTATTATTTAGTTTTACTACACCTTTGAAGAATCATCAAGTTTAATTACGTAGTATGACAAAGATCATACATGTATTAATGATGAAAAAAAACTCATATTCGTTATTCGCATGTTTCTAAAAGAAATATAAAGTTACTTTCTACGAAACTATTGATAAATAGTTCTGTTTTCTCGTTATTCTAATACTGTATAATAAATGTACTGATTTTCTTTTGGTAGAAACTTCAATAAAGTAGTACGTAAAGACATTCATCGGTTCGAGTCCTTACTGCCTGACACCGTTAGAGCAGACACGTTACGCATAAATATGCACGTATTTAATGGCACGAATGTGTAGGTAACTGTAACTGTTCCGTGACTTACTCCTGGCTGCCCGTACACAATGATAAAAATATTTCGACCGATAACGATATCTTGAGGGAACGTTAACTATAGTTTTGTATATTTTAAACCATTTGAGTACTAGTAAATAAAATAAGTATTTCATTCTTATTGCTAACTTTGTCATAACTTCTTACTCTTTTTTTAAAGTAACATTTGTAGTTAACCTTGTCCGCGTTTTGCAGCGTTCAACAAACAATATTTGCTAATCACAAAACAATCTTGTTGGGTATTGGAGGATTCTGTCCGACTAGCCACCACAGTATACAAGGTGTAATTCACGAGCGAACAACACACATCACGCTGCACCTCCACACACGTGTATTACACCAGGTGTGCCTTAAACTTAAAGATAACGAACATCGACCAAATACCTTTTATTTTATGGAACCCCATATCAAATGGCAGCCCCTAGGGAGCTACACATGGCCACTTTACTTTTTGACCTGATCAAAACAGAAAATCCTAAGTATCTATATGAAAAGCTAACATGAAGGCAAGCACGTTTTACATCTTCTGTCTACACGCGTTCTGCGTCATTTCCCCTGATGATACCTAAACACAGAACCACAGCGTTCAGGGGTTCTTTTAAATATGCAGCCACTCGTTATATATAATATCCCACCACCATGTACATATAGGAAAAATAAGAAAAGTTTTAAACATAATATATTGCAGCAGTGTTTGTTACAAGTTCAAATCAAAACCGATAATAATAACAGCGTTAATTTTATGAGTGGTTCCAATTTAGTAGACGTACAACTTATCTATGTTTGCCCTGCTTTCGCACGGTCTCCGGTATATTATTTTCAGGCTTATGGTGGTGGTTTTAGGTGGGCTTTTTGGACAGGCACATTTGTAATATTTGTATATTTTTTCAATGTTTATTTTTCGATGTTGTTGTTAGCTGTTTACATGTTATAAGTTCTGTTATAGTATTGTCGAAACACCGACTACACGTCCATTACTTTGGCCTCACATCGAAAACCAGCGATGCAGTACCACTCAGTAGTACTGCAGCACTTAGCTGAATGGGGGTGCCATTGTTGGATATTCGAATAAGCTATGTATATGTTCATCTTGTTGTTTGTGATGTTATCCAGCAATAAAGACATTTTCTTTCTCTCTTCTTTCTATTCTATGGAACCCCGTTTGGAATTCCCTGCATTACACACATCCAGTAACTACATTGGTTCTATAAGGGACCTTTTCTTCTTTTCTGGTTATTTCCAACGTATACGTGTACTAGCCTCTGCGCGCGACTTCGTCCGCTGGGAATAGTTACTTTGGTTACACACAGTGTGAGCTCTCGAGAGGAAAAATAACCCCGATTTTGAAATATTCTTCATTGGTGCTTTGCTACTATTGGCTTTAGCGTGATAATATATATCCTATAGCCTTCCTCTATAAATGAGCTATTTCTAATACTGAAAGAAGTTTTCAAATGGGACCAGAAGTTCCTGAGATTAGCGCGTTTAGCAAACAAACTCTTCAGCTTTACGATATTAGATGTTGCAAACACGTTAGAGTTACGGAAAAGGATATGGGGTACTTTTCAATTGGAAAAAAGTACTGTTCCAGAGACTAATGTGAGGGTGTCGCAGACAAAATCTAGTATAGTATAATTGTGAAAGTACACTTGTTTCTATGTTTATCTATTAATCTTATTCAAACGGCTGGAAGAATTTCAAAGAAAGTCATATAATAAAATAATAAAGTTAATTATAATAAAATGGTCATTATATCGCGAAAATAGGGCATAGATTACTTTTTTGTAGCTGATAATAAAGTACCTAACACTTAAAATATGTGTCTCAATTTGCACTGCTAATCGCGGAAGGTACTTAATATGCTAAATATTAAAAAAGACTACTTTTGTGGAGAGTAAAAATCTTTTCTTTTTTACTCAACAACAAAATTGGAAAAGAACTAACTATGCATTATAATTACATAAATATTCAATAAACAATATTAAATATTCATAACTAAAATTTCTCCAAAAAAAAATATCCGATTTCACAAAAACAATTGAATGTGTAATTGTTTAGATATTTTTAGCATTCGTAATGAAGCTAAACTCGAAAGATTTTATTTGTTTATTGTACAAGAGTTCCGAACAGTTTTGTAACGTAAGAAAGCCTCGTAATTCGATGAAACTGGAACGTCTCACGGTTAATTCACTAGTTGTGTGCGCTTTAGTTTTTGCTCGAGACACTTTTTCTTTTCGGATAACGCGTTTATTTCGTTTTTTTACGGATCAACCAACCTGTTGCGACAGAGCGGATTGACTACCTGCTCGCGGCTCGAGTGCATTTTTTCTACTAGAAATAAGTCGTCAACAGAGGTATTATTATTAATAGCAATTGTTTGGGTGTCGTTCGGTGACGAATTTGTATTGTGAAAATCGGCTGCATTATTCTATATTCGTGATAAAATAAATAAAAATTGTCTTCTCAATGTCGCCAATGTTAATATAATTAACGTTTTTTTTTCTAAATCATTTTATAATATTCTTATTGAATTAAATGCTATATTTTCTTTTGTGTTTAACTCACTCTTTAACTTAACTTAACACTAACTCTTTAAGTTGATTGTCGCAAAGCGTTTATACGTGTGTTCTGACAGCAACATTTGAGAAACAGTTCTCTTTCTAGGCTTTAGTGTATTACTATCTTGGGTTATATTATCACTTAAACAATAAGCAATAATTTACTGCATTATATTGGTTAGTATTTAATAGTTTAGACAAAATATAGGCATATAATGTACCGGAAGTCATTCTATACCTACTTCATTTTCTTTGAACTTATTCCATATATTATCAAATGTAATAAAATATATATTAAAACCTGCCTAGATAATACACTTATGGTAAAAAAATAATCATATAGATTGGTTCAGCAACTTTTGGTATATAAATAAATAGCGGGCCCGGCGGACGTTATTTTGCCCTTATAATAAAAAAAAAACCTTGACAAATTATACACATAAACCTTCCTAATGAATCCCTTTATCTACTGGTGAAAACGGCAAGAAAATCCGTTCAGTAGTTTTAGAGTTTATCGCGAACAGACAGACAGATGTGACAGGTAACTTTGTTTTATATTATACTAGCTGACCCGTGCAACTTCGTCTGCATCGAATCGGTTATATAATTATTTACGACATCACATTAGAAACCTCAAAAATAACAGTATATCTCCACTATTTAATGGATGTTATTGTACATATAAACCTTCCTCTTCAATCACTCTATCTATTAAAAAAACCGCATCAAAATCCGTTGCGTAGTTTTAAAGATTTAAGCATACATAGAGATATAGGGACAGAGAAAGCGACTTCGTTTTATACTATGTAGTGATAGTGAAGTGACAGGCAGCAGACGAACAGAGATGTTGTTTTTAATAATAAGTATGCAAAGGAACATTAATTAGTCATTTGTACACAGACAAATGACCTAAGATGATTGTGAACAGAATGCGCTATATTATGTATTCACAGTTCGCACGCATATCACTCAATTAGTACTGACGAACGACAAACATTGGAAAGCTTGTGAGGCTTTGGAGAAATCGATCGTGAAAGTGATGGAATATGTGTGAAGAGATCTTTGGGCATGCATATCGCGGTAACGCGAACCGTAACCGATGTTGTATAATACCATAATAATGTACCACAATTTAGTTACAGTTGCGTAAGGATAAAATAAGACAAAATTTATAAAACATCCTCGCTTTGACTTATCCATGTGATGCACTATGAACAATATACGTCATAGATAATTAAAAAACATTATTACCCTTTTGTTACTACTGTTTTTGAGGGATATGTTACTAATAAGAATACAAACAATTCTTCAGATAGCCTCGTACAGTATGTGGAAAATTAATGTAGTAAAAATAATGTAATTTCGAGTACAATTGAGAAAAAAGATATCTAGGAAAATTGAAAAAATAAAACAATAAAATCTAACAATATAGTAATCTATATGATAATCCTAATATTCTAAAATCAGCAAAAGATATTTTCCAGCTAGAAATATGAAACTCGACCTAGTCTAAGCATTTCAACAACTACTCTTTAAGTTATAAGAAAAACATATCTCGATTTATCTCGGTTGAAGAAATTCTGGTTTAAAAATATGACTAAAGGGTTATCCATTAATTATGTGAGGTTTTTTTTATTTGCTACTATCCTTTTTTTTATGTGGCAAACGAACAGGTGGGTCACCTGATGTTAAGTGATCACCACCGTCCATGGACATTAACAACACCAGAGGAGTTGCAAGTGCTTTGCCACCCTTTGGGGGAAGGGTTAGGGGAGGGAGAGGAGAGAGGAGGGGAGGTGAGCTTCCGGCGCTCTCACTGACCGAACGAAACGCAACAATGCAAGTACTGTTACTTCACGTCGGTTTTCTATGAGCGGGTGGTACTACCCCGGACGAGCCGACCCATTCATGTTGAAACCAGTAATAGTTTCGACGTGGCTCTACCACCGTTATCTACCTTTATCTTAACCTTTATCTACACGAGAATTACCTTATAATTTTTAGTTACAATTTTTATTATATGTTCATATATTTCTCTATACTTTTCTATGCAATCCTAGGCATAAACAATATCACTACATATTATAAAACAAAGTACTTTGCCACGTCTGTATGTCTGTTCGCGATAAACTCAAAAACTACTGAATGGATTTTCATGCGCTTTTCACCAGTACATAAAATGATTAATGAGGAAGGTTTAGATACATAATTTGTCATGGTTTCTTTAAATTATCTGGGACGACAACATCCACCGGGTCCGCTATTTGAATAGAAAATGTTATCTGTAAATATATATATCAACTACCTGACCCGGCGGACGTTGTCCTGCGTTATAAAATCCTAAAAGTCAACCGGAGCGCCACCTACCGGGTGAATCTAAACCATTCACGGATCCACGGAACACACACACAAAATTTCAACAGAATCGGTCCAGCCGTTTAGGAGGAGTTCAGTGACATAGACACGTACAGAAGAAATTTATATATAAAGATATAAAGACAATATATATTATTAGAATTAAAAAGTTGAAAACAGGTTTTTATTCATTGTTGTTCTTTGTTCATAAAAAACACTTATATGACAGTGAGTGAGAAAATAAGAGATTCTATAAAGATGTGTTAGAACATACAAGCATTTAATTTAAACTCGTCCGTCGTTCACTGCTCTCTTGAAATAGGAAACCACAAATACAATAGTTTTTTTTTATTTAGACAGGAAACGACATTAAAAGGTGAAAGGAGTTTATTTATTGAGGTACGCGGAGCGCACCGGATGTTTGTTTATCATGCCAAAATACACGGCTCGCTTTAAAAACTGGTTATCTTTATTTGAGGACAAGACAGACGTTAACCAAGCTGTTTTGCATTTCTTTTATACGTGTAAACAGTGCGAAACATCTTTCGATCATTCCATATATAGTAATTCCATATACTGTTCAATTATTCCCAATGAACTATATTTTCTATTTAATAAAAGTCTTTTACTGGTATTATAATGAGACAAAAGGGTACAGAGATGTTCACTGGTGTAGACGCAGACACAAAGAGAATAACCACAGAGTTAATCATACTTATTTAGTTTATCATAGATTATTTAAATAGCATAGCTTATAGCAAAACTGTTATGTTATATATTAATTTCCAACTTATACCTTTGTGTCGTATATAAGACACCTTTAAGACGAGACGCGGGTAGCTTATTCTTTACTCCCATAGAGTAACGAACCTTTGAAGTGTAAGCGGTTTCATAACTCTATGCTTTACTCCATACAAATGTCACATCTTTAGTTATATTCCTAGGTAACAGCATCAGAGTAAATATTTTTGCACTATGCAAACTATTTATGTCAATATTATGTTCATATATATTGATTGAAATTAAATATGTTAATATCTATGAACCTTCTAAAAGTAGTAAAATTACCCATTTATATCGCCTTTGTCAGATATTTAACAATCATATTCGAAGAATATAATAAATAAAGTAAAAATATGCAGACGTAGCCTAATTTCTTCTTAATTTTGAAAAAAGGTGAAAACTTCCTATAATTCTCAAGAAGGGAATAGAGAAATAAGTTATCATGATTTTGTCTATTCTATATAGTTATAAACAGTGTGAATTGTAGTTGTGTCTCATCTGTTCCATTTGATAATTCAGGTAGAGTGCGACAGCAGTAGACGTATTCTACAAATTCCTTGTAGAAAACATATTGCCCATGTTTAGATATTCAATGCATAAATATCGCAGTTTTTATCTTATTCAAATATAAATTAAAAGCAATCTTCTTATGCAATCTTTCATTAAAACCGAGTAAAATGATGGTAAATAAAACAAGTTTTAATAGTTTTTAACGATGAACTTAAAAATAAAATTAAAGCAGGGGTGTTTTATTTGAAATGAAACCTTATGTATACAGAAACAATAACCTTTTTACAGTCAAAAACTCCGGTAATCTATACATATAATAAGAATTGATTTTTGTGAAAAAAACTTGTTGCAGGTGTCTAGGAATAAGTAATAGAATACATATCAATCATTTTTAGAAATGTCTGTCTGTCTGTCTGTCTGTCTGTCTGTCTGTTTGTATGAACACGCATCACTGCTAAAGTACTGAGTTCACAATAAATCATAAAGCATATCCTCGAGAGTAGCTTAGTATTTGTTTCATTAAAATCGGTCCACTCTATCAAAAGTTATTGTAATTTTAATGACGACCCGAGGTAAGTACGAGAGAAAAGTAGTAATCTATGAGTATAATAATAATATATATTAATATATATATATATAATATAAGTATATTATAAAGCTATTGGTTTGGTTGAACGCGCTAATCTCAGGAACTACTGGTCCGATTTGAAAAAATATTTCAGTGTTAGATAGCTTATTTATCGAGAAGGCTATATCATCACGCTAAGACCAATATTAACGGAGCACTAACGAAGAATGTCTCAAAATCGGAGTTTTTTTTCCTTTTGAGAGCTTCCGTTGCGTGTTAGCGTTAGCCCAAAATAACTGTTTCACGCGAACGAAGTCGCGGGTAAAAGCTATTTATAGAATAATACCTGATTTTCGCAACTATATATTATATACGTATTTAATAAAAATACATTTCCTTTGATAAGGATAAGTAGTTCTAATACTAAACACTTACAAACATATTCACATTATCGTATAATAATAGTGTGTCTAGAAACTATAACAAAACCTTCGATCAACAATAACTATTGTTAAAAGTGTTAAAAGTTATTGTTGATCAAAGAACAAAACCTTTGAAAACTGGTAGTTCTAAATTAGATCCTGTTGTGAATAGTTAAGCTCGATAATTTATAATTAGAACTTCTAATTATAAATTATCGAGCTTAACTATTCATAACAGGTTGAGGTATATTTGTCACCACAATTAAATCATCCATAGCAGGTACCTTGGTACCTACGACAACCCACTTTCATAATGCGACAATGAATGCTTCTCACGACTTCCGACTGATAGATTCAATTACGCTATCTTTGTGAGACTGTCAATGCTATTAACAGCATAGACTTCGGGTGTCAATGCTATGTTTTATATGAAATTGTTTAGAATTTACTAACGTTTGACCATCATCTCACCTAATTTATATGATGTGGTCTAACATAGTAAACACGCTAAACGGAACGCCGGGTTTACTGTCAGCAACTGAAATACATCTATAAGTGTTTTTGCTGCATGCTATGGTTTTGATATCTATAACAGTCGGTCCTACAGTTTTCTGTCAACAAACTCATTTAAACCGCCATCTATTCACGACTGGTGAAACTTACAATTAATAACAATAATCAACATTGATAACAATTAAATTTATAATTAAAAAATATTGAGACCATTAATCCGGAACGCCGGGTTTACTGTCAGCAACTGAAATACATCTATAAGTGTTTTTGCTGCTATGCATGCTATGGTTTTGATATCTATAACAGTTGCTCCTACAGTTTTCTGTCAACAAACTAATTTAAACCGCCATCTATTCACGACTGGTGAAACTTACAATTAATAACAATAATCAACATTGGTAACAATTAAATTTATAATTAAAAAATATTGAGACCATTAATCCGGAACGCGGGATTTACTGTCAGCAACTGAAATACATCTATAAGTGTTTTTGCTGCTATGCATGCTATGGTTTTGATATCTATAACAGTTGCTCCTACAGTTTTCTGTCAACAAACTAATTTAAACCGCCATCTATTCACGACTGGTGAAACTTACAATTAATAACAATAATCAACATTGATAACAATTAAATTTATAATTAAAAAATATTGAGACCATTAATCCGGAACGCGGGATTTACTGTCAGCAACTGAAATACATCTATAAGTGTTTTTGCTGCTATGCATGCTATGGTTTTGATATCTATAACAGTTGCTCCTACAGTTTTCTGTCAACAAACTAATTTAAACCGCCATCTATTCACGACTGGTGAAACTTACAATTAATAACAATAATCAACATTGATAACAATTAAATTTATAATTAAAAAATATTGAGACCATTAATCCGGAACGCGGGATTTACTGTCAGCAACTGAAATACATCTATAAGTGTTTTTGTGCTATGCATGCTATGGTTTTGATCGCGATGTATATCTTCAGTGAAAGCTTCGCAAGAATTCTATTTTACGTAAATCGATGCGGTGACCCAACACACTAATTACTGAGCCATCACCTCATTGGGTTATTCATTGACAATGTCTCAGGAATATGTTTGTTATTCCCCTATTTAATTGATATACTTCTTAAGAAATTCAAAAGAAAGTTGACTGGTTTGTTTCTAATGGCGTGGGTAAACGTTGGTACATATTATAGATTGAAAATTTTTGTTCTTCTTCTTCCTTATTATAAGTAATAAACCAATTAAAACTTATTTATATGGTAATTCATGAAGTAGCTAATTAATTTATTTTGAAATTGTAATTATTATGATATTTTATTTGACGAAATTAAAATTATGCAATAAAGTTACATAACTCGTAAAGTGTACTTAATTAATATCAATAAACCAAGTTTTATGTGAAGAAATAACATAATTTATTATTATAATTACGAAAAATACTTCAGACTATCAGGGACATAAATAAACGTAGAATAGAGAGAAGTGAGAGTTTTCTTGTCGACTTACTGCACGTAGAATTCAGTATACGCACGACTGTATTAAACTGATAATCGACGTTGACCGATGTAATTTGATGCAGTGAACGCAAGACAGATTTAGGGTTAATTTAACTTAGCCGAACGTTAAAAGTATTTGTGAGCATGAATAATTTCATTCTAGTGATTTTTTAAATGAAATAATACGTCATTTCAAACTGAAACCTTTATACATCATAAAACTGTGGTCGAATTTCTTGCCATGGTTAGAGATTATTATCGTTTTTGTATGCACTATTATAAATATTTGCTTGTTTATCAATTACTCGGGAAACCGGAGTTTTATGTAAACAGTTTCTATAAAAATAATACCCATGATTAATTGCTTATTGCAAATAGGAATATCAGAAAGTGTGGCTAATCTATCATAGCTTTTCATTGCCTTTCACGACCGTAACTTAGCTATGTTCGATTCAAATGCTTAAACAATAAAAAGTCAGCCTTCAGACTCGATCAAATCAGACTCTTTGTGGTTTCATAGACTGTTTCTGATGCACTGACCACAGGCATACTAATGTTTAGTATTACACTAATCACGTATAGTGTCGAATGCAGTCAGGTATGCCAATAAATACTTCGTAGATACTGTCACTATTTATTTGGCCAGAGCTTCGCCTTACAATACTTCGTATATAATAAGTGCCTAGATATCACCAACATCTTGCCTTTTAAAGGCCCATCTATATAAGTCAAAGCGATTACTATTTATACATAATTCCGCAAAATAATTTAAGTAACACAAAAATAATAAAGTATGAACAAATTAATGTTATTTAAGCTATACAACTGTTATTTTATATAATTATCCTTATTTATGTATCTCTAATATGTTTACTAATCTGTTTCGACATGTAGATGAGCGACATCTTGCCTTTCATGGCCGAACTATGAAATCAAAGAATATTATTCATAATGATCAAACTAATGATTCAATTCTATATAATGGTATCCATTATTATTTAAGTCTTATTAAAATCTATATAATATTAATAATTCTTATTTATGTATCATTAATATGGTGGTGCTAGTGTCAATGTGTCTCTCTAATATGGTGGCGCTAGTATCAATGTGTATCTCTAATATGTTGGCGCTAGTGTCGATGTATATTTATAATATGGTGGCGCTAATATCAATGTTCCGGTCGTGTTGTAGTCTCGTCTCTTGAATGTGATGCAGCGGCACCGGCGGTGGGTGATAACATTAGATACATATAAAAGTAACTGAGAGTGCTGATAATAACTCAACATTAGAATTATTAGCTAAGGAAGATCGAATAAAAATGTCCTGTTCTTAAATATACCAGGTTCTTCATTTCTCTCAAGACTTATAGACACACCTTAAACTTGTGAGATTTGAGTCCTTTTCGTAATTATGATCTTGCGTTATTTTAAACATGGTACAAGGGTACTTTGCCTTCAAAAACCCGTTTCCTTGTAAATCGATAATCGACCTATCATTTGCATTAAAATAATATTATAACATGCATTGAAAAAGCGCCCGTACGACAGAGATCGTAGAATCGTTTAATCGTTTATCGTATGGACCCTTGTCGATTCTTATTGTATGATTTTTTTATAAACTGCTATTAATTTTGCATTGGATTATTTATTTCTGGCGTCAGTCTTTCCGATTATCTATACCGCAGAAGTTATCAACAAGACATCGAATAAGCATCTACTTGGTAAGCTTCTATTAAGTAATAGATTCATTATACCATACATAAAATTATGAAAAGAGCCAATTTATAACGCAGATATCATATGAACGAAACTGTATAATTGCTAAATGAAATAAATTCCTATGCATTCGCATAACGACACCGGTTGTAATATTTATTGCCAAACATTTTCTTTGTGTATCATTTCTCACTACTCTCAGGATTGTTACGTGTTGTGTCATATTGCAGTTACCAATTTCAACGGTGGTTATATTCAGAAATGTATAATTCCGTATATTAGATGATTGTCGTATATTCTTATGTTATTTACTAGCTGATTCCCGCGATTTTGTCTGCGTCGTTTATTATCTCAATTGTTTTGTTGTCTCAAAGGGATTAGGCAGCGTTTTGGACGAAAGCTCCCAGGCGGCTTGACTTTTTCCGACATTTCCAATAGATATGTGTATCATAGGAGGAAAACGTACAGGTAGGTCACCTGATGTTAGGTAATCACCACCGTCCGTAGACACTTTCAACACCAGGGGAGTCGCGAGTGCGTTGCCAGCCTGTGTTCGGTGGAATGGTGAGAAGGGGGAGGAGAGTACCTTAAACCAGTAATAGCTTCAGCGTGGTTTTACCACCTAAAGTTATATCGTTATAATTCAACTAATTTAGCAAAAATCTTGATAAAATATATATCTAAAAACCTGCCTCGTGAATCACTCTATCTAATAACGAAAACTGCACAAAAATCCGCTCAGTAGTTTTTGAGGTTATCGTGAACAGACAGACAGATGCGGTGGGGGACTATGTTTTTTAATAAGTAGTAATATGTGACTTCAGAAATTCTGTCTAGCAATGTTTTATTTACTTGTGACTCATTCTTCCGCGATTCAAAGACCATTGTATTTCAAGTCTGGTTTATCTGCGAATACAAAAATATTTAACTTTGAGTCCTTCTATCTTATCAGCTTCATTCTTCAACTACTCTGTAAAGGATCCTATTGTCTTCCATAGTTATCTTGTAATATTATGAATCATAAAACGTTTTGTTTGTTAGTGTGCTCCTAACTCGGAAACTGCTTGTCCCGTTTGATATTTTTTTGTTTTTTCATTAAAGTAAATACTTTAGTGAGATTTTTGTATTTATTATGTTGTAACGTTTATTTGTCAGCAAAACGAGATGTGGAAGTAGTGTTTGATACGAAAAAAAATGCTACCACCTTTTCCTTTCCTTACAAGATAGTGTCTGATCTATCTATACTAATATTATAAAGCTAGAGGGTTTGTTTTATTGAACGCGCTAATCTCAGGAAACACTGGTCCGATTTGAAAAATTATTTCAGTGTTAGATAGCTCATTTGTTTAGGAAGGCTATATATTATCACGCTAAGGCCAATAGGAGCCGAGCACAAATGAAGAATTTTTCATAATATTTTTTTTTCTTTTGAGAGCTTTCGCTGCGTGTTTGCCCAAAGTAACTATTCCACACGAACGAATCCGCGAGCAGAAGCTAGTTCTAGATAAAACAGTAAATACGAGATAAAGTGCGACTGCGACAGCATTTCTGACATAATATAGTCTTCTTTTAAAAGGCTACTTAAAATTTACTTTTACCCGTGGCTTCGCTAGATATGTAGATTTGGTTTATCCCTCGCAACAGTACATTTATTGGACATGAAAGGTACCCTACGTCATGTACCCCTGACCAAAGTGTATGCAAAATTTCACTATGCCGATCATAGTGAGCAATTTAGGTGTGAAAGCGTAACTAATAAACTCACTTTCCCATTTATAATATTAATATCGATTACTGGCAACTTGTTTTCTGTATTGTAGTTTTTAGTTTTATGTCCTTATTTGAACAGTTATATCTTTAGAAATAAATCAACACATTATTACTTATAATTAACGAGCTTTGTTTGTTCGTGAATCATGAATGAGCGGACTATTGTGATTTTATGAGTGATAATTGCAGATTAATGTTTGGAACGTAATTTTTTTTTGTTTGATATAGAAAATACTACAATACGAGTACTAGTAAAAGTATAGATTACTAGCTTCTATTCTATATAGTATTAATACTTTTTTTTGGATGAATGGTGGTAACCCAAGGTTTTTCTGGACCCCAGATATGTATGCGAAATTGTACGATAATCGGTTCTCTCTTCTCCCTACAAGTTTTATCAGCTATACTAGCTTTTCTTCGCGGCGTCGCCCGTGGTAATATATATTTGACTTAACTTTCGGGAACAGTACTCTTCTTTTGGATGAAAAGCACCTCATGTTCTTTCAATTTCTTGTAATATACACGTACAATACTTCTATACAAAATTGCATTACAATCCGCAAAGTATAGTTCAATTGCGTACATTTTAAAGAATATTTTGTACGGTAATATTCGTTTGCAGTTTAATTACCAGACACTACATATAGCTCATTGCTTAATATAGTCTATGATTATCATAAAGTTGCATAGTATGATTGTATTTTTTGTCTCACACGTTCAAGTAAAACTGGTTGTTGAAAGGCGAACACGTCAGGTTGTTTAACTTTATACATGTTGTTGGAAATACCGTTTAATTCTCTAGTGTTAGGCTTATTTGTGAACGGGCGTCGGGTTTCACACTATGTGTGTTAATTGACACGAACGAAAAATAATGGAAACATAAATCAGTGATTTTGCCTAAAAGTCCGAAATTAGACATGTATGTATTATGACATATAAAAATCCAAAACGCACAGTCTCGGATAAAAGTAGCGCTCAAAACAGGCGGCAAAAACTCCCCAATATACATACGTGGTAATAGTTATGCGATAAACTTATAATTTTGCATATTCAACTTTACTTTGAATGGTTTACAGTTGTTTTTACAAGGACGCGAGGCTATTTGAGTATGCAGTCAGCATAATCCAAAATTATAATTTGCCGCCTATATTGTGGTCCAACAAATTTCTATCAATGAATATAAACTCATGTTCAGTCTTTCAGGCTGAACTCTTTGCTATATACAAAGCTTGTTCTTGGGCTAACTCTAATCATCCGTATTTACATCTTTCCATATACTGTGATTCGCAAGCGGCCAAAGGGGCTATGCGTGATCGAAGCAATGCACACCCTCTAGTTTCCAAAACACATAAACTCATCAACACACGTATGCCTTACATTGTACATCTGACATGGATCAGAAGTGACGCCGGATCTATTGAAAACACGCTGCCGCTCTACATTCTGCACCTAGCTATGCATTTTTCCCGATGAGTTTCGCCAAGCGAGAAATCCGCGCTGAGCATCACAGGGTGGGGCAGGCTAGATAAACTCTCCTCAGGGTAGATACACGTTTACCCAAATTGGAGGATATTATAAAATTACGTACATGTATTGGACTTTCATTCCATGTGACACTAATATTAACTGGACTTGGGTATTGTAAATAATACCTTAATCGCTTCAAAATTATTGACGACAACACCTGCCCCTGCGATAACACACCAGTGCAAAGCTTTGAACACTTGTTTCAAGATTGCCCCAGGCTTAGCACGAAGAGACTAGGGCACATAATGCTTTTTGATAATCTTCGTACATGTCCATTCGATCTTTTGGGCTTGATGGAGGTGTCTGCAGTCAAATCGGTCAATAATTTTGTCAAGTATGTCAGTCTAATCATAAAACATTTAACGAACTTTGAACATTACTACGACTTTCTTACCTACATCTAAATCATTTCGAAATAACTACGACTCTCTGGCTTGTATCTATATCAGGACTAACAAATCTTGAAGACTTAATATTATGCTCATGCAACACGTCAAAGGAGTGAGAAATGAATCGTGTCGAATTGCGATCACCCCTCTTAAAGGGTTATATTGTCTATTCCAAATGAACTCTTTGGGAAAACAACAAGATTGGAAAAAAAAACAAAATTATGCATTCGTTTTTGTGTACCGTCTGAGACGTTAAGTGTGCATCTTGGGATTTTGTATATCAATGCATGTAAGTAACGATATTCCAAG
This sequence comes from Antheraea pernyi, assembly GCA_015888305.1. Taxonomy (NCBI): domain Eukaryota; kingdom Metazoa; phylum Arthropoda; class Insecta; order Lepidoptera; family Saturniidae; genus Antheraea; species Antheraea pernyi. Next base: position 475,577 of record MU158822.1, read on the forward strand.
AAACTGTAGATACATCATAAACGATTCGACAGCGCCTTGTTAAAACTTGACTAACTAGCTTATTTTTGACGGCTGCCTCGTCAATCCGCCCGTATCTAAGCAACATATAACTATTTCTTTTTCACCACCAATATTGAGAATATACCATCTTACTTCCACATTTTATCAGACAGTGTAGCGTTACAATATTACTTTACATATGTGTGCGTTATCGTACTATTTGTTTTGTCAAAATATCATGTAGGTAAAGTATTTACAGATTTTAGTTAAAATATCATTGCATGTAAGTCCGAAATGTGGAGTCGGTTTTCGGTTTAGCTTACTTCTTTTGTGTTTCTCGTGATAGCTCTCTAAGGCATTGATCTCGTATCAGATTTCTTTATATTTATTTAGATGATGGGACTGATGTTACTCCCGCCCGCAGGAAGTGTACCTCTCAATCCACTGTAAATATTGTCTGGGTGCTTCTAAATAGTAACAAATTTTTACCTGGGCACTGTTCCAAATAAATTGAACCTCGCAGCAACAAATAGAGTAATCAATCAGTTGACGATAATAAAAATGGATACCCTACATAGCCATATGATTAAGTAAATTAATGTCTATTTTAAAATAATAATAAAAAAATAATATTTGAAAATGACAACGAAGCAACACACAGTAATATATAGAGTTCTTTGTATGATTTCAAGGTAGTCAAGTTTTTGCTCCTAGGCAATCGTAATGTAAAGTCTGATGTTTAAAACTTAAATCGAACGATTTATTTTTAACTAGCTGGTACCCATGACTTCGTTTACATGACAAAGGTTTAGTTCCTACAACTACGTCTTATTGGATTAAATATGGACTGTCTTTTATTCCTTTTAATTGTAATTTTCTCATTATTACTCAATGATTGATTAAATTTTAAAAGTACTATAACTATTTAAATATTGTGATCAGTGATTTAATAAATAATCCTATCATATTCTTACTATCTGTTACCCGCGAATTCGTCTACGTGAAATTTAACAAAAGAAAATTTCGTCCGCTATAAATGTGCGTTTGGAGCGGGCACGGTATTGAACACTGTTTCTTTAGTTCATTATATTTGTGCGGGACCTTTTTTTTCTAACATAAACGTAGATTAAGTTATTCCTTATAATATCAGCTTTCTGCTAACGAACGTTCAGTCAAAATCGGTCCAACCAAATCGTAGATTAACCGAAACACGGTGTCAAAAATTTTGTTTTTTTTTTTGTAATTATTAGTGTATATACTTATATTATTTAATATAAAACTAGCTAAATAATAAAAAGCTCTTTTTTGACTGTACATATAGAAACTTTTTTTTGTTTGTATAGATTACAATCATTATTAACTCGTTCTTAAACTTAAGAAACAATAAAGGATTATATTGCGGAATGAAATAATGATACGTTTGGTGGCTGCTGTGCAATTATACGACATATTCCAGTTTTTATTAAGGTTCGTATAACAAGGGGCTATGAACGACATTGCAAGGTGAGCGAGTCCTGTCTGGCGTTGGGGCCTGAGCGCAAGTGCTCAGTCGAACGTCAACCCATTATAAAAACGTTGACTTGGACACAGCTGTCACGTTCGAACAGGTTACTGGGAAAGACATTACCTGAACTTACAAAGTTATGTTTGTGGAAATTTTTCATTGTTTTGATTATCTGGTATAAAGTTTTCTGGTTTTGTATAATAAATAAACTAAATTATTCCAAAGGATGATTCCTTTTTTAAACCCGTCGTCTACCAATCTACTCATCTATCACTCTACCAAAATAGTTAAAAAAAAATTGGTTGTCTGTAAAGTCGGTTTACGGGCGATAATTTTACGTGATAACGACTCGGACGCATCGGCTGGTGGAGTGGAAGAGAGATAGATTCGTCATAAGTCGATCGCGCCTCTCTGTTGTTTGTTCCGCGCTCTCGGTTGCACGCTCGGCTTAGGCGAAACGTGTCAATGAGTCATGCTTTTTCGTGCGTGCAGCCGGCGTTCATCATAAGACGTTATCACGTTAAAGAGAAATACAGAGCTTTAATAAAATATACTGTTATCATATTAATATTACTTTAATGTTATACTAAATGCACATGCACATGTTTAAGTTAAAAAAAAAGACTGTATACATACATACATCCGAAAAACAACGAACGGTCTATCTGATCTGTTTGGTAAAATAAATATAGGTGAGAGAGTTCAATAAGTTATTGACATCCGTTAATTAACAATTAGGTTTAACCCAAAAGATAAAGTTCAATGAAATGACAAAAAGGAAACAAACAAGGAAATAATTTAAATATCTTTTTTTGACTTTCTATATCTAATCTTATTCTATGTACGAAGTCATTACACATATATCATATCTATCTTCAAAAGTCGGTATAAAATATTAACTCGTACTACATTTATATTATAGTGACATTGACGTGTCATTTTATTTGCATTTATTTTTCTATTATAGTTTTCATATTTTATATTATGATGGTTTACTATATTATTATTAAAAAACTCTGAATCCAAGAATCCTGAAAAAAAAACACGAAAATGCAGTTCTCGGGAATAGTCTAAACTTGGCTACATAAAAATAAGCTGTTACATAAAAATGGCAATATAGAAAGCAAACCATAATCTTGAAGAACTTCGTTTTTAACCAGAACGGTGGTGCCTCTCGAGCAGAAACTATAATAGCTAACCAAAGCTAAAGCCTACAGAAAAATTGTAAGGCTAAAAGATCAGACTTCTGAACTATATAATAATAATAATAATTGTAAAAACAGTGCTACAACAAAATAATCCCAAGGAGGGTTGATGTCAGGCAGGCGGCCGATCGTAAAAATTAAGCCAAATCATATACCACAACATGACAAACTTAGGTGGGATAAGGGTAAGAAGAAGAAGACTACATTTATATTATGTTGTTTGTCATAATGTATCTTAGTAATGCGGTATCTTAAGCATGTTGTTGATTTTATTTAATTGTTTGTATGATATCATCTGCCTATCGCATTCCGAACGTGATCGGTCATAGAGTAACAAAACTATGTTTATATGAATGCAAAATTGGATATGAGTATCTTTTTTAATACCGGATATAATCTGTTGGTTTTTTTGTAGATGTGTTGTGAATCTTTATTGTTTAATTTATCAAATCAAATCAAATCAAAAATACTTTATTCAGTTTAGGCCCTAATAAGGCGCTTATGAACGTCAAAACTACCACCGGTTCGGAAAACAACCCAGTCACCGAGAAGAACCGGCAAGAAACTCGATTGGGTACATCTTTTTAACATATATATATATATTTCAAATACATTATACGTTACAATACCGTTTTTAGTGGATGCACAGAGAGGAGTCAATTCCAGACGTCACCATCGTTCACGTATTGATCCACTCTATAGTAGCCTTTCGACACTAAAACCCGCTTGACATGGTGCTTAAATTTACAGTCCGGCAAATCGGTAATATGTTTTGGGACTTTATTGTAAAACCTAACACTATTACCTAAGAAACTATTACTGGTTTTGCTAAGTCTGAAACATGGGACGACCAGTTTGTCATAAATTCTAGATAGATTTAGATCATTTTAGAACAAACTAATACCTGATTATAGTTAGTAATCGTGAATAGATCATTTATTGCCTCAAACTTTCTTCGTAATGTCTAGTAGTAAGATGTGCGAAAGATTAAATAGTCTACAATTGTTCTAGCAATGATGTTTACGTACGTAATAATTTAATTTAAAAAAATACGTGCCTGGATTTCACGTAACAAGCTTACCTGTACTGTATAAAACAAAGTAATATTTGCATTATTCCTTAATTAAATTATATTTACATTAATTTGTAATAGTTTACTTCTCATCTCCCCTCCCCTTCCACTTTCCTCTTCCCTTCCTCTCTCCGTTTGTTTGATATTTACATTTTTTAGATTATTCTAGCCTTGGAATGGAAGAGTATATCATGGAAGTATAAATAAAATAGGCAAGGGCTTTACTACCATATAGGGGATGAAGGGTAAACTTCAACATGAAAGTCGAGAGCGCCAGATAACCCACCTCCCCTGCCCATTCCCTGGCGTTGCAAGTGTATATGGACGGTGGTGATCACTTAAAATCAGGTGACCCACCTGTTCGTTTGCCTCCTATGATATATAAAAAAAAAACTTCTTCGGGACAAAAGATCTAAACTGTATTAGAGCTTTAACTTCACACAATTAGGGCGACTTGCACCAAAACCTTCAAAATCAGGTATACTTTTTAAATTGAATTTAATGCTAAAACCAGATTTCATTTATAAGAGTAATTCATACTTCAATTTATTTTAATTAAATTAATTACTACGCTATTGACCTAGCAAAGTCTTAACAGCTTCACCGTACTACTAAGGCGAGCGCTTAAGCCGATGAATATTTCAATATATTTTTTATTATTCAAAAGGAATGTTATTTTTAAAACGAACTGAGAAGTTATTAAAACCTAGATTATGACTGCCATTGTCGAGTACATAAATGTTATTACAAGTTGCTTGTGATACCTTCAATGTTCCATCAACTGTTTGTCTGTATCATGGCGAGTGTTCTGAAGAGTTATTCAACTTGATCCCTTCCTCTCCTTTTCATAACCGCACCACACGTGCTGGTCTTCGGAGCCACAGTTTTACGGTAAATCCTATCTGGGCACGAACTAAAAAGTTCGCAACATCTTATCTTTGCCGTACCGTGAAGCTGTGGAACAAACTCCCGGCCAGTGTGTTTCCTTCTTCCTATGACATGGGGTCCTTCAAGCGCAACGTGAAGAGATACTTACGCAGGCCGGCATGACAGCGGCGACCGGCGATGGATCGTGTGTCTCTCGGTGGTCGCCATTGTTTTTGGATTGTACTGTGCTTACCATCAGGCACAGTACAGTCACTTTGCCGAGCTACTATAAAAAAAAAAAAATCAAGATCGTTGCTCACTTGTTAGAACTTTCCAGACTTTTGTGGCTTCTCAGAATTTATGCTCCGTAGTGTTATTTTCTATCGACTTCACTCGTGCAAAATATAGAGTCATATAACATACGATTTTGGATAAAATATAAAAATCACTACATGATAGACTAAATGCCGAAAAAAAAAAACTAAAGTAGTCTATACTGAACTGAACAGTATAGAAAATAGCATAGGTTTCAGCGAAAGTTAATAATGATAGTCTACAGTCTGGAGTGAACGTGGCTTTGTAATTACTATCACGGTTGCATCGTTTGATGTGTGGGGAAAGTGGCTAAATAATTCAATCACTTACATGAAAGAAAATGCAAATGTTAGTTTCTACGTCCAAATTATAATGTTTTGTGATTGTATAATTAATTTGATTTCAATAACGAAGTACAAGTTATCGTTTAGCTATTCGTCATTATCATCCTACCCTTATCCCATTTCAATAAAGTCGGCGTAACGTATTTTTCTCTTTCAAGAGAGAATATCATCTCAGTATTCACACGTTGTAAAGTCTCACTAATCCGGCACTTCAATAGCCCGATCCAATACGTCCAATAATCCGGCACACTGACAGGTCCGGGTTTTTCGTGGATTACAATGAATCCCCAGAGGCTGTCGCTATCACGTCCGCACTGCGTTTTAATTTGTTTACCGATACTTTTTTTTATGGAAGTTTTGTCATTTTTTTAAAGATCCTACTAATCAAGCCCAGTGCCGCAGGGAACTTTTAAAAAGTAAAAATTAACGGACACTATACACCCAGATTCAGAAGAAATACTTGTAGATTAGACAAATACTGTGCGGCAAGGCGATCCAACTAACTATTGCGCCGTCCGTGCAGTCAAATATCAACTACAGTTCATACATATATCATTAGAGAACAAAGTATTACCACAAACGATTTAATAAATAGCAGATGTTAGTGCTTGTGGCTAAAACAAAATTATATTTACGTTACAGACATAAGCGAAAGTAAAAATTAGAAAGTTTTCTAGTTAACCAAAAATACATATGATAAAATGTTATCCTAACATGGTCAAGTGACATTGTTTTATCAGTTCACAAAATAGGTGATCGACTCACGAGGAATGTTGTCGGGAAAGTGGGTTTATTTCATTGCATACTTAATACCGCACGTAATATTTTTTTTAAGTAAGGAAATCTTACGCGACTTTCTTTTTTCATGATAATAATTGTAAAAAAAACAGTTATTAATATACGAACCGTAAAAATTTGGTAGATTTTTGAAAAGGGAAATACTCGACTTTGAGTTTATGTAATTTCGGTATTGTTTAATTTTAAATAGTTTTTTTTAGTGAAATTTCTTATGGTACGTTAGAGAACATTATGCGTTAAATACCTTATAATTATAAATACGAGTATACTGTTAACTGTTTATAATACGGGACTTAGTATAGTACATAGTTTATGAGCATTCTCATATATTGTACATACATATATGATTTATAGTAACCAAAGAAGTTTCACACTTAAGCGCAATGTTTTTTTATGTACCTATTACTTCATATCACCTAATTGTTAGCGAAAAGTTTAATACTGCTTTAGTAGAATTGTTATTATCCTACTGAAGCTTTATTGGATCGTATGAATGATTTTGTTTTTCGACTAGACTCAAGCTGTTGACCTGATGGGTTTTAACAATTGCATTGGGCATTACCAACTGCATTAGACTATGTGACGACCGCGGAAGGGGTACAGCCGAAATGGCAACTAAGAATGGCGCAAATAAACCAAAGAGGCCGAACTTCCGACGGGCTATTACACTGTATGAAATTCTATAATTCCTATACAATTTTATATTTGGCGATACTTATTCGTTCGCTTTTTCTGATAAACTTCTTTATTTATTTATTATGTGCTCATCGACGAACAAGGTTGAATTATTAAATACAAAAGCATCATGTGCCGTAGAAATGAGGCTTTACTATTTACACGGTTAAAATTACATTGAACAATAGGTAAACGAAAACGAAAGTTAAAATTAAATTTAAGATGTAGAAAGCAGGGTCTGTGTGTGAATGTATATTAAATTTAATGGATATGTGTGAAAGAGAGAGAGTATGCGTATTTAATACCATAATAATGTTATAATGATTATAATATGTGTGTTCACAAAAGAATATATTACACTAGCTATACCCGCGGTTCTTTCCGTATGAGTTATACTTTTTTAATAGAAGTTTACTACATGCTTTGTATTTCTGTACCTAAAAACAATATATGCGCTGCTCTTCCGTTTGCGATTAGCAATACGCACTACCAGCATTATTAGCAACCTATTGTAACTGGCCTTAAGAATATTTACGGTTCTGTTAAGGCTGGTTGTACATAACTCTACGCTACAGTAAATCGTTTAAGATTAGGTAGAATTCAAACCTGCGGAAATTTCAATAATAAAAAATGCATATGCAGACGCTCGAGCCTGCAGACATCAAATTGATATTCTACTGGTATAAACCATTCGCCAATCACGAGTTCTATACATTTTATTATTATAAATTTCATGGCCTTACCGATTTAATTGATATTCTTTTCACGCTGTATGTTGGTTAGAAATCATTTACGTTCAACAATATCGAATCAAATTTGAATTATATCGTATCTTCTATACTACGCAGATTCCCGAGCGTCGGTCATTTGATTTATATAAATACTCGATCATGTCTTTTCCATTGATTATCGTCATCCAATAGTTTATAAATACAACGAACGATGAACTCTTGAGTTGAAGGAACGTTTCGCTTCAACGAGTGATCACTCAGCGGCCATGGAGATAGACATGTTAGGTTAGTTTTAGTTTAGTACACTGTTTCTCAACCCTTCGGTATAGCGACCTACTAATTACTTAAAAATTTAAATTTGGAACGTTACGACCCCTTCACCTTTTACATCATTTACTGCTTTCGGTTAATGCTAGGCGTGTATTATGCGTTCTTTTGTCACGTGGCGAAAAATGCTGGGACATTTGAAATTAGTAATAAAGCCTTTATTGTTGCATCACTATAACCAGTTTCAAAACGATTTTATTCGAAGTGGCTTGCATATTGACTCTTAGTATAGCTTCGAGAAGTAAAAATACTAATTTAGATTACATTTGTGAGCTCTAATTTTAATTTTGCGGTGTTAAGATAATATAATTCTGGGAAAGGTTTAAGCAGTGAACAATTCTCTATTAAGCATCTAAAAAACTCAAACATTACTCCAAAAAGTTTAGTTTTATTATAGAATGATTGAAGAACGTTTTTATGAAATATTATACTCGATGTAGCAATCGTTGCTCTAGACATCTATAATGTAATAGCGAAACGCCGTCGTAATAAACGTAGTTGAAGCTTGTCTAATATCATATTATAATGAAGAACCGTCGCGCCTTCAAAGAAGTTGTAACTCGTTGCAGTCTTTTTGACGTTAAGGTGATTTGCTGTCAAATTCGTTTAGTACAATCATAACTGGATGTTATAATACCGCGGCATGACACTACGTCACAGCGCTTTTTTGCCGTACGGCTTAGAACTAGTAGTGTGTGTCAGACTTAATTATATACGATGGCCATTGACAAATTAGTTCTTTTTTATTGTGATGGTTTATGAAGAATCGTTTATTATTCAATGGTTTTTAAATCTTACAAGCATGTTCACACGATCGTATATTTCCCTGGCTGCGACTAATTCAAGTAAATATGATATCTCACCGAAACTACGCATCTCATCCAAAAGAAAGTTGTCCATTTTAATTTTTTAGATTGAAATGTATCGTTGTTGTATAACTTCGAAAAGTTCAGTTGTTTAAAATATTAGCCCCGGTTATTCTAGAATTAGATTTTCCCTTACCATTTGGCCGCTCTGAATATAACAGTTGTTACAGGCTTGCGTGTAATATAACCAAGGGTTAAACAGAACAAAGTTGAAAACATTATTACAGGAATCGAAAACTGGCATTTATTTATCCTCAAGTAGTCTCTATGTTATATATATAATCCGTATTTATACGTATACCTACATTCACAGCGGTTAAAAAGTTTACCGAGTGCTCTATTTGATTTTAATACATAAAATACGCTTCATAGATGTGTGTTACGTATCAAAATCAAAGACTTTAATGACTTTAGGCCCTGAGAATGTGCTTAAGAACATCAAAACGGAAAAACATCCCGCTCATTAAGAAGAACCAGCAAGGAACTCGATCTGATTATCTTTGCATAATATTATATTTTTACAAATATAAACATTACATAACTTACATTCGTTTTTGACGGTGATCCTACTGGCTAATTAAACATTCCTAAGTGTACAGTCCCTGGCCATATTATTAGACGCACTATAAGCTCATATATAAAACGTTAATTATCAGGTGATACTGTACTGATGTATTGTTTTTATGAGATACAATGTATATTTGCTATATTATTAATAACGTAAGTATCTGTAAAACTAATAAAACATCGTCATTATAGAAAAAATATGTATTTATTGCCTCCAAAACAAAAATGAAGAAAATGTAATGAAAAGTTAATATTTTGTTGATCCACCTTTGGCCGCTATGAGAGCTTTAATTCTGCGCGGCATGCTATCAGTGCAAGACTGTACTGTATTCTGCATTTGAGGATGATGATTCCAAACATGAATAATCTTTTCTAAGACCTGAGTTTTGTTTGTAATCACCACTTTAGTCACTTCTCTTTTCATGAATAAATTCATTCAAATCTCAATTTAAATTCATGTCCTGAATAAAAGTTCATTAAATAAATACTAATATCAACCTTTAAATATAACACAACTGTTTATAAAATTCGTCGAAAACATATATTTTGTGAAAAAAAAAAACAACGGTGCGTCTAATAATTTGGCCAGGGACTGTATATATATGTTTCCGTCTTATTACTGTTTTTTGTATTATGAAAAAGAAATAATGACTAAAAAAATACCATTACTGCAATTAAAACAAAATTTAGTATTAAATAAGGCATTAGATGAGCTATTGTGTTGATACGATGTGTTTGTTGACTACGTGATATCCTCCCCCACTGTCGTCTCAATAGTAATACCATCAGGCAGTTTCTCGTTTATTATACCAGTTTCTTGGTATTCGCAGTGAACGTGCTCTTTCGTAGTGTCAATACACCTCGTAAGAGTTCATTGTTTGCTATAGTAATGTGTGTAAATTGACTTTCTTTATTTCTCGTATGCACGTCTGTTGGTTGAAAATTTTGCGTGTAATCATCACTCGTAGGAAATGTATGTTTTTATATATTTTATTTACATAGTACGTTGTAACGTTTTCCTGTCAGTGACGTGTAGATGCGTATTACCGAAAATCCAAGAAACTGATAATCAAGAGCAATATATCTTTTGCCTCCGATTTCTTTCGCTTTAGTGTAGATTTGAGAAATATCTCGAGCTTAGTATTTTTTTCTGGATGAATAGTAACCTATGCCTTTGTCTGTACTCCTGACAACATGTATATTAAATTTAATTATGATCGGTTGAGTAGTTAACGCGTGAAAGTGTAACAAACAAACTCACATTCGCATTTATAATATTAGTAAGAATTTTAGACGGTTACAATAAAAAATGCTTAAACCTATAGCTTTATTATAAATCTAAGTTTTATATTAAAATCAGTGTTTGGTTTCATACTGGTACATAATACTACTGATTAGATCCCATTGTTTAGCTAATAAATATTATGTTTCAAACCTGGTTAAACTAACGCGGAAAAGACACAGGTGTGTCTCTTCTCCACAAAACGGAGTCCGTTCAACTTGACTCCTGCTTTTAAAGGTGATTCCCGTAAGTGTCTGACAATCTCGAGCTTCTTGGCTTCTAACATCAGATCTCAATTTCGGGCGGTCAATTGAACAGAAAGCAAGAAAAACTGCGAGGAAACTTGGGATCCTCTTTAGATTTAAGCGATATTTCACACCAGAACAACAGCTTCTTAGCCTGTACCACGCTTAAGTACGCTCATGTATGGAATATTGCTGTCACTTGTGGAATGGATCAGCCAAATATTCATTCCTATAACATGGGGTCTTTCAAGCGTAACGTGAAGAGACATTTATGTAGGCTGGCATGACAGCGGCGACCGGCGAGGGGTAAAGCATCTCGCGGTAGTCGCGTATTGTTTTTGGATTGTACTGTGCTCACCATCAGGTATAGTGCAGTCACTTTGCTGTGATACAAATAAAAAAAAAACTGGCCGCACTTGACTCCATTGAGCGACGTGCTCGTCGGCTTGTCTGTGATGAAACACTGTGGGAGACAAGAATACTCAGTTTAGAGCATCGACGAAAAGTGGCTCGCCTCTCAGTGTTTTACATGTTACACTTAGGAGAGTGTGCACAGGAATAGTTCGAGCAATTTATAATATGAGGCCTCGCGAATTATTGAAGACTACGTTTCAGGAATTCGGTATCTTAACTCTGCCCTCCCAATATATTCTTGATAATTTAATGTATGTCCGCAAAAACTTAGATATGTTTGATCTAGTAAAAGACCAGCATAATTTAAATACTAGAAACAGCAACAAATTGGTCATCCCATTGTTATACGTACGGCTAAGGAGTTGAAATCACTCCCGGCGTCTGTCTTCCCTTAACTTCAGCTTATAACTTGGCAACAAAAAAAAATCAAATTAGCTTAGCTTAGCTTCAAATTCATAAAAAAAACAACAGGCATCTAGTTGGTGAGATTGTGGCCAAGCGCGTACCTGTTGCACATTTAATAAAAGACGACCTTATACTTATTTTTGTAGCTCACACGATCAGAGTCGCGGGCTCTGCTAGTTTTATATTTAATAAAACATTGTTGTGTATTTATTAAATTTTATCGATTCACGAAAGTACGTGTTTCGAAGCGATGTGAAAAATATTTATTCATTTCGAATTCTCTTTAATTTTAGATATCATGTCTTAGTCGAATGTGTATAATTTCTATTAAGAATTCCAATCAGGCATAAAAATGTGAGTACGATGGAACGACATCGTATTGTGAGGTATTGTGATGGCTTCGAGTCCGCGTTTCCCACGATCAGTGTACTTTTGTTTCGTCTCTAAGAAGATTACGATGACTCGGCTGTTTGAATGTTTCCGTCATGGTAAACCAGTAAATATAAATTATTATTGTGTTAACTATTTTTTAAATCACAATCTTGAATGAATAATAGAATTATAAAACTTCTTTAGGCGTGTTTGCGCGGTATTTGTGACGTGATAGCATCATATAAATCGATGAACGACGGCTGTACGTACGGCAAACATGACTCATTGTCACGTTCCACTTGAGCCGAGCGTGCAAGCGAGAGCATCAACAAGCATATATCTATATTTAGAACAATGTAATTCAACTCATAATAGTATGCTATTTTTCATCAATGTTTTCTTATGTCGTTATCACGTAAAATTATCGTCCGTAAACCGAATTTACAGACAAGCAATTTTTTTTTGGCAGGAGTTTAATTTATGATTTCGCGTCATGACATGCCAGTAAGCGTGACCGAATGTATGGCGTTTGCGCGGCTTGCATCTGAATAGCGACACGTAGTATAGGGGCCTGCGTATATCTAATACTAGCCGACCCGTGCCCACTTCGTTGGGCGGTAATACGTAAGCGTGGAATGGTTATTTTGCGCTAAAACGCAGCGGAAGCTCTGTAAAGGAAAAAAGTACCTTGATTTTGCAACATTATTCATTGCTGCTCCGCTCCTATGGGTTTTAGCGTGATGATATATAGCCTATAACCTTCCCTGATAAATGAGCTATATAACACTGAAAGAATTTTCCAAATCGGACCAGTAGTTCCTGAGATTACCCCTTACAACGTCACAAATTAACAAACTCTACCTCTTTATAATATTAGTATAGATTGAAACTTTGTATAGAGATTCTTCAGCCCATCATATCTATACATCTTCTATACCTACATATAATAAAAATGTAAATCTAATGTGTTTGTACTTTTGATTATCGTGAAAAAATTGTTGCAGATGTCCAGGAATAAGTAATAGAATACATTTCAATCATTTTTAGAAATGTCAGTCTGTCTGTTCGTATGAACACGCATCACTGCTAAAGTACTTACTGCGTTAACAATAAACCCTCAATATATGTGAAAGAGCTCTCTCTTTCTGATGGTAATAATTACAAATTATGAAATTTTCAATAATTTATACTATAATTGACTTAAAAAATTTAAGAGACCAGTTACCCCATCGTTTTGCGTTTATATCTATCGACAGTCCTTATAAGTTTTTTTTTTAATAATTTTTTACTGTAACAAGAGGTTTTAATAAATCGTGTTCCTCTAGGGTGCATTTCATTATTATGTAAGCACTGATGGGGATCCTTGATTTGCTTATTTTTGATGACATAGGGAATGGGAGTGTTTGGATGGTGATTACGTCAGCATTATTTATTTATTCAACCAGAACAGTTTTGAAAATACATATACGAATTTTTACATAAGCATGGAAGGGAGTTAAGAGCTTAATTTCGCCGACTAGGGGGAGGAAACGGTCAGATATTACATAAAATATGTAATATTTAAATGGTCCTCTAGTGGTTGAATTTCGACCATATATTATTATACGATTTTTTTTATTTTTTTTCGCGATATTATTAAGGTTTTTGCCAGAGAATGGAATTAATATGTTGATTAGTAGACGTAAGGAGTTCAAGTATGACAAATAAAGGACTTATAAATAAAGCCTTGGACTCATCGATGGATAAGGAAAAAAGTATTCAATTTTGAAGTATATATCTATAATAAGGTTGTTATTACTAACAAAACCATTGAAAACAAACCTTGAATAACCTTCTCAGTAATCGATCCGTTTCGTCCCCGAGAGTGACGTGAAGAATGCGAGATTCTCAGAACCGGTTCCCTTTGTAATTATTTACACCCTTTGTTAGTGCCGACGCGACGGAAGGTCATATAAAGAAATTGTGTACTGGCCTTATGTCCCTTAGGCCCGATAAAACCAGCGCTTTTATATACCAAATAATTTGTGTATAACCGATGCTTTCTTTTACGTAACGTTCATCATCTGTATTACGCATAATTTAACGAAACGTTTTGTTAACTCGCCTTCTTGTTGGGAGATATATTATTCAATACTTTTAAAGCTTCAGTACTTAGATTACAGAACAAATTAAACGAAATGTAACTTAATGTGTGAAGTGTCTAAGTTTTATTTAAAAAAAAAGTTTTATTTTTTGTCTTTTTGCTTGTTTGTTCTGAGTAATCTCCAAAACGTTTGGTCGATATTGACGTGTCTTTCAATGGCACATAGATATCTGCTATTATAAGGAGCATCTTAAGTTAGGTACTTCTATTTTTTCGATACAAACATAAACTAAATCACGGCTAGCCTAATTAAGCAGTTAGTTAGTCTTAAAGATTTGATACAAAATGCTACGTAAGTTTTAAAACGTCCTATGTTAATATAACGTATAATTATGCTGAGCACGTAAAACATCTTTTGAACATCCTTGAACAACGTCCAAGGTCCCGTCGCGTCCCTCAGAACGAGCATAAGAGCTCAAGAATGCGGGAACAGAGAACCGGTTTCCTGTTAATTGTGAACGTAGCAACGGCATACGCTATTGTATGTGAATGCACCAGCGCCTAATATTTTTTCCATTAAACTCTCACCAACTTTGTGATTGAATTTTTGTAATTAATTATTGAAAAAATCTATTATTTATATATTTATTTTAGGGTCGTCAACATGACAATACCTATAGTAAATATATAAAAAGTCGGACTATTGTGATTTATTATAAATGTAGTCATATTTAGAGACAACCACGGCATGCTCCAACAATAAATTAAATATTAATAAAATTTAATGTTAAAGCTATTTTACATAATTAAAGATTTAACATAATAATACAAAAACAAGGAAATAGAAACGGAATAAATGTAAAATACTAAAACTACTTAAAATCAAAAACACCTTATTCATATTAGGCCCTAAGAAGGCACTTATGAACGTCAAAACTAGCACCGGTTACGAAAACAACCCAGTCATCGAGAAGAACCGGAAAGAAAGTAGATCTGGTTTATCATTTTCACCAATATATATAATATTTAGAATATATTAGGTATGTCACAAACGTTTTTAATGGATGCACTGAGGCAATTCCAGACATCACCATCGTTCACATATTGATCCACTCTATAAAATAGTCTTTTGACATCAAAATCCGCTTGATATGGCGCTTAAATTCACAATCCGGCAAATCGGTAATATCCTTTGGGACTTTGTTGTAAAACCTAACTATTTAACTGATACTCTAAAACTATATTTTAAAATATTAGGAAAGTAACAAAGTAAGTATTATAATATAGTAAGGAATAAGGTAAATCGTTTCCACTTAAATAAAAAGCTAAAAAGTAAACGTGTAAATTATATCCGGTTATGTAAGTAAGATAAATAATTGTAACTTTCAATTGCAGTATTTTTAACATTTCACTCTTTAACTCCTCGATATAAAAAAAAATATTGGTTTTTTTATATTATCCCATCAGGTGTTTGTTGCTACAATATTTTAGTTATACTTTTATATGCAAACTATAATTATGTTTATTATATACTTTACTTCAAAAAATAACAAAATTAATCTATACTAGTGGGCCTGACAGACGTTGTCCCGCCCTGATTATAAAACATTTCTTGACAAATTATATACCAAAATGTTCCTCAGGAATCACTTTATGCACTGGTGAAAACGGCATGAAGATCCGTTCAGTTTTTGAGTTTATCGCGAACAGACAGACAGACGCGGTAGAGGACTTTGTTTTATACTATGTAATGATGATATATATTAAATAAAATTAAAGTGACGGTTATTTGTCAGGACTAATCTCATAATCGGCTGAATTGATTTTGATAAAACTCGTACTTTTGAAATTATACTCTGGGTTACATACCAATCATTACACTTTTTCATAGAGTAAAGTGATGACAAAATTTAAGGCTTATATGGGTTAAAAATACATTAAAAAATAGTCCAAGTTAATAGTAAAACAAATCTCACCAAAACGTAAATGCAGAAACCAGCTGGTGTTTAAAACGGGTCGCCATTTGCAGGTCAATAATGACTGACAGTACATTAGGACTATTTACAATATATCAATGTTGTTACAGGAACGAGCAGCGGACAATTCAGCGGGCAACTCCCAAGCTATACTGGAGAGTCTGAACAACAAATATTATTACTATACGAGAACACGTGGCCTGTTTCGCATCTGCTACCCGAAAGAACGGCCTCCTACAGGTAAAGATAACAATTTATAACCTCAAAATTAAAATTTATATCTGTATGTCGTTTATGACATGTATTTGAACATAAAAAACATATATGATATAGGGTCCTTTAAGCGTTACGTGAAGAGACGTTTAGGCAGGCTCGCATGACGGCATCGACCGGCGATCGGTGGTCGCCATTATTTTTGGATTGTACTGAGCTTACCACTTTGCCGTACTACAATAAAAAAAAACGTGTGTGCATTTCAGATGCGGTAGTAGTGAAAAAATGATAAAAGTTCCTATATAAATTATACACGTGAATTATACACCGTTGAGCGTTGAGTATGACATGTCACCTTTCCCTAAGGCTTTGTAATACTTAGGTGCACAAACATACACATGTAATACTACTGTCGTACTAATACCGTATAATCTATTCTATCTCATTTCCTCCCATGCTAAATACTTTAGGTGTATATGTTTGTCTCTTTTCAAATCGCAACAGGTGCTTTTCAATTCACAGAGAAGTTTTTACATCAAAAAGTGTGTAATTAAAAAATACATTTATTTGCAAAAATAAGAATCTTCGGTATGTTATCAGTTTAAATTATTGAAATATTTGGACAAAGAGAAAGTTATTATCTTTTGAAGTGAAAACTATCGTAACCTCGTAATTTGAAACCCGTTGAAACGGAAAAGCGTCATTAAAAAGAGACAAACATAGACATCCATAGGGTTTAACGTGCTAGAGAATGACATAGAATATGTTAACATTTATATGCATATTTTATAATTATCTGGAAGTTTCATATCCATCGCATGTGGACTGAACACATGTTTTCTGTCGTTGATATAAATGTACAGTACCTATGTTATAATTTAATACATTCTTATATATTTCGATTTCATGTTACTTCGTAAATTTAATAAGTGCCTAAACAAAATCATATAAACGTAAATGTATACAAAACAATATAGAGAAATAATCTGTAATTTGTTTTTTTTTATAACATTTTACAAATCATTGTTTTAATGTAACCTTTTTTCACATGACATGTCAAAACACAAAAGATCCTCTTTTATTTGCTAATAAAGCTACTAGATACAAGTCATTTGATCCATTCTTCACTGTGTGTATCAATAGTAAAAGCTCATATGGTAGTCCGGTGAAGCTGTTAGGACCTTGTTTGGTCAATAGCGTAGTCAGTTCGAAAAAAAAAAGCTCATAAGTATTTTATCTAATTAAATATTTTTATGACAGTTTATTCATTCCCACATATAATATATGTATATTGAAAATGGTTAAAGAAAAAAATTAAAGCGTACTGGATAAAAAATATAATTACATTATTCTACAGTGAATAATAAAGGGCCGTATGTTGTAGCTAAATAGGAAACGGATTTCCTAAACGGTAAAGAATTTGTACGTCAGGAAATCCATATGCTAACATAAACAGCAAAGGAAGCGGTAATGAAAGTATACCTGTGGTTATACCTTTGTGTCGAAATATTACGTATAAAGTATTATTTTGCATACAAATATATTTATTAAATAGCTGTTCCCGCGACTCCGTCCGCCGCGTGGAACCTAATGTAAAAAAAACAGTGACTATACACACTAATACAGTCATCTGAATGTATTAAGTCCATTTACTTATATACTTTTCTCTCGTACTTAAGTCGCGTCGTCGTTAAGATTATACGATTTTTACAAAAATCTAAAAAATACAGACACGTTAGATTTCCTTTCTTATTATATATATAGACCCGGCCGACGTTGTCCTGTCCTGATTATAAAAAAATCATTGGCATATTATGTACCAAATCCTTCCCCATAAATCACTTTATCCGTTGGTGTAAACCGAATGAAAACCCGTTCAGTAGTTTTTGAGTTTATCGCGAACAGACAGACAGACAAACGCGGTAGGGGACGTTGTTTTATTCTATGTAATGATAGAATATATTGGTACTTTGCTTACCTTGTTAATGTATATTTATTTATTGTTTTAATGTATAACGCGATAATCATTGAATCGAGAGATTGTTTATAATATTTTTATTTTATTTAATACGCTGAATTTTAATAATGGCCGCGGGTTATTCGAACTGTCATCATTTAGTCTCATACACGAGACACGTACTGAGAGTGACTCTTTATTGATCGCTCCTTTAAGTGGTCGAAAGACTTAACATTGATCTGGAAGAGCCATAGAATTAAAAATAAAGATAAATAATCATATTCCTAAAACTCTAACGCTCTTGTAACAATTATTAAACTCCGGTAACTTATTTACTGATGGTATGGTATTTTTTTGATACTTCTCATGGGTTTCCTAGAAACCCATCGGTTTTCTTCAATTAGCATTTTCCTCATTATGGGACCATAATATTGGTGACTAGCATGCTCGGCGGACGTTGTGACAAATTATATATCGAAACCTTCCCCGTGAATTACTTTATCTGCAGCGGAAAACCGCATGAGAATCCGTTAGGTAGTTTTTAAGTTTATCGCGATACATACAGACAGACGCGGCAGAGGACTTTGTTTTAGAATATGTAGTGATTAAACTGGCCGTTAAATACTTTCTTGAAGAATTCTTTCCAGATTTCTCTACTATAAAACTTGAATACGTATACAATGAATTCTTTATTTTACTGTTAACGATATCAATTAAGTAGTTATTAATATTCATTAATACTAAGCATAAAACGTATTTGCGAAATAGTTCACCTACAATTTTAATTAATCATAACATTCCTATGTTTTAGACCTATTGGTGCATTAACAAATGATACTTCAGCCGAATATGGATCTTATTTACTACTTTATAAAGTTCAAAGAACTGTGCGAGATATATTACGGAGTGAATCGAATATACGGTATACTGTTCCGCGGCCTAACTGTTGTTTTTTTAAGAATAATAATAATCATAATTCTTGTAAGTAACACGATGATCTGGGTTACCGTTGACCAAGTTATTTATTACGCGTTGTCATTAGTATTCTGTGTTGCGGATGATAGATAAATATGCAATAGGAACACGCTATTTCATAGGCCAGGTTGCATCAATTTGGGTGAAGCAGTCTGGGTATAATCCATACTTTTATACGGCTATCTATACCAGTGTTATAAAAGAAATTTTAATTTGTAACGGATAAACGGAAAATCTAATTAACTGATTTTTTTTCACATATCACAAGGCTACATACACTATTAGAGAGTATAGATAGCGTCAACGAAGCGACGAGCAAAAGTTAGTTGGTAAAATTAAGTTTTGTGTATAAGAATGGTGAGGCTGAAAAAACTCAAACTCCGTCTGATTGATTAATCATTATGAAAGTTACCACACTTAAGTGTCTTCTTATGTTACCTATTATATTGTTATTCACCACTAGATGTCGCCACAGCACATCAACTTCATTATTACTCCACAGATCTTTAAGAAAATTGGTTCATGGTGGTAGAGCCACGTTGAAACTATTACTGGTTTCAGCATGAATGGGTCGGCTCGCCCGGGCTAGTACCACCATCTCATAGAAAACCGACGTGAAGTAACAGTGCTTGCATTTTTGCGTTTCGTTCGGTCAGTGAGAGCGCCGGAGGCCCACTTCCCCTCCCCTCCTCTCTCCGCCCCCTCTCCCTCCCCTAATCCTTTCGCCCAAAGGGTGGCAACGCACTTGCGTTTCCTCTGGTGTTGTTAGTGTCCATGGACGGTGGTGATCACTTAAACTCAGGTGACCCACCTCTTCGTTTGCCACCTATGACACCACGCCCCGAATACGAGGAACAGGTTAAAGTGTCCATTCATTACAATCTGCACACTGTATTCAGGCTCCATTGGGTGGATTAATATAATATTCTTTACATACAATACAAAGAATTAAATCTGTTAACAATTTCTCGATTAAACTCGTTGAATACGACTTTATAAAACCTTCTACAAAAATATGAATAAAAAATACACTTTGTTAACATAAACTAAAATCGTTTAAAACGGAGACTTAAACACCAAAATTAAATATGATATGTTGAATTCTATTTACAGAATAATCGTGTGAAATTATTAAAAACTATAATCAGAGTATACTTACATATAATAAATAAATCCTTTACATATGATACTTTCTACAGATATGTAAAAAAATATAATTAACACGCGGATGTAAAACAGATCTTTTGAATACGAAATAAAATTAATTGACAAGAAATTTAAAAACAAATTTCATTTAAATGCTATAGAAAGGTCTTTATTACCACTATGTTGCGATGCTTCAGTTTTAAATCCAACATACAGTGATAGTTTCTCTTTTACGAAACACCAAAACATGACATTCCTATAAACGGATATTATTAAATGCGAATGTTTATTTGTTTATTACGTTTTAACTGTTCAATCGATCACCAGGAATTTACGTATATACGTTGGGTTGTGTATAGAAAAGGACATAAGTATCTTTTCACCACGAAAAAAGTAATATTTACGAGGTATTGTAGGACAAATGTACATAAATTAGTATAAAAAAAAAAAGAAAAGACCGTCATAAATACTGCCGACAGAAGTGAAACACAAAACAATGGTATGGCACTCCGAATAATTATTATATACTTTAATTACACTACATCTGCTACGATTAAAAAAAAATCGCATGAAGGTATATCTATGTACATATACACAGTATACATATGCTCATGGAAAGCGTTCGGTGACGATGATTGAGAGTTCCATGATTTTTGTTCACCCAAAAAAGTTTTCACTTTAAAAAGTTAGTGTAGCTTACCATAAGTTTGAGCGTTGCGGTTTGTTTTGAACGGCTCTTGCTTGAATCAAACAAAGAAGTTGCCATTAGATTCATAGATGACCAAAAATATCAATTCCCGTTTATCCCAGGAATTTCTTTTTTTTATATATCATAGGAGGCAAACGGACAGGTGGGTCACATGGTGTTAAGTGATCACCACCGTCCATAGATACTTGCAACATCAACAACAATGCAATGCAATGCAAGCACTGTTACTTCACGTCGGTTTTGTGTGAGAGGGTGGTACTACCCCGGGCGAGCCGACCCATTCATGCTGAAATTATTACTAGCTTCAGCGTAGCTCTACCACCTACAGAATTATCTTTATTTTTATGTATATTATTATACACAATCTAAACTTACAATCAAATTATTATAAAGTTTAGAAATCATAAACACAAAAAAATTAAAAGTTATTAGGGTAGACCAGTCTGACTATTAGTTGAATTGACAATATATGCCCTTAATGTTGAACAATTCAACAAAGGACAGACTAAAATGACGCTTCGGAATTTGTAATACAATAAATACCTTTACGACTCACGTCCGACCTAGACCTCCAGCGAAACTGCGTGCCACAAACATTTTGTCCTAAATAAGCACAAGGTTTGCGATGAACAATCGCAGGTCGCTATTATGGTTCGCATTACTCGAAATGAATATGAAATATGGCTGTCTGTATTGTACGGCAGATATTATGGCCCAGCGGAAACGGCAACTTTGCCAGGGATCGAGACACTGGTGGGCGATGTTCAATGGACGTCAGAGTTCGTATTATCTCCTTGTTAGAGACACCCACGGTTAACTAACTGTTCGCGAATTGAGAGGAGTAATTTCAGTTATTCAATAAGAGGTAGATTGGAATAAGAACATTACTCTTTGTCGTTGTAATTGACTTGAAAATTGCTTTTATTAATTGAATATTTTGTACTTCAACGGACTGTGTGTAATATTAAATGTTTTTCAGATATATGACAGCTCTATAATCAAGAAATTAGATTTTCAATTACGTTAATAATCTATAGACAGATTAATAAAATTAAGCCGTCTAGTAGTGCCTGTTAGCGCATTTATCAGGACTACATAATATTGATTATATTATAATCATGCTTTTCCGTGGGTGGTATATAGTAATTACCTTTTGGCTGCGACTTCGTCCGCGTGGAAACTTTGGGCTGACGCTAACACGTAACGGAAGCTCTCAAAAGGATAAAAAACCCGATGTTAAACCATTCTTCATTGGTATTGAGGTCCTATTGATCTTAGCGTGATGATTTATAATATCACGTAACCTTCCACGATAAATGAGCTATCTAACACTGAAATAATTTTTCAAATCGGATCAGTAGTTCCTGAGATTAGCGCCTTCAAGCAAACAAACTCTTTAGGTTTATATATTAGTATAGGTTAAAGATAAAATTTAACAAACGTAACTTAAAGTCGGGTAAAGAATTGTAAGTGTACGTCCAGAGTGAACGCTACAATCGAGCGGCGAGCGTGGCGTCGCGTCCGGCGTTCGTTACAAACATATGCATTTAATATGTGAGTGTCCTGAGTGGCGCTCGAGCGTCGTTCTTGGACGCTGAACACGCCGCACGCGACGCTACGCTCGACGCTCGATTATAGCGTACACTCTGGACATATACTAAGGTTTAAATAGTAATCGATTAATTCGTATTTAGATTAAGTATAATTTCAGAACAGAAGCTCGCAGACTAATAGAAAATATTATTATAATTATGTGCGCGAAGAACGTCCCTCCTTCTTTGTTTTGAGACCTGGAATTATAATTATAAATATGTTAATATAGAACAGCATAGATGATATTAAATCAATTGTGTAATTGTAATTCAGCTTATAATCTATTACCGGTTTTGTATGCCGCTGTTGGAACAGGAAAACATGTTTTGTTTACGGAGTTTATTTGTGTATCCACTAATGTATTCAGTTCAAAGTATGATTGTATATAATATTTAACAGTAAACTGTTTTATTACCTCGTATTTGGTTACATACCTATTAGTTGTAATGCCGGGCATCCCACACTGCCTTAGCGGGAAACATTTTTATAAACTCAACTATTTTAGAGCTGTGACGTCGTCAATTTACGAGTTATTTTCCACTTATGGGTAATTACTATTTGTTATAATTTTATTCTATTTGATCCGTTATTCATACAAATATGCGAGGCAATTACAGTTTATTTACGTATCTACTATTATGTTACTAAGAAATATGATATAAACTTCTATTGGAACTCGACCCAAAGTATTTCTTTTGCAAGTTTGATTATGAGTGATTATACCGAATCGTCGTATTATAACGTCTGTGCATATTACTTTTAATCTAGTACTTGTTCGATAGTTCGGGTACAATTTGTGTGCAAGACTAGGCTATGCCCGGACCTATTATCTTCTTATATATAAAATTCTCGTGTCACAATGTTAGTTATACCATACTCCTCTGAAACGGTTTGACCGATTTTTATGAAATTTTATATACATATTCCGTGGGTCTGAGAATCAACTACTATCTATTTTTCATACCCCTAAGTAATAAGGGTTGTCCACCCCTAACATTTATTTTTTATCTTTTTAACAATTTTTTAAATTTTATTTTGTTATAATGAGGCATTAAAAAATACATACAACCCTAAATTTTCACCCTTCTAACACCAACCCCTATTTTTTAATAGTCATTTTAGTGATTAATATTTTTTCATCCCACTCGATAACTGATCAATTATTTTGAAAATTATTTCACTGTTAGAAAGGTATATTAGATTACGTTTTATTTAGGTAAATATATATTATATAGTAAATGGGGCGTGGAGGTGAGGGTCACAGGAGCAACCCAGTGGGTATAGGGAAGACATTTCTTGTCAATATACATATAGTATAGTTTCGAGTCACAATTGGACCCGATAAGTTACGCTACAATCGGGTTTTAAGTTTTTTAAGATTTTTAGCGTTTGGAAATAAAATTGGAACCGGTAATAACCTATTTGGTGCAGACGAAGTTGCACGGGTCAGCTAGTTTATTATATTATATTAAAAGAAATTTAACAATACTTATATAACGATTTTTTTTCAAATATGTATACTCTCTTTAAATTAAGACTAACATAGTATCACGTTGTCAGTCAATGAACCCAAACTTGTAAAATGTCTATTTGACATAAATCGTATATACAATGTTATGGATATAAGAATACAATTTAAATGAGCGTTTAATATTGTAGACGTGCCTAGAGCGCGGTACTTTTTACATTTAACTTTGTAATCAAGGCTACGTTTGCGGCTAGCAGATATATCACGTATGCCGCTGACGATTCTATGATAATCAAAGTGCAAACATGCCGCATAAGAAGCGAACATCTCGTGTTGATAATTAAATTAAGCATGCATATTTCTATATACTAATATAATATTATAAAGTTTGTGAATTAGTGAGTTTGTGACGTTGTAGGGGATAATCTCAGGAACTACTGGTCCGATTTGAAAAATTCTTTCAGTGTTATACAGTTCATTTATCGGGGAAGGTTATAGGCTATATATCATCACGCTAAGACGCCTACGAGCGGAACATCAATGAAGAATGTTTCCAAATCGGGGTATTTTTTCCTCTTGAGAGCTTCCGCTGCGTGTTAGCGTTAACCCCAAGTTACTATTCCACGCAGACAAAGTCGCGGGCTGAGGCTAGTCATTTATAGAGACAAAAATCTAAAAGAAACCACGAGCAGCCGCTAATAAATATGTTATTCATCGGTAATGGTATTAAAAGAGGAACTATTCGTTGAGTTCTAAAGGTTTATTATAATTATTTACATAAACAAGGGCATATTTTTCGTACAATTACTTAATACGGTTTAATTCAATTATTCATATATATTCACCGGTCTTTTATACTAAGTTTTTTTTTCCGGTCATTGTGAAATATACGTAACCATGTCCAAAACGACCGTCAGCTTAATGTTCTTCCTATATTTATAGTCAATGGCCATACATAAACCTGGTTACGAGTTCTCTTAACACGTTACTCGTTACGTATATATGAAATGCTTACTTTCAAACCAACGTAATTTCTGTTTTCGTTTATTACTACTTCTCAGATTATATCTTACTAGTTGATACCCGCGATTTCATTAAAAAAAATTTAAACTATAAATATATCTTGGTTAAATTTTTTTTTGTGAAAATGTTATTCGTTTTCTTATCTCTTGTGCATGCGCACCACGTCGCTTTCCCCACTTCACATATAGCTTAATGTGTAGTCGTTAAAATCGTAGCTTCTTAAATCTTTAATAACTCTATATTTAATGAGGCTATGGTGATAATTCCTTTTTTAGATTAGGATCATGTTTCTATGAAGTAAATCAAAGATGTTCGAAACTATTCACAACGCTATAATTTTATTTATAGAAGAAGGTATTGATGTCCGAGTACCTCAAATACATTTTTTTGCAAAAATATTTCCAGTCTCAATATATAGGTAACAGTCACCGTCGTGTCGTCGTGTTTCTCTCTATATCGTGTATCGTTACGTCACACCTTGTTTTTTACGCATATCTTATACCCGAATATATAACATGCGTGGCATATTTAAATATAAAATTAATCAACATTGGCCTTTAAAAAGTAAAAGTCCATCAAACAATCGAAGTTACCAAATGCGTTATTGTTTCAAATAACTTGCGAGGTGAGTACAGAACCTGTAGTTAAGCAACGGTCCAAATTGACGTATTAGCAACAGATATATTTAATTGAAGTGAGTCATGCAATCGAATAAGTATGACCAGACGGATATGTGACCGTGAAATAAGTTGTAACAAAAAAAAAACGTCAGCATCTCATTTGCCCTCTGGGAAACGATTTGCAATACATACTCAAATAACAGTCTCTAATTCATATTCTGTATGTAGTTTGCTAGTTATATATGAAATTATATGTCTTCATCATCATCATTAGCCTGTAAGAGACTCACTGCAGGGTCATAGGCCTCTTCCCAAAGGAACGTATGGGCATAATCACCACGCCAGCCCACGACGTATTGGCGATTTCAAACTCTGAAAAATCCATTTCCAAATCCATTCTCTTCTTTATAATTGCACTACCTACAATATCTTTTATCCTTAATAACGATAACGCATGTTAACTAGAAGTAAATACCATACGGCATTAAATTCGCCAGTGTACAGACTAAAAAGTGCAATAAATTATTCACTTAGTAATTCATACATTTTCACTATTAGTACAAATGTGTACGTTAGTTTATGTGTTACCTTTTCACGCCTTAGCTATCCAATCGATATGAAATTTTCTATACACATTGTCAGAGTTACAGAAAGGGCTTATGATAGCCATAATCCAGGAAAATAGTATTGTTCTGAAGGGAGAAATCAAATTTATATAAATGTGAGCGAAAATCGTGACATCCATCCATAAACAAATTTGTCACAAAAAAGCAACTGGCGAGAATTGAAAATTAGTATAACAAATATTCATTTACGCATTTAAAATAATATAAAATGTAGGTAGTAAGCAGCTCAGGCGTTCTGAAGCTAATCGTCTTTAAAAGAAAAACGTGTTATTCTCGAACGCAAGCGCATCTCCGAGCGAGATGTAGACAGGACCGGTTGTCTGTTTGTGGGACGTTTTCACCACAGTTAAGCACCTGCGCGACGCGATTTTAATATGAAACCAGAATGATCCATCGATTTATCGTGAAAGTAATGTGAGCCAGTCTTTTACTGATATACTAGCTGATTCTCGCGACATCGTCTCCGTTCTTTATTATTTATTTAGGGGCTTTTATGTTTTAATCAGCCCATTAATTTAATGTACAGGCTGAATAATATAATTAATCCAGATTATTAAACTAAGATACAGAAGCATCACTAATGAAGAATCAACAACTTACATGGCTCAGTGCTGCAACAAACACCATTAGGTTTGTTTTTATGAATCCATGAACCATTCCAATATCTTGTGAATTCAAATTGAGAACCCTCATCAGTTAATTTTATCTTTCGTACAAGCAAATTAGCAATAATTAACTGAACTCACAAGAGTTTTTTATTTATTTATTGTTATCACAATAGCGCCATCTCATGGCGAGTTGTAGTAAAGTATATAGTACCTACAGAAACTTATGTGGAAAACACTACAGCGTGTAAACTTCCAGGTTAATCGTTCAAACTGTGTTATATATATGTACTAGCTCATACTCGCAACGTCATCTGTGTCATTTATTATCTTAACGATATACATTATGTACAGAAGAAAAAACGTAAACACCTCAGCGCTTACCTCATGATACAAAAGCGAATATCGCGGGAAACGTAGTGCTTTTTTAAATTGCAGTTTGTTAAAACTTTCATAATGTTATATATATTAAATGAATGTACTGCGATGATTGCTTTTTTAGATTAGGACCAGTGTCTAAGAAGTGAAACAAATAAATATGATTTAAATCTATTTAATAGTTGTTAAGCGAACGGCGCATAACGACAGATCTCTATAATTTCATATATATAGAAGATCAACTAGTACCCGCCTGGGCCTTGCTTCTTCAAGAGTTATTTTATTATAAACTCACAAAGTGCGTGCACTATAACTGATAATAACCATATTGCAATGCAAAACAACAACGCCATTCAAAGCGTAACGTAAATGTATTGTATGAATTATGTTTTTAAAGAGGAAAAGCTTAAAAAAGACAAACTTTCATGTATTAAATGGGTTAATTTTTTTATAAGACAAAATAAATATTGACAATTATATTTTATTATTCTTTAAACTTGTCCATTTAGCATATGTTTGTATAAGTGTTACTGGTCAAGTAAAGAGCGGAGTGAAATAAACTGAACATAAAAAAAATCATATAATATTTCTAGTTTTTCGTTTTCATTTTCGATTGTTATATGTGTGGTAATGCGGTTGATGAAAACTAAAACTCAGGTTTATTGACCCTGTTCTGAGTAAAACCGACTGAATTTAATGACTGTCTCGTACATTTAATTCTTCCTGTTATTTTGTATAGGTTTGAAGAGGGGTTACGGATATCAGAACTCGCACAAAACAAAGGAATTAAATCATCGGAATATAAATCAGCTTCTGCTTTTTATGCCATAGATTATAGCTTTAATTCGTAGTAGGAACAAAATGTATGACAAAAATAACTACAATTAGTGTAGTTTACTTTTATATGATCTGACACCCATAAAACAAAACATGTAAGTAAATGACTTTGTTGGTAACTTAGTTCATTATTTTTATCAGGTATGCGTCACAACAACAACCTAATTACCATAACAATGTACGATTGTATTTACGAAGAGGAAAATAATAATTAAAACCATTTAAATTTAATATACAACAAGAACGGAAAACAGACAAACATTTATATTTTAACATAGAATATTTCTGATTATTTATTTATTTTTGGCTACCAATCTTCTTGATTGTTACGGCCATTATCGAGTAATAATCACGGAATAAAGATATAGCCGTAGCTCAGTTATAACGTAGTGGACTTTATATGGTTCGGCGGAGCCGACGGTTCGAAACACGGTGATAATTTTTTTCTATCGGCTGAGTGCCCTAAGCGCTTGGCCTTAGTAGTCCGGTAAAGCTGTAAAGAGCATAGGTCAAAAGCATAGTCAT
The DNA here is from genome assembly GCA_015888305.1 of Antheraea pernyi. Classification (NCBI taxonomy): domain Eukaryota; kingdom Metazoa; phylum Arthropoda; class Insecta; order Lepidoptera; family Saturniidae; genus Antheraea; species Antheraea pernyi. The sequence continues at coordinate 504,300 of MU158822.1, forward strand.
TTCGAAAAAAAAAAAAAAAACGGAATAAAGAATCCCGTGGTAAATATTTTTTTTCTCGAACTGACTACGCTATTGACCTAGCAAGGTCTTAACAGCTTCACCGGACTACTAAGGCGAGCGCTTAAGGCACTCAGCCGAACCGCTCGCTTTGTTAGAACTCTCCAGGGATTTTTAATGGCATCATAGAATTCATGCTACATAGTATTATTTCCCATCCACTTCATTTGTACGCAATAACTCCAACTACATTACGTAGAATGCCACCAATTTACAAAATACTAGCCGACGCGTGCCCACTTCGTTGCGCGGTAATACGTAAGCGTGGAATGGTTATTTTACGCTAAAACGCAGCGGAAGCTCTGAAAAGGAAAAAAATATCCCGATTTTGCAACATTCTTCATTGCTGCGCCGCTCCTATGGGTCTTAGCGTGATGATATATAGCCTATAACCTTCCCTGATAAATGAGCTATATAACACGGAAAGAATTTTCCAAATCGAACCAGTAGTTCCTGAGATTACCCCTTACAACGTCACAAACTCTACCTCTTTATAATATTAGTATAGATAGAGTCAAATGGCACAAGATTATGAATAAAATATAAAAGTCATTACATGACAGACTAAGGTCCCGTCAAAAACTCAAACTATTATATTATACTACAAAAACTTAAACTATAACGGCAGTAGTCTTTGACGTTCATAAGTGACTTATTAGGGTCTAAACTGAATAAAGTATGTTTGATTTGATTCAACTTGTTCACGTTTTCAAGTCAAATAGCCACAGATAAAACAGAGTATAAACTAAAAAAATAACGAAGCAAGGTTTCTATTTAATAGTGGTATAATTAAAAGACAATTTGTTCACGTTATAACGGTTGTCGTAAACGTTAAGTGCTAGTAATCGCGTGGACGAGAAAATATGAAGTCATTCTAAAAATAACAAGTGCTGTTCAACCTTTTTTATTTTCTATTCGACATTTAGATATCAGACAATGTTTTTGTAACGGATTCGTATGAAAAAATGTTAAATTTAGCTTCTTGTTTGCTACTTATTGAAGCCAAATCCTTGGGATTTAAAATATTTCAAATGGCCAAAAACGTATTAATAATATATATTAGGAACATTCGTCTTTTCATTACATTGATGACCTTGTAATACGGAGTAATTATTTTCATTAAATGGAATCTATTTATTTTTATAATATGATTTAATCTAATTTTATTTGTATGATTTACAAGAATATTAGTTTATTCAACTATAAGTTATTAATTTTGGAATTTTATGCTGTATTCAAAATCTGATTAACATCGACAGAGAATAATTAGGAACATTTTTTTTATTATAACTTTTATGATTTGTAAATGTATTATTGATATCATCATTACATAGTATAAAACAAAGTCCCCTACCGCGTCGTGTCTGTTCGCGATAAGCTCAAAAACTACTGAACGGATTTTCTTGTGGTTTTCACCAATGGATAAAGTGATTCATGGGGAAGATTTTGGTATATAATTTGTCAATGATTTTTTTATAATCAGAGCGGGACAACGTCTGCCGGGCCCGCTAGTTTTTATATATAAGCAGAACTACAAATATACTAACTACTAGACTATATATATAAACATTTGTGTACCTTTGAATAAAAATTAAAAAAAGTGATGTTATTACTTTAAATAAAACTTCTGCGTGATTATTGTAAATCAAAACGTTGTACAGTTTTTTAAATGAAATTGTTCACCAAAATAATTTATTATATTGTAATAACATAGCATAAGTGCATACGTATAAAACTTATTATCTATTTTATTCTTTATTTGTGATTCGACTATTGTTTATGAGAAACAAAAAAATATTTAGCAATGCAGTAGCTTCGAATGCTAAAACAGTTTCGGATTGCCATCCGTCTGCTCGTAATTTTGTTTGAAATTACCATTTATGTATATTAGTATTTCAGTAGAATACTTCTATGTATTATTTTTACATTTTATATATGGTAACATTGCTAGGAAAGTTGTCCAGCCTTGTCTCCGCGTTAATCTCCCGTTGTCTCGCACCTGCGGTAATAATTGTAAGTTGTTTATACATTAATTTCGAAGGCCTTAGTTTTTATCTCGAAGGGTTTTATTACGGAGGTCGTTAAGGATTACAGTTATTCATTAAACTGGACACGAAGCGGATTACCTATAATGCAGTTCTTTTATATTCTTTTTTCCTTTATGTGTTGCTATTTAAAGTCATTTATTTAAAATATGGCAACATTTTCTATCAATGTAATTACATTACATAGTATAAAACAAAGTCCCCTACCGCGTCTGTCTGTCTGTCTGTTCGCGATAAACTCAAAAACTATTGAACGGATTTTCATGCGGCTTTCACCAGTGTATATAGGTGATTCACGAAGAAGGTTTTGGTATATAATTTGTCAAGGATTTTTTTTTATAATTAAGGCGGGACAACGTCTGCTGGGCCAGATAGTCATATATCTAAAAAGAGCCAGTGGAGAAACGGTTTAGAACGTCTCCCTCCTCTTTTGCTCAGCCGCTTTTCTTCATTCTTTTTTGTTTAGTAGTTACTGACGAGCTTTAGTATTATCAATAAAAATATCAAAAAAAATAATTTTACCCCAAGCCGAGATGTGCCGTGCATCTTTGAGCTAGTTGTCAAATAAAATCGGCTGAGTGCCTTAAGCGCTCGCCTTAGTAGTCCGGTGAAGCTGTTAAGAACTCACTAGGTCAATAGCATAGTCAGTTCGAAAAAAAAAACTATCTCTATTGATCACAAATCCCGCTAATTACACCTAATTTAAATAAAGATCAGCTGTTGTGCGCACACCATTCAAAAACTAATCGAAATATTTTGTTTTTTTTTGGGTCTTTATTCAAATTTACGTCGATCACCACGGTGTCCGAACAATCACCACTCACCCACCGAACCACTGAGGCATGAGTACATACAATACATAGTAACATTAATTTACGAATGCCTATTAGTTCTAAGAAAGTTCTAGAAATAAATAGTCTCCATATCGTCAGTGAGATGATCATATTGAAAAAACTCACACTTAGTTATAGCTAGTAACCAAATTAACAGCACCACCAAAAACTTTGATACAGACCTCTTTCATACGGGCTTTCTCAAATTTAAGAAAGTTACTACTGGAAGTTTTTTTTAATAACATTAACAGCTCAATTTGTAAGATATCATTTTATATCTATATGAACTTCTAAATGGACTTATTTATGCACTTAAAATAAATATTTCATATCATTCAACTTTGCCAAGTTCGATGTAATCCAATGTATAAATTGGTATAAAAAAACAAATATTAAAAAAACTTCCTACTTCGAAATTACCACCTAGGTTGGCATCAATTTGGATTCATTAGTGTACTTAACAGCTAAGGACGGTCATAACACAATAATGTCACGTTACTTTGTAAGATTACTATGTGTCGCCATGGTGTACAAACAACGATTAATAGGATTATGATATACGATAGAAACGGATTTACAATGCCGAACATGCGTTTTAACTTGCAACGTTACCCTTATCCCACTTAAGTAGGGTCGGCACAACATGTTTTCTATTTCCACTCTCTCCTGTCAAATGTCATCTCAGTATTCACACCTTTTACGCACATATCATTTTTCACGCAGTCCATCCATACCTTTTTCGGTCTTCCTCTACTCGTATATCCGTCCACAAACATAACACTTTTCTAGTTACATGGTTTTTATCTCTCCTCATGACATGCCCATACCATGCTAACCTATTACTCCTCAACTTATCCATCACTGGTGGTATTTTCAAACTTCCCCTGATATACTCATTCTTAATTTTACCCATTCTAGTCACTCCACACATCCACCTTAACATTCGCATCTCTGCCACATGTAATTTTCTCTCATCCGTCTCTTTCGTAACCCAGCACTCAGATGCATACAACATGATTGGTCTTATGATAGCTTTAACTTGCAACGTTTCATATGTTAATATTATAACAGAGGCAAAACTCCACATATGACATATCCGATAATAAAATAATTTCCTTTATCTAGTGAAGACTATGGAATGCAAAGATTTAAAAAAAAACCTTATCCTTACATATTACATTTGTTACACTCTGTTCAGAATTTAGTAAGAGCATGTAACGTTACACACACATATTATAAGTAAAATGGTGTAGATACGTTACCTACATGATATTTTGACAAAACAAATGGCACGATAACGCACACATACGTAAAGCAATATTATAACGCTACACTGTGTTAGACTAAATGTGGAAGTGAGATGGCATATTCTCAATATCGGTCGTGAAAAAGAAATAGTTATATGTTACTTAGATACGGGTGTAGTGACGAGGCGGCCGTCCAAAATAACCTAGCTTGCTAAGTTTTAATAAGCCGCTGTCGAAAGCTTATGACGTATCTACAGCTTTTTAGTTACATCTATCATTGGTTACATTAGGTAGTTTAGGGAATAGTTATGAGATTCAAAGTAAATTAAATAGACATGTGATGGCTTCTAGTACATTTTGTGAGTATATTATATTTACACTATTAAATATTAACCAATATAATGTGTTAAATATGTGGAACATGGATAAAGAAGTTTGTGAAAACGCATCAAGTGCATTGGTGATTGTGAAAAAATGGGCTGTTAATATCTCAAAAAAAAATGCCTGTTGTAATTACAAATTCGATCGTGAAAACTACAAAGTGAAAACGAAAAGTAAACATAATGTGATACATGATTGTTAATTACTTAAAAATAAGAAGAAAATAAATATAACTTTTATACTGAAATCATCGTCATCGCTATTTATGGGACAGATCAAACTAAAAAAGTTGATAGTAATATGCAAATTAAATGTTTAAATAACATTTAGGATGACAATTTTGACAGCTCAGAGTAGGGATGGGTTAGCATGTAATCGAAAATGAATCTATTCGATAAGGTACTATTATTCTTATGGAACGTGGAATCGATCGATAGTTGTATTTCATTTTTTATTTTCCCAATGTGAGACAATTCTTTCCGAAGCGGAGTTTTCTAAAGGTGGATGGGAGATTTACTTATTAACCGACTTCAAAAAAAGGAGGAGGTTATCAATTCGTCTGTATTTTTTTTTTTTTATTGTTTGTTACCTCATAACTTTGGACTGGGTGAACCGATTTTGATTATTCTTTTTTTATTTGAAAGCTGGTACTTCCAGTGTGGTCCCATTTCAATTTGGTACAGTTCCGACAACGGCATCCAGTGCAAAACCGTATAAGTTATAAATTTGCATTAAGTATGTACACGACAAATAGACAAATAACTCAATATTACGCTAACCGATTTCGATGATTCATTTTTTATTGAAAAGGATGTACATCAAGGGTAGTTTCATGAGAGTTTGGTTAGGTTCTGATTATGGGATCCGTGACAAAGTAAGAAAACATTCAAGAAACGAGCCTACTCCTTTCTTAAGGGCCGACAACGCATCTGTGTTTCCTCCTTCCAGTACATCTCTAGGTAGCACACATATTCATATGTTTTATTTTTGATAAACTATTTATTTTCCGCTTTTTAGTGCCTTATGGGTTTTTGATTGATATTGAAGTCGGTTAATACTTTTTTTTGAAAATTTACTTTATTTTTCCATTTTTAGTGTACATAAATATATTTTACTAGCAGTGCCCACGAACTCCGTATGGTATCTATCGGTATGGTATGCGATATGGTTTCAATTGGTTGTAAAATAAGTAACGTTTGGTACGAACGCAACCTTTTCAGTAATCCGCGATAGTTTCTACCACCAACTCGGCTACCATCGCTTCACACATTATACACCTTAAGTAATGTAATTACAATGCTTGCGTCATGTTGCAACACAGCAACGAACATAAGCACAATAGGCTCCTAAGAATTGAAGAGTTTTTTTTATAATATTGGTGGCAAACGAACGGCACTAAAAAGCGGAAAATAAATAGTTTATCAAAAATAAAACATATGAATATGTGTGCTACCTAGAGATGTATTGGAAGTCGGTGCCAACCAAACCGAAAATCATATCATCTACAGGTACAAAGTTCAAGTCCACTCTCGCGTCTCTGTAATACAAAAATTTTGGTTGGTACCGACTTCCAGTACATCTCTAGGTAGCACACATATTCATATGTTTTATTTTTGATAAACTATTTATTTTCCGCTTTTTAGTGCCTTATGGGTTTTTGATTGATATTGATGTCGGTTAATACTTTTTTTTGAAAATTTACTTTTTTTCAAGCTACGATTAGCTGTTTATAGCGATTAGCGAGATATTTACGATTTTCTCATAACACCTCAGACTGGTTAGCAGTTGATATGGATTACAAGAACCAATGTTTCGTAAGACTGTTAGTTCCTAAAAATCATTTTGGCAGTTTATAGTAAGCAGTAAAAATAGAAAGCAATTCTTTTTACATTTTATACCATCATCAACCAGTTGTCAGAGCCGACAACACTGGTTGTTAATTTTTAAAAAAACGTGAAAGCATTAGGTATGGAAGCGTTGGCTTTGAGTAACTGTTAAGACCTTCGTCCGGTGAAGCTGTGAAGACCCTGCCAGGTCAATAGCGTAGTCAGTACGAGAAAAAAAAACTGTTAAGACCTCGCTTGGTCAATAGCATAGTCAGTTCGATAAAAAAAAGCGTTGGCTTTTTACGAATAATTGCGGAACAGATTAAATAACTTTAATATTAACGAATAATAAAATATAGTTTGTGGTTGAACGATTTGCGTGGCACTACTACACTACGATAAGTGGGTAGCATGCAATGAAGTACGACATTACTTGGAATACAAATTACCGAAAAAAATACAACATTTGTCATTGGCGTGAGCTGTCAAAGGTATCATCCCAAATTTGACTAGTTATAGTTCTTAGTGTCACCAAATTTGGTTCTGTTATTTTAGGTATAATTTTCATTTTATATTAGCACGGCAAAATGACTGCACTGTGCCTGATGGTAAGCAAAGTACAATCCAAAAACAATGGCGACCATCGAGTGACACAGTATCCATCGCCGGTCGCCGCTGTCATGCCGGCCTGCGAAAAGCTGGATATGCACAGGCTGGTCCCGAAAGACCCGCAAAAGCGAATCACTAAGACGGGCTTTTTCGCCATATACATGGTGGTTGCGACTCAGTCAGGCTGTAAAACCCTACCACCTCGCTTTCGCCATTGCCTCGTTCGTTATTCAGCAGAGTGCACCACGTGCAGGTGAGGTTGGCTTGGATGTCTCAAGTCTTCGATTTTATTCCACACCCCTTACACCCTAAAATATAATGAATAAGTCTTGCATTAAATATTTGGAAATAAAGTAGCTCATGTAATATTTCAAAGACTTTGTAAAAAAGAACACCCTAACAATAATTTTGTAGCTCACGCGAAGTCGCGGTCACAGCTAATCTATAACTCAATCTGCGCACTGCATAAAGTTTTTGTCCGGTTTTTTTATTAACCATAACTTAATTACGCGGTATCCGCTGTCGTATGATTAGCATCTAATAGGCAGTTAATTAGACAGTATTTCGAAGTAGGTACAAAGTTAAAATCATACTACGTAACGTCTCGAATGAGCTGCTGTTGCAACTAGGAAATTGAAATTGTAAGATTCATAAGGATGTCACTGTTGTTTTTTAATACACACAATTTGTTAGCTGTCTTTCCTGTGACTTGTAAGTCAATAAAATCATACGTACGTTCCAATGGCTTGTTTATATTATTTCTTAGTACGTTGATTTCATAAGTTCCAGTGAAACGCTTACTCATGTATCCTGAACCCCATAATCAATCGTCAATGCGTCACTATACAGCTTGTTCATTTGCCTTTTATATGCAATATAATTAAGTCAAACTAAGGGAGACGAGAAAACAATCGGCCATAGTTTATGAATGTTTTAAGTTTCAAGCTTACTAAGGGTTTACCGTTAAAAAGTGTACAAATTTTATAGACTGGTAAAGGTATTAAAAAAGTATGTCCTTGTAAATAAAGACTTTGATTTCTCGATAGTATGGAAAAAATCGAAGTATTCCCCTAAAGTTTTTTATTGATAAAACAAAAGGTCATTAAAAGTTACTAAATAAAAAAAGAAAGAAAATTGGTTGATGAATAGAGGAGAAAAAGGCACTGAACTGTTTTGTCTGCGTGTGTTTATATATAGATAGCTTATAAGTATATAACCTTTTTAATATTGTATTAATAATTTAAAATAAGAAGCATAATAACACAATTAAATTACTTAGTAACGGGTAAGGTATAGAATAAATAAAATTAATTTCCGAGGTATTATCGTACGTTTGAGAAATAATCGACTATTAAATAAGGCAGTTATACAACGTCAAATAATAAGTTTATGAAGTAGAAAATGTTACAATATGGCTCGCAACCAATAATTTGAAGTTTCGCAAGCAAATACAACTGTGGTGGATCTAACTTCTATATGAGGTTTTGTAAGCGGCCGTTCTACCGTGAAGGAATGCACATTTGTTAGGATGTTCGGACCTTCGCGCATTTAATTTGCTAACCGTTCGCGGTTACCATTCTCTTTATATATGAACTGGTGGGACATTTTTAACATGGACATTTTAATAAGTTGCTATTTACTGTATAATAATACTTTTAATTATATAGTATTAATATTAAATATTATTATTAAAAAAGTGCGTGCGTACAAAGTACACGTCAGAAGTGAAACTTCTTTGGCGAACTAAATTATAAGTCTTGTTTATATTTATACAAACAAGAAAAAAGAATAAAAAGTTTTTTATTTATTTAATCTGCGTTTACTGAAAATGACGTCACTTCCGTTCCATACCTGCGGGACGTTACATCTGTAAAAATTTTACCCTCATGCGCCTAAAGAAGTTTCACTTCAAAAACGCATATCACGAGACTACGAGTATTTTCATTTAAATTAAGCCGACATATGCTGCCTGAAATGACGCAAACATAGTTTTGGTGATAATAATTATTAATTTTAATTTAATAATTATTAATTTGGTGATGATAATATTTAATAATAGTGAATAGTTATTTACGATACTTCTGTGACTTGTTTAGTGTTTTGGTGACGGGTCATTTATGTTTATTTATATGATGAGAGGGAGGTATACGATTGTTCGCACATCATTCAGAAACTATTACATAGATTTCGATATATTTTTTTTAGTTTTACATCTCAGACGTTTAGTCATCATCAGAATTTAAAAAAAACTTGATATCTTAAGTTATTACAGTTTTTATAAATTACGATTTTTATAAGAACTACGCGTCCAGTCATTTTTTTTATATCATAGGAGGCAACCGAACAGGTGGGTGTCACCTGATGCTAAGTAATTACCACTATATAGACACTTGCAACACCAGGTGAGTCGCAAGTGCGTTGCCAGCCTGTGTTTGGGGAGAAGTGGGAGGGGACATGAAAGGGGGAGTACGAGAGGAAATGGGTATCCGACGCTCTCACTGACCGAACGCAACAATGGAAGCACTGTTACTTCACGTCGGTTTTCTATGAGAGGGTGGTAGTACCCCGGGGGAGCCGACCCATTAATGCTGAAACCAGAAATAGCTTCAGCGTGGCTCTACCACCAACAAACCGCATTTGTTATTTGTCATTTGTTCTTTGCCGTTATAATAGAATACTACACAATTAATTTATTCTTTAAACTATTTGTACTTTACCTTCGATGTTCAGTTTGTTGTTGCTGTAAGTTGGTTGTTCATAATAGTCGAATTTGTTTTTCTAGAAATTGTACCAGTGCTTATAAGCAGATATGTTGCGGAAGAGTCATCTAGTGGTTCATGTAACGTAACATACCACAAGTAATGCACAATGTTAGTATTATGAACACTGTAATGTGTAGTGTACGGCGAGGCTGCCTCGCCGCGTATGTCGATGACCAATACCGTTGCTTGACCGCATATGCTGTCTGCCACAAGAGATGAGAGATATTTTTTTTATTTCGTCGTTGTCGTATATAATTGATTTTAGCAACAATGTACTTAACATTTCAAGTATTTGAATCGAGACACATTTATCTTATTCATTTTTATATTAAATTGGTCATACCCTCGGTTCCGCTTACGTGATCTTATACTACGCTATTGACCTAGCAAGGTCTTAACAGCTTCACCGGACTACTAAGGCGAGCGCTTAAGGCACTCAGCTGATTTTATTTGACAACTAACTCAAGGGTGCTACGCCGAGAGAACGGACCTAGGCTTGAACCGCTGCCTATAAACAATGTTAAAAACTATAACATAATAGCTATTAAAAACAATAACCTAATGCCTTATATTAGTATGTATACAATAGTTTGTTTAGATTAAATACTGCGTAAGAGTTTGTTGTCAGATTTGTATCGACTTTTAATTCCATAAATTGTTCTATATATTACCTAACGTATTAAATATTTATTAATTATATTAATTAATACTTATTGAGCTATAAACAAAATAGGAAGGGGTAGAAATTGATTTTTAGTGAAATCATATTGTTTCTTCAAGACAAACTTTATTAACATTGCTGACAATTCACAACTGATCGCATCTTTTAATTATCATTTTCGAGTGGAGAAATATCCAAATCTATAACATTTACAATGGGATTATGATAACTAAAGTAAGATACGAAATGTTTGATTATTTTTCTTGCTCTTTTTCTTTCTATTCCCCCTTCCATGGAGCGTTGAACGGTTAACGCAACAGTGCTTTCATACCCCCTCCATGGTAGCGTTAAACGTATAACGCAACCTTGTTGAAAGTCGCATTAGAAGTTTCACTTCAATAAAAGTTGTTCAATTTCGTTGGTGCGATGTCACGAAGGAGAGCAAATTTATATAGGAGCTTTTTCGAAACTTTGATAAGTAGAAAATTCTTATTGTAACTATATAATATTATGACTACGAATGTTAAATTTGTTTGCTTTTTGTTAAGTTTTCACGCCTTAAGTCAATCAGAATTAATTTGTGCATAGATGTTTTTAGGAATACAGAATAGGACATAGACTATCTCCAGAGTCATCTAGATAAAAAGTATTGTTTCCGAGGTATAGGTCAAATTTACATTAACTGAAGCAAAGCCGCGAGCAAAAGCTAGTAGATTATATACCAAAAATGATTTTTAAAATGTTCATAAAAGTAATCCCGTCGTACAAGACTATGACGTAATCAATTTTAACGAAATAACAGTTATGTGGTTTTACTACTTACGAAAATGGAAAGTTTGTTACTACAAATATTACAGTCCACGGTAATCAGTTGCAATCAGAAATTACTTCAATATGAACGTAGTATGAGACGAATTTATTTCCTTGTTTTTATGGTCATATTTAATCTGTGTGAAAGTAACATTTATCTCATGTCGTCTCGTTTTATCATATCATTATTTAACCTGTCCACTACTCATTACATATTAACAAGTGAGTGTATTTTCTTAAATGCAAAGTTCCAATATACAGGCTTCGTGTTATATGGTATATTGTTAATAGTACTATATGGTCCTTATATTATTAACCATTTTGATACGTTTTCGATTATTAAAACTTCGTAGATTTTGTAAAGTTAAATCGCCCTAAAATCTATATAATATTTTTTTTTTATAAAAAAAGAATCCCCATCATTAAAACACGAACTCAATAGTGTAAAATGTAATTTATTCATTTATTTTTATATAACATCTTATTTTACTTCTTTTATAATTTAAGATCCAATCACAAAACTCAAATATTAACACTGTTATTATAACTAAAAAACTGTAGATTCGTGATAAGAGCTTCGACAGAGCCGCGTTAAAACTTAGCTAACTAGCGTTTATTTTTGACGGCTGCCCCGTTAATCCGCCCGTATCTAAGCAACATATAACTATTTCTTTTTCACCACCGATATTGAGAATATGCCATCTTACTTCCACGTTTTATCTAAGATGGTGTGGCGTTACAATATTACTTTACGTATGTGTGCATTATCGTGCCATTTGTTTTGTCAAAATATCGTGTAGGTAATGTATCTACAGCTTTTGAGTTATAATATCATTGAATATTACCTATTGCCACAAAAATCTAAAAAGTACAGACACGTTTAATTTATATTCTCATTATCTACATAGATTTGTTTATGAATCAACGATATGCACATAGAATAAACAATTATATGGACATACTATACTGATATTTTCTACGATAAAGCGATGCAAATTTTGTATATTTTATGTCCAATATACTATGCACCTTCTCACAATTTTTGGGCCAAATATACTTATAAATTATCTAAGGGTATGTCTTCTTGGACATATTTTCTCTTAGACACTAAATTAGGTAGATTTCTTCTCGAAATATATAAAATCTAAATGATATATAAGTGGTTCCGAGCAAATAAAATAACAAGAGATATCGGAAACCGTTAGTTACAATAATCAAATTAGCGCTTAACGCTTGAATTGCTTCCGCAACGTGATAAATACGTCCGTTGACGTTTTCAGGGCGTTTGCAACTGTAATCATTTACATACACGCTACCGTGAACTGTATATCCGTGTGTTCGCGAACACGCCACGCCACCAACACGATTGCGTACCAATTAATGCGTGACTTCCATACACCATTCGATTGTACTACATCGTTTTAGCCATAGAAGAAATAAGCTGCCTAGACATCCAAGTCACGGATATTAGGAGTTTAACTGTTATCAAATCGCATCATCTACCTGGTCCAATTGTAAATCTAAACAAACTATAACTCAAGACAAAAAAAATTGAACGTATGTACTTTTGATCGACAACCTTGTGTGTTGATATATCTAAGCGTTTGTTTTTATAAAGAATATTTACACACCATTCATGTTAATGTAACTCGCCGTTACCTACGCTGTAGGACGTCTTATTATATACCGTTAACTATTTGTTGTAAGAATTGGAATGCTTAAATGTTCCAACACGGATACTATTAGCATAATATTAACGAAACAAATAAGAATCGCGTACGGAACCCCGGGCACATTTTCGGTTGTTTTTTTTTTAAATTTCTTATTACGATTGTCCGATAGCGGTAGTCCTATTTCTAAGTCCACCTGGCTAGCTGCACTTGAAACTTAGTCCTGATCTAGGTTTAGCGTGTCTGCCGTGTTAGATTACATCGACATTTAAAGAAGAAGTTGTGGTTTTTTTTTTTATCGTAGCACGGCAAAGTGACTTTACTGTGCCTGATGGTGAGCACAGTATAATCTAAAAACATTGGCGACCACCGAGAGACACACTATCCCTCACCGGTCGCCGCTGTCATGCCGACTTGCATAAATGTCTCTTCACGTTACGCTTGAAGGACCCCATATTATAGGAAGGAGGGAACACACTGGCCGGGAGATTGTTCCACAGCTTCACGGTACGGCAGAGATAAGAAGTTGCGAACTTTTTAGTTCGTGCCCAGATAGGATTTACCGTAAAACTATGGCTCCGGAGCCCAGCACGCGTGGTTCGGGTATGAAAAGGAGAGGAAGGTATTAAATTGAATAGCTCTTCAGAACACTCGCCATGGTACAGACGGTAGAACACGCTCAGTGAGGCAATGTCTCTGCGCAACTGAAGCGGCTCTATAAATTGTGTAATGTCTGAGTGGTAACACCATTGATGTACAAAAATCCAAGATGCACACTTAATGTCTCACAGCCGGCACACAAGAATGAGTGCATTGTGCAGTCATTTCAAATAGTCTCGGGTCGTTTGCGTCCTTGTAAAAACAACTTTAAATCATTCGGGTAAGTTTGTATTTCCAAAATCATAAGTTTATCGCATAACTTTAACTCCGTAGTTTTAGGTAGGGGAGTTTTTGCGGCCGGTTTTGATCGCTACTTTTATTCGAAACTGTCTTTGGTTTTTATATGTTAATAGGTAAGACGCTAAAAACTATAAAGCAGTCATACTCAAACTTTTTTTTAAAGGAGCGACAAATACGTTTTTACTAATGGTGTCGCGGCCCCCAATTATATAAGGTTATCATGAAGCAAAATGCAATGGGGATCAAACTTTCAAAACACCTGTTCAGTAAAAAATTTAACAATCGCGGCGCACTATACTGACATAACAAAGCGACGCGCTCTCAGCTCAAAATATGAAAGAGAATTCCATCCCCATTGTCTAGCTTGCTCCTCCCACATTATTTTCAATGGAATACATCGCAGTCCAGTTATCTGGGGCTTATTTAATTTACTCAGCGTGTTCAAAGTTAATCAGATGGACGGGAAATATTAAATAACTAAAAATAAAGTAACATCGGGTGGACCAACTGCAAAGTCCCGTTGGACCGCAGGTTGAGCATAGCTGCTATAAAGTATAAACAAAAACAATTGAAGATTGAAATGAAGATAGAAGAATGTGATACTCGTATTTAAATCGCTCGTTCAGTTACAAAATTATGATATGTTTACATTACTATGATAATAATCGTCGTTTCATATTAGTGGCTCTCTCAAAGAAATATCTCTCTGATCGATTGTATACTATGAGAATGGGATTAACAGAACAATTGAACGATTAATCGTAAAATTGCATCAACTCTTACTAAGTTAATTCTAAGAAATTCTAAGAAACGTCATCAACAATGATATTATAACTAAAATCAAATCAAGTCAAAAATACTTCATTCAGTTTAGGCTCTAATAAGGCACTTATGAACGTCAAAGACTACCACCGGTTAACAACCCAGTCATCGAGAAAAACCGGCAAGAAACTCGATCGGGTAAATTTTTTTAACATATATTTCCAAAGCTGTAGATAATGTCATAAGCGCTTCGATAGCGCCCTGTTAAAACTTGGCTACCTAGCTTATTTTTGACGAATGCCCCGTCAATCCGCCCGTATCTAAGCAACATATAACCATTTCTTTTTCACCACCGATATTGAGAATATGCCATCTTACTTCAACTTTTCATCTAAGAAAGTGTGGTTTTACAATATTACTTTACGTATGTGTGCGTTATCGTGCCATTTGTTTTATAAAAATATCATGTAGATATATTTATAGTTTTTTAGTTTGGTTGTCAAAAATTATAGATTTTACTAATTTATTCTGAAGTCTCCTATAAATAGCAATATTAGCCTCGGATTTTGATAAATCTTAAATAAAAAATTAAAATATCCTTTATTCAATTTAGGCCCTGAGAAGCCGCTTATGAACGTCAAAGCTACTACCGGTTCGGAAAACAGCCCAGTCATCGAGAAGAACCGGCAAGAAACTCGATCTGGTTTATTTTTCCATGTCATATATTTGTACAGTAATATAAATATTTACATTCGTTATTAGTGGATGCACAGAGAGGGGCGTCATTTCCAGACATCACAATCGTTCACGTATTGATCCACCCTATAATAGCCCTTAGATATTAAAACCCGCTTGACATGGTTCTTGAACTCACTATAAGGCAAATCGGTAATGTGTTTTGGGACTTTATTATAAAACCTAACACTATTACCTAAAAAACTGTTTTTGGATTTAGTGAGCCTGAAGCATGGACTGACCAATTTGTTACTGTTTCTAGTATTTAAATTATGCTGGTCTTTTACTAGATCAAAAAAGTTTTTGCGGACATACATTAAATTATCAAGAATATATTGGGAGGGCATTAAAACACACTGTTGTCTGGGTTAAATATGCGGATTAACATTCACAATGAAGGCGGCATAAATTGTCAACATAGAATTACATTGTCCTCGTTTCGTAAAACTAACTTAAATTATAAACCGGTGCATTTGTATTCGGCACGTTTGCTTATAGTATTTTGGAATCTATTGGCCAATGTAACTACCAAGGTTATTCGATATGTATTTCGCTTTTCGCTTTTGTGACATTTAATTAAAGCCTCTTTTTAGCTTCTATCTCATCTTCTATATATAAATAGGCATAGACAAAACATTGAAGTACGTTGTTCTTCTCTGTTTCTCGACCGATTTTTTTATTTTCTTCTGTATTGTAAATATTGACGAGATCTCAAGCAAAAAAATGAAATAGATTATTTTTCTTTATTTCTCTATTCCTCATACTTCACGAACTACAATATTTGTGCAGTACAGATCATATCTGTATATTAACACATGAAGAACACAAGACAAAAAAAGTACTCTCTTTATTATGATCGAATTTCGACCATCGGAAGACTAATAGTAATACTAAAAATGTATAAAATTGGAAAGGTACGTAGTAATCATATTTCAATGTCACTAAATTATAATTCTATATAATATAAGGACCCACCTCCTTCCCCCTTCCTCCTCTCCCCCACTTCCCTCTCCCCCTAACACAGGCTGGCAACGCTCTTGCGACTCCCCTGGTGTTGTACGTGTCTATCTATGGACAGTGGTGATCACTTAACATCAGGGGACCTACCGGTCCGTTTACCTCCCATGACATAAAAAAAAATATATATTAATATTGTATTATGTATAATTAAGAGACTTGATTATTCATTAATTAAAATTCATTTATTCTACATATATGTATATAATAATATAGCGCAAACTCCTGTTTGAATAAGAAATGAATTTCCATAGCTGTCGTTGGTTATCACTTAGGCAGAAAATAGAATCAGTTGACACTAATCCTAAAGAAGATGCGCAACAACTAACTGCATTCAATATACTCAGCCACTTTCATTGTCACACTTAGGCCGCTTTAAACATTCCTCATTTCAAGCCACGCCTTGTACCGTCTCAGGGGCATAGCCAGGTCAGAATTAACATTAGGTGTCAGATGGTTATACTAAATTAGTTGCCATCGGCCTTTCTAAGTACGTTGGGAAATTGTCGTGAAAGTGAAATCGTGGGTAATCGTTGTGAAAACTTTAGTAATAACTAGATATCTATAATTTCTTTCCTGTCCGTTCGCTGTGAACGCTCTTACCTCGTTTCGAATATCAAGGTGTTCGTAAATAAAACTTCTTGAAACATGGAGGAGACCTTCATTAGTATTCGTTTGTAATAATTGTTTTATAACCTGTTTCATTTCCGTTCTATTACCAGTTTATTTTTCTGTTCTCACATTATTCTCGAATTTATTTGGTTATGTACAAGACAATTAAAAAAAAAAACGGATTTAAAAAAAGAGAGCGTGTAACTGACTGACACACGCGATTGAAGTATAACCTTTTAAATATTTTTGATTTTGTCAATAAGTAGTTTATAAACAAATCAATCAAAAATAAAATGAATAAGAAATATTAAATTGAATAATAATAAAAATCATACAATATAATTAATTATGTATAATTATATGGACGCGCGACCGTGCTGCCATCTAGTTTCAATGTAAGTAAGTAACAAATTAAATCAAAGTATTAATATCTGTAGTGCCATCTATCGGCTAATTCGGAACTTAAATAACACAGGACATATTATTAGCAACACTTTGTTGTATAGTAAATAAAATATAGAAAAGTACGAACAGATTACTATGATAAGTAACGAATTAAATTAATTATGAGTTAATAGAAGTTTTGGTTATGTTTAATTATTATACAAACGGATGGTACAGAAACGTGATGCCATATTGCTGTAACGGACTTCTGTTGCATTATCGTCCAGATACCTCCTAGTCACGCCTAAAGAAGTTTTACTTCTTTAAACGCACCAGTATTTTGACCATAGTTAAGTACGTAGCTATGTAGCCTTGAACAGTCATAATCTACCAATATACTAATACATTTCCTATTCAATTTTAAGAATTTCTCTGGTGTTTATTTGTAATCCAAGTTCCAATACTAATGAAAAAGGTACGACTTTGAAATTATCCTCTTTACAATAAAATAATTCAAACGATGAAGTTCTGAGGTTGTTAACCGAATTTAGAACCTCCTTTTTGTAGGTCTTTATGTAACTACTAAAAAGGGGCAGCCTATACCTGAGATTATAGTACTTCTCTTCTAGAGTGTGACCTTTTGGGTTTCGTTGGTATATACCATCTGTCGTTTGGCTTGCAAGTAGTAGCGATTGCTAATAGATTGTAAAAGTTTCGATTGTCGCCATTGTTTTTCGATAACACTTTGTTTATAATAACACAATTAAGTCACAGTGTCTCAATATTGTGAAAATTGTAAATATAGATTCCCATCGAAAGATCTAGATTTATATTTTCAGATTAGCTATTACCCGTGATTTTGTACGGTTTGAATTTAGCACAAGGTTTTTGTTCAACATGGATCTGAAGACAGTTCTTCTTTAGTTTATTAGAATTGCGCGGGACTCTATTTTTTATTCTAAAATAAAAATCGGTCCAACCGTTTCGGGGATTAGCCGGAACAAAAAGACAGACATAAATTTAGAAATTGTTATTCTCTTAAAGTACCGTGTACACTTTCATATACACCAAGTAAAAACGTTGGTATTTTGACATTACAAATAGACACTTCAATTTTATATACATGTATAGATAATAAATTTCCGAGGCCGATAAAACTGAATGTAAATTAAACATTCCATCGGTCAATTTAGAAAAAGAAAGCAGTGATTCGAAGGGACTTACTTTACGAGAATCAGAGCATAAATATTATAGTTTTACTCCGTAAAACTTTGAGGTCTAGGGGTGTGGTCACTGGCAATTGTTTGTGCTACTCAGATATTAAACAATTTAATATATTATTAATGTATATCTATTAGTTTATAAAAATAGTCAATCATCAAGTACATCATTTGGTGTGTAAGGGGTGTCGAATAACATCTAAGACTTGAGACACCCAAGCCAACCTCACCTGCGCGTGGTGCACCCTGCTGAATAACGAGCAAGGCAATGGCGAAAGCGGGGTGGTAGGGTTCTACAGCCTGACTGGGTCGCAACCACCATGTATATGGCGAAAAAGCCCGTCATAGTGATTCGCTTCTGCGGGTCGCGTTTCGGGATCAGCCTGTGCATATCCAGCTTTTCGCAGGCCGGCATGACAGTAGCGACCGGCGATGGATAGTGTATCACTCGGTGGTCGCCACTGTTTTTGGTGTGTACTGTGCTTACCATCAGGCACAATGCAGTCACTTTGCCGTGTTACAATAAAAAAAAGAATTATAATAATTATGGCAATATTATATTCCTAATTAGCAAGAGTATAGAAAAATCACTTAATTAAATTTACTATTCAGTTTGTGTAACCATTATATAAGTTATTACCGAGACTTCATTAATTTCTTTATGTATTTATTTCATACTTCACATTGCTTGGGTTTATTATAATTTTGTAAATTACATCATTAGATTTCAAATGTATGCTGTTGAAGGAATTTTTATCGTTTATATCTATTTTTATTGATTTAAATGAGTTATGAGCAAGGACGTTTATATGTATATAATAATTAAGAGTTATTACGCATATCTCTATTTCGTTATTTATTATGAATGCGGACTTATTTTCCGGGCCTGTATTTTTTCCCGGTAATACTGGCATTTGTAATAATATAACCATAGTGTTCTTAGTCACACTAACACCACGGTTAGATTAGTATTAAAGAAAGAATATTACATTTTATATAAAATAATAGGCTTTTGCCAGCGGTTTCGGTCGCGTTAATCTAGATTTGACCTATCACTCGGGGACAGTACATTGTAACGTCACTCTAATTTAGCACATATTGACGGACACATTTCCATACACGGAAAAGGTTCTCTTTACCTCTACCATCCATAGTATACAGGTAACGAACATACACACTTTCGGCTTTATAATATGAGTTAAAATTGTTTTAATAAAGTTATTTTAGAAAGAAAGAAAAATCATTTATTTGTAACACACATAAGTAAATATGAAAACGTGTACAATTAAAAAAAAGAAAAAACATACATATAAACAAAAAAAAAAAAAAAAATGTGGAAAAATCTAAGCATGCTAACTTTTATCAACAGAACCACAGATCAATTAAAAGAAGTCACAGATTATAGAGAGTGGTAATACCACAGAGATAGTTATATAAATAGAGGTCGCACTCGTTCTTTCCAATCAACGCCTCTATAATATGAGTTTCGAACTAACATTGTTGGTTATAAATGTACATTTATAGCTATGTATGTATGCATACAGCGGTACTGCGTAAATCGTATATAAGTTTTTGATCATTTTTATTTGTAATGAATATATTCATCGTAAGGCACATCTAAATCCAAGTATGTATATGGAGGAGTCAATGTTTATAAGTAGATCCGGACATAGATAGAAGTGTTTGTGGGAGACAAGAAAATTTAAGGGAGCACACTCTCGTAACAAATACGTAAATAAAGAGAATGAAATCAAATAGTTGAAAGTTGTCAGTTTGAAATGTCAAAATTAATTGTCATCCACCATCTTTTGTTATCAAACTTGCCAAAAAAAATATATAACAGTGCCATCTAGAGAGTGGATTGATAACCAAAAATAGACGAGCCTTTTCCATACAAATCCGATTCTGAGAAGTGAAAATAGCGTGCCCAGAGTGTTATGTGTGCACCGAGAGATGGTGTGCATATTAAATGTTATGTAGTGATTCGTGTAGAGAATGAAAAAAAGAATGGTAATAGAAGTTTAATATGAAATATGAGATAATAAGTACATATAAATTAATAATAGGGAAAAATGAATATATAAATATAGACACACATACATTACAGACACATTTTAGTTTATTTTACTTTTTTTTTTTTAACTTTTTGTTGTTGCGAAAATGTTAGTGTAACCATCCTATGGGTAAGTCGAGGGATTTGTAACACCTGACTAACTCAACAAGGACATTCGTTCGACAACTTTCTCTATCGGCCGCACCTTCGAAACGCTAAACGAAATGTCGCCGGACCGGGTTACCCGTTTGCTAAGCATACTTATCATATTTGGACGAGGTCCAGGTTATGTACGTGGAGCGATTCGCGAATCAATGTACGTATTTAATGAAAGTCAATATAATTAAGCATTCATAACAGTAATTGTTTATATTGAACTGTGGTTATAATTTTTTGTTATAAGCTTAGAGTACTCATGTCGTAGTGAATGTTTAAAAAATGTTTTTTTTTCTCTAGATTATTCTAATATTATAAACCTGAAGAGTTTGTTTGCTTGAACGCGCTAATCTCAGGAACTACTGGTCCGATTTGAAAGATTATTTCAGTGTTACATAGCTCATTCACCGAGGAAGGCTATAATGTCATCACGCTAAAACATATAAGCGGAGCACCAATGAAGAATGTGTCAAAATCGTTATTTTTTTCTTTTGAGAGCAAAGTTACTATTCAATGCGGACGAAGTCGCTGGCAGAACCTAATATTTTATATAATTGATCGTGTCATTTGTCTTGTTTAACAGAGTTTTAATTTCTTTAAAAAAGCATAATTGTTCACTTAAAAGTATCACATGTAATCCTTAATACTTTATGCATCTAAATGTTTTTTAAATGAATCTAGTTATATACTAGCGGGCCCAGCGGACGTTGTACCACCCTGATAATAAAAAAAAAAAACTTTGACAAATTATATACCTAAATCTTCCTCATGAATCACTTAATCTACCGGTGAAAACGGCATGGAGATCCGTTCAGTAGTTTTTGAGTTTATCGCGAACAGACAGACAGACAGACGCGGTAGGGGACTTTGTTTTATAATAGTAGTGATTTAGAATAGCATTCGTATTAAACTCTTATTCATTATTCCCAGTAAGCATCTCATGAGGTAATTTATTAGTTACGTTTCTACCAATAATTATATATAAGTCATCTACTTTTGTGGTTAACACTAAGTTGGTATGAGTAAATTATACCTATATTTTACCAGGTTTCCTTATAGACTTACCATATATTGACCATATCAGTATAGTACCAGTACGTACATCATAATTTTTCAAATGTGGTGGATAATTATATACTAATACTGAATGTAACTAAACAATTGAATATCAAATAAGTAGTTATATAACTGCATATCATTCTCATGTAGGCAGAACAATAGGTCAGTGTGTATTTTATGAATATTGATGATTGCTGAATATTTATTCCTATGATTACATAGTAGATATATAGTAGACGTATTGCGTACGTGAGGTGGTCGACCTTGGTTCACTGATCGTGGTTATTTAATTTTCCATGTTTTTGTGTCATGTATCGTGTGATATTCATTTACATACCATTGAAAATATCACACACCGATTGTTTATGCCTTTTATATATCATAAAAAAATTCAGACAAAGGCTTTAGATATGCGTAATTGTATCTTGCAGATAATATAGAACGTAAAAGTAGTGGTAAAAAGAAATTAATTAATGTAAAAATGTTTTCTAAAATAATCTTTAACTATATCCAGCTTATATAGCTTCGGTTAGGCTTAATGTTATAAATTAGCGAAAGACGAATTTGCAATCACAATTATTATTATATAGTATAAAACAAAGTCCGCTACCGCGTCTGTCTGTGTGTCTGTTCGCAGTAAACTCAAAAACTACTGAACTGAATTTCATGCTGTTTTCACCACTGGATTCATGAAGAAGGTTTTTATATATAATTTGTCAAGTATTTTTTATAATTAGGGCGAGAACACGTCTACCGCACCCGCTATTACAGTTAAAAACGTATTTCAATTGTTTTGTTGTAAGAAACAAATGAAGTTAGAACAAGCTTTAAACATAAGTATTATTGGAATTAATCTATCATTATTATCTATATTTCCGTTACTTTCCTAATATACCTTCTAAAATAACATAATAAAACCGTTGAAAACAGTTAGTTTTCAATGTAAATCATATTTATTCAAAAATCTAGACTCCGACACGGTGGAATATAATTTCTTTATTGAATTAATTGTAATTTTGTATTCATTTCGCTTGAGACAAATATCAAACTTTCTTCAGAATGTATGAGCGATCTAAATTAATGTACATTTAATAGTAGCAAATCTTATGCGAAATCAATAGATTTATTTATTTTCTATTGAGATGTGGTCTACTTTATTAAATAGAAGTGCGTGATCTCTACATGTCACTTTAATTTAAATGTTCAGATGTAGAGTGTGAGAGAGATAAAGTGTTCAGGGAAACTAGTCAAGTGAATAGAAATCACGTGTGATATTGAGAACTGACAGCACGTCACAATAGCGTAATTTCTATTTTTTTATAATATTACCAACGATAATAATTCGAACCAACGTCCCATACCCATCGTTCTCGCTTCTAAAAGCCATTAAATAAATTTGAGAGGGTTAAGTATTAGTATGGAATGTATTCTCAGTCTGAGTGATTATGTGCTTATTAATGTGTATGTATTTGTAAGTGCGTGTATTATATATTATTTTACTATACAATTAGTTTTTGAACTGTGAAGAATTATGATTATTCCTCATAATATAATGTCATTTTTGGTAAGTAAGATGTAATATTACAAGCATTTCTCAGGTGATGTCATTTATCGGTCAAGTCCTTTTTCTTTTCCAATGGATAAATAAATAATAGCCCTTTTTAGAGCCCATCATCTCTCTCACTCTTTCTCTCTCTATCTGTTGCATTTTTATTTTTTTAAACTGGTTCGGCAAAATCACTACACTGTACCTGATGGAAACTACAGTACAGTCTATAAATAACGGTGACTGTCAGTGTTAAATAGCAACGGCAGTCATCGCTATCATGCCGACCTGCAAAAGTGCTTTTTCACGTCTCGTTTGAAGGACCCCATGCCCATGTCGAAGAGCTTTCGAACTTCTTCGTTCTTGCCGGGGTGGTTGCTACTATGAAACTGTGGAGACGCGTTCCCGCCCGTGTAGTTCTATAGTGGAAAGGAGAAGATGGAATGAGGTCAAACAGCTCTTCAGAACACTGGCCATGATACAGACGATAAAAGACGCTCAGTGAGGCTATGTCTCTTCGCAACTGAAGCGGTTCAAGGTTGTTAATAACGTTTGCATCATTCACAATACGGACAGCCTATTGTCTAGCCTACCTGTCTAGTGCATCAAGGAGGTATTGAGCAGAACCATATCAGAGATGTGAACAATAATCCATAGCATAAACCATGTTATATTACTTTAGTTATAGGTTTATCCTTCTATATACACAATTGTATATATAAAAACAAAAAACTTTTTAATACTGAACACATTTTTATAAAGTTATATTATTACTAGCTTTTATTCACGATTTCGTAGAACATTTTTTCCGCATGAAAGGTACCCTAAATCCTTTTTTATACTCCTGATAATACGTATGCAAAACTTCATGAAGATCGGTCGAGTAGTTGACATGTGAAAGCGTGACAAACTCACTTTCGCATTTATACTATTAATTAGGCTATAAAAATGACTATAATGGCTATAAAAACGGAAATTAATATACACGAAGTAAGACGAAATCTGATACAACGGAATACATAAATTTAATAAACGGCTATTCCAAATACATTACTATACTTAACAAATGAGTAGAAGAGTCAAATCTAATTACATCAAAAGGGTCATAATATCGTCATCGCACGAGTATTACCGAAAATGTGAAATAATGGGGCCGTGAGTTTCTACCTTCTTATGAACAGTAGCTGCAGCGTATTGTACGTTAACACATACTTCCTCGTTTGTCAGTTGCATTGCAACCGTTAATGCTTCCTTATGATAGTATACACTTATTGTATGATGAAGTCAATTGGAAAATGATGGAGCAGTGTTAGTGATTGACAGTGGTAGGTTCAAATCCTGTGCTGGAGTTTTTGGTGGAAGAAAACGTCTAAGCCGGCAAGTTGAAAATCTATCGCCAAACAGCTCACTGTTAGGTTAACATGTTACTATCATAGTGAGCAAACGAGAAAAACCTGTAAAGTATAAAAATACAAGCATCTGTGGACGCAGCGTTGACGTGGATACAAATAAACGTTTTTTTTTTTATGTCATAGGTGGCAAACGAACAGGTGGGTCACCTGCTGTTAAGTGATCACCACCGTCCATGGACACTAACAACACCAGAGGAGTCGCAAGTGCGTTGCCATCTTTTGTAGGGAAGGGTTAGGGGAGGGAAAGGGAGAGGAAAGAGGAGAGGGGAAGGGAGGTGGGTCTCCGGCGCTCTCACTGACCGAACGAAACGCAACAATGCAAGCACTGTTACTTCACGTCGGTTTTCTATGAGAGGGTGGTACTACCCCGGGCGAGCCGACCCATTCATGCTGAAACCAATAATAGTTTCAGCGTGGCTCTACCACCATTAAGTTTACAGTGAAGAAAAAATGGTGAGATGATCATAGCAAAGTCCCTAGGGCATTTATTACTATACACTGTACGTATCATGTACGTATGTGAGTACATACATTGCCATGTCAAGCGGGTTTTGGTGTCAAAAGGCTATTATAGAGTGGATCAATATGTGAACGATGGTGATGTCTGGAATTGACTCATCTCTGTGCATCTATAGAAGGGTTTGCGTGACGTTATTATGATAAAAATGAAATGTCCCAATTGTCCATAACAAGCACTGTAATCAATTTCTATTATACAATGGTCCCCCTACACAGGGGAAATTAAAGTATACGTGCCGGGCGGTGCTCTGTAAGCGACTGGCGAGCGCTGCGCGCTAACTTACATTCCCGTCTGAAACTGCTGATACAGCGTCCCTCGCCCGTCGCTACACATCTATTAAAAAATTTATGACATGTACCTAATATATTCTAAATATTATGTATATTTGTTAAAAAGATAAACCAGATCGAGTTTCTTGCCGGTTCTTCTCGATGACTGGGTTGTTTTCCAAACCGGTGGTAGTTTTGAGGTTTATAAGTGCCTAAATTGAATAAAGTATTTTTGATTTGATACCTATCTAGCTATTATATTTCTTAAATATTCCTCTGAGCTCTTCACATGGAGTCACAAGTCTTGACTTATTATGTTATTGATTTCGACACCAAGAAAAGTATTTTTTATTTCCTCTGACACAGTTCGGCTTAACAGTCGATTTATCACCTTCTTGACTCGTGTGTGAAGTTACGTATCAAAACTATGGGAAATACCCATTTTAACAGCCATAGGTAGAACGATTGCAAGATGTAAGCAAAAAAACTTGAGATTCTTACGTCCGTGCATTAGCTTTACAAAGAAAAGTCTTATAGGTAACTATAAAATATTGTTAATTTATCGTCGTATCTCAAGGTCTAAGACGCGCTACAAAAGTATGTGTGAAACTGGAAACTATACTGACGTTCTATACGCGTCACAAAACGGTCCAAGCTTAGCAAATGACTCAAACATATGGCATTTAATACAAACATTATTCCGTAGTAATGTTTGTTGATGGAATATTGATTTTTTAAATTTCAGTTCGGCAGAGACCTTGATAAAATCTTTTGATTTAGAAACGATTGGGTTTTATTTGGACTTGGTATTTAAGATTATTTAAACAAGTCATCATTTATGTGAAGCTACGAAGTTGTTCAATTCTAAACCAGTTTTACGCCGGACAGCGTTTGATATTTGGCATGTATATACATTCTTAGAATACCGCTTGGTTTTAAAAGTAGTAAATGTCGATTATTTTAATAAATATTTTTGAGAAAATCCATATATGTGTCGTTTAGAATCAGAAGTGGTCAACTCCACTTTGCAATTTTTATGGGTATAACCAATTTTCCATTTTGAGCTTATTGCAGAGACTATGAAACATTTAGGTATCTGTAGAGTTTTAATACAATTAGTATATAAAGCTAAAAAAATAAAAATGTATGCTATAGTACAATAGTTTAAAGTTATGAGACTTAGAAAATTGCAAAGTGGACTTGGCCACTTCTGATTCTAAACGACACATATAGTAGAACCTCTTTGAGTCGAACCTCGATAAGTGAAAAGCCTCCAAAACTGGAAATTTCACCCTATAAGTAAAAATAATCAGTAAGTTACTACAAGCCATTTCGGTACATAATTTCCCTCCATAATTGGAATAAATAAATCAAGCTTATGAACCTCGAACGCAGCAATGTTTAATTTTAAAACCTGCTGACAAGATAATTTGAAACTAATTACCTCTATATCTCGAAGAAAAGAATTTTCTAGAAATGTTAACTAAAAATTAGTAAGAATATATCTTAACCGAAGTCGGTCTATTTCCTTAAGTCGAAAACTCTGCAGATAACTCGAATTTTTTGGCGTTTCCTTTGAAGTTCGTTTTACAGAGGTTCTACTGTACAAATAGGCAAAGATGAAATAGTTCAGTACCGTTTTCTCTGTTTGTCAATCGATTTTTTTTATTTATAATTTTGGACGACCTTTAGTGTTAATAATTTTTTTTTTGAGCTACATTATTATACACTCTTCCGCAAAATACTTCAATAATATTGTAATTTAAAATAAAAAGTGTGTGTGTACTTATTATTTTTTATATATTATTATGTACACGCGTTAGAAGATATACTTCTTTGGCGTAACAAGATAAAAATCTTTTCAAAAATGACATCTTACGCTTTATTCTACGTTTGTAGAAAAAACGACACTAACAATAGAAAAAAGGTATTTAATACATTGAAAGTTTTAATACAAAGAAAAAAAAGGTTGACTATAGCTAACTTCAGGGTGTCGGTTTTTCGTGACGGTGTGCGCGCGCATCGTAATAACTTCAGGGTGTCGGTTTTCCGTGACAGTGTGCGCGCGCATCGTAAAAAATTACTCTCATCATTTTTCCCCAACGCGCCAAAAGAAGTATAACTTCAATAATATATATTTATGGTCGATATTCAACAACTGGACTACCAATAATATTAAGAACAACGATAAATACCACAAATATGTAGATTGTCTCTTTATGACCTATTTCTCTGGGGTTTTCAGTTGTAATTTCGTTTTATATTATTTTGATGCTTAATCAATTTTCTTTTTATTTTCTAGTTGAAATCTACCTGTCGCCTGTTGAGACTCACTGCAGTAATGTGGACTACTTCATCCCTGACGAAAACAACGAAACTAAGGATCTATCAGACGATGCGATGAACAGGTAACTTCGATTTCTCCGAATTAAGGTTTTCAACATATTTTTCAGGTCACGCGTCAACCGTATGATACGAATTGCAAAATTACGGTCGTTTTTAACACTAAAAGTGCATGCAAAACGAGATTACGCACATTTTTTTAACGTTACGTTAAACCACTGATTTGGTTTTAGTGGTGCTGTAATGTTTACGATGGGGCTTTAGACATTAAACGGAAAATTGGCGTATAATCTGTTTTTATTACATAGTTTTTCATATACAAAATCCGAATATTTACATTTTCACTACATATTTTTTATAATAAAAAAAAAGATTAATTCATTCCTTCCCGTGAACAGAAATACCACACCATAATGTGTGTGACGTCACTGTTTTCGAAGCATTCGAAATATTTACATTTTGGTGTATTCATACTGAAGAATATTATAGTTTTGTTTAGAATGGTGTGACGTCAGTCTAATGCTATTACATACACAATGCATCTTGGAGGAAGATGTGACAATATGAATGAAATATGTATTTAAAATGAATTACATTACATTATTTAAAAAAAACTGTGGATAAATTAGACGTAGACGTATATACTTTTAATTGATATTTACTTACTTATACGTCTATTTAATCTCAATTCTTTTTAAATGATATCGATTGTTAAATAAACAGAAATATATTGAATACACAGTATGTTAATAACGCAATGTAAATTGCAAATTAAAATGGCAAAGTAATATTATGTATACATACGACTTATATGTAGATTTATAATAAAAATTTCATGTATGCCCGGTTTTTGAGATACTCGGTTAAACTATCAATAGTTATTGACTCATCAAAGTTATCCATCAGATAGACTGTCAAACCCGTTGGGTAGTCCGGTGAAGCTGTGAAGACCCTGCCGGATCAATAGCGTAGTCAGTTCGAGAAAAAAAAAACCCGTTGGGGGTTATTACAAAAAAGTTAAATACGTATTGAACCCTGGTTTTAAAAAGGTGTCATATTACATGCACCGCGGTCGCTGAATGTTCGCCATCTTGCTCTTTTGTCTCGCTTTGTTTACGTTAGGTTGGACTTCTGAAAAAGGATAACGCGATCTTGCCTCGGGCGTGCGCGGTGCATTTATTAGGAAACTTTTTTAAACCAAGTATTTAATACGTATTTAACTTTTTGTAATAACACGGGTTGAGTTTAATTACATTTATCGTATGATTGTGTGTTCAGAAACGCAATTTGACAATTTATTGAACCAATAACGCTATTGGATTTATAAACTACAATTAAAGTACCTCAGTAACCGGACATTAAACGTGTTTTTTTTTAACGGACTCAAAAAATAGTTCTGTGTTTTCGTAGTATGTTTCTGTGTACACGATTTGTAGTTTACATATATTATGGTACAATTCTATGAGTCCTTGTATTTTAAGTTAGTAATAAACGAAGTTCGGATGTTTTTATTTTCTTGAAACATTTTTAAAATCATGAAATAATAATTTTAAATTCCCTGTATGAAACGGACAGTTGGCAATGGCTGACAAAACAATTTATCGCCTAGCACGAAGTCCTTGTAACACTTGGGGTTAGTAAGTGGGTCGTTCGCCAATAGGCGTAGATCAAATTTGATAATGGAACAAATCGTTGTATTGTTTTTCGTTATTGACCGCGTCCTGTTCAAATTGATTTATTGCTATCTTCGTCTTTAGTTCCATATATCAAAGGTTAGTATTTTGAAACTCGAGTTTTTTTTGGTTATCTTATAAATTGCATTCTTTGGAGATTTTTGCGTTAGTTAAAAAACCTGATCGTAAATTAATCGTTTTAAAAATAATAATTATATCTGTGAGTAAAAAAATTGGGATCAAATTGATTCTTTTCGGGTAAAACTCTAAGTTTTTGATTAAAAAAAAATATATAACAAAGTACCTACAGGTTTTAGTAGATGCATGTATAAGGCACGGACATCTATCGAAGAAATCTGGTCTCGTAGGCTGTCCTTGGTTACCAGTGGGTTTACTATTGTTACACATAACAGTAGCTGTTATAGGAAAAAACTGCAATTTGTTGAACAAAATATATACATAAATATAAATAAATACATATATTACATACAAGAAGTAAACAAATACATATAACTGAATTTTAGCTGATAACGTTGCAGACAAGTGATGTCATAAAATTTTTAAGACAAAATAAATAAGAGATGCATTATATATACAGGATGGGAAGATTAAAGATACTATTTACAAATATATTAACTATTTCCACATTCACTCGACTGTTTTAGCTGAACTTTTTGCTTTGAATGAAGTTTTTAATATATTCATTATTATTATCACATCAACCTGTAAAAACCCACTGCAGGCGTCCTAATTTTACCGAAGGAAGGTATGAGCAGAACCACCAGGCCAGACTAAGACGTATTAGCGATTTCAAACTTCGAGAAATCCACATACAAAGGTATTTTAAGCTTCATGATGTTTTCCTTCACCATCAGCCGATGTGATTATTTGTTAATTTAAATTAGTATATATACAGGAATTCCAAAAAAAAAGGGTGTGTGTACACGCGTTAGAAGTTATACTTCTTTGGCGTAACAAGATAAAGATCTATTATTAATTTCTTTAAAAAAAAAACATTAATATTTGTCGCGATTTGAACCAGCGGATATGAAATTTATATTTCCACCCATCAAACAACTCGATCACTGACAATAAATTCCTATTGACCTTTTCCAAGTTCCTTAAAATAATCTATTCCTAATATTTCAGCAGTTCAGCGGATTTGTATATACAGTACCTGACCATATTATTAGACGCACCATAAGATCTTATATAAAACGTTAATTATCAGGTGATACTGTACAGATGTATTGTTTTTATGAGATACAATGTATATTTATAATAACGTAAGTATCTGTAAAACTAATAAGATATCGTCATTATAGAAAAAAAATGTATTTATTAACTCTCGAAGAAAAATGAAGAAAATTTAATGAAAAGTTAATATTTTGTTGATCCACATTTGGCTGCTATGAGAGCTTTAATACTGCGCGGCATGCTATCAGTGCAAGAGTGTACTGTATTCTGCATTTGAGGATAATGATTCCAAACATCAGTAATAATTTCTAAGACCTGAGTTTTGTTTGTAATCACCACTTTAGTCACTTCTCTTTTCATGAATAAATTCATTCAAATTTTAATTAAATTCAATTCGATTTCAAGTCAAATTCATCTCCTGAATAAAAGTTCATTAAATAAATACTAATCAACCTTTAAATATAACACAACTGTTTATAAACTTCGTCGAAAACATGTATTTTGTAAAAAAAAAAAAAACGGTGCGTCTAATAATTTGGCCAGGGACTGTAAAACCATAATCTTTCTTTTGTATCCTATACAATATTCTAAACGATTCTAATTGCAGTTATTTTACTACTACATTGACCGTCACAATATCGTCACATATAATAATAAGAACGTAATAGTTTGGTATGTTTGAATAAACTATTAGAAACAATATATCAACTATATTAGTTAACGTTTACTCAAGGACTTTATGGACGCACCTAGTGTGTTTCTCATCTTAATTGTCATTA
Organism: Antheraea pernyi; assembly: GCA_015888305.1. NCBI lineage: Eukaryota > Metazoa > Arthropoda > Insecta > Lepidoptera > Saturniidae > Antheraea > Antheraea pernyi. The sequence continues at coordinate 535,838 of MU158822.1, forward strand.
TTTATCGTTCATCATTTTGAAATTGCAAATGTCCAGGTTTTTAATGTAATATATCATTATATACAAATTTCTTCTGTGCGTGTGTTACTGAACTCCTCCAACGGCTGGACCGATTTTGATGAAATTTTGTGTGCGTGTTCCGGTTGATTCGAGAATGGTTTAGATTCACAATTGGACCCGGTAGGTGGCTTTGCGGTTGACTTTTAGGGACCTTTTTTACTGTCAAGGTAGGACAACGTCCGTCATGTCCGCTAGTATGTATATATTTAACTTATCGTTTACTATTTTAACGTCGAAATTGTCCAAGTTCTTAAACTTGCGTTTAATGTATCGTTTAAAATTCTACTGTTGTACTTCTTATCTACTGTATAACTGTATACTGTACTACTGTATATTAGTGTTTAATATATCATTCAATATTTTAATTTTACTACTATATAACAGTGTTTATCATTCTATTATCATTCAACATTTGAATTTAACTTCTTTATAACAGTGTTTATCATTCAACATTTGAATTTAACTACTATATAACAGTGTTTATCATTCTACATTTGAATTTAACTTCTATATAACAGTGTTTATCATTCAACATTTGAATTTAACTTCTTTATAACAGTGTTTATCATTCAACATTTGAATTTAACTACTATATAACAGTGTTTATCATTCTACATTTTAATTTAACTACTATATAACAGTGTTTATCATTCTACATTTGAATTTAACTTCTATATAACAGTGCTTATCATTCTACATTTTAATTTAACTACTATATAACAGTGTTTATCATTCTACATTTTAATTTAACTACTATATAACACTGTTTATCATTCTACATTTTCATTTAACTACTATATAACACTGTTTATCATTCTACATTTTAATTTAACTTCTATATAACAGTGTTTATCATTCTACATTTTAATTTAACTACTATATAACAGTGTTTATCATTCTACATTTGAATTTAACTACTATATAACAGTGTTTATCATTCAACATTTTAATTTAACTACTATATAACAGTGTTTATCATTCTACATTTTAATTTAACTACTATATAACAGTGTTTATCATTCTACATTTTAATTTAACTACTATATAACAGTGTTTATCATTCAACATTTTACTTTAACTACTATATAACAGTGTTTATCATTCTACATTTTAATTTAACTACTATATAACAGTGTTTATCATTCTACATTTTAATTTTGCTATTATCCAGGTTCTCAAAGAGTACCTCGGAAGAAATATTGAATTTATTATTTAGTAAGATATTCCAATGTTAGTACTTATATAAGCTTGTTAGTTGTTATAATCGCCATTCCTAATGTAAGTCCCCTGGTGTTGCCTAACGTAACGTATCATGTCCGATGTTTTTGTTTTTTTTTTTTCTTTCGAAGTGACTATGCTATTGACCTGGTAGGATCTTTACAGCTTCACCGGACTACATCATCATGACGGATGACTATCATAATTTGGAGAGTTATTAATATCAATTGACTTCTTCAGCGTGTACACAACTGCCAATTGTGTTGGAATTTATCATAACATATGGTGTTACAACATAGACTGAATAAATTAATTTGCATGTGATAAATTCAAATCGTTGGTCCTACTGCTGTTTTACTAAATGACGTCCATTCGTGTTTTAAAAAAATAATTTGCATATTATATTCATGATGTTTTTGTGTTTCAGGCTGCACATGGCTCGGTCCACAGTGGCTCTGTTTATCGTAGCGTTCTTATCGCTTTTCATCGCTTTCTGGACAGGAGTCGTTGGCTGCTGGAAGCGAAGTCCTGGCAACATAACAGCCACCGCTATCCTGATGCTTGTCACATGTTAGTACCGAGGTTCATCTAATTAAAATACCTTATTGTAAAGGATTACTTGCATCCAATAAAATAGTAATACTACCTATCGTAGATTATGAGGACCAAACAATTGATATGGGTATATCAATCAAGATATCTTAGACAAAATAGCAATAAATAGCTGGTCATGGCGGTAGGGTTTATCTAATGTCCGCATGGCCAACTGCAATCCGCATGTTGAAAATCTGCCTCTAAACATCGGTTCCGGTTGCTGCATTTGATAGCCAATTTTATTGGCCACCTCATCACATAACAGGTTATATTGTGGTGAAATGCTTATATTACAAAAAAAGGGTAATTGAATAATCGTGTTTAGTCTAACTGCTTTTTATACAATGCTTTTTTTTATATCATAGGAGGCAAACGAACAGGTGATGTTAAGTGATCACCACCGTCCATAGACACCAGCAACACCAGAGAAGTCGTAAGTGCCGAGTTCTCTGCAAGTGCAGAGAAGTTGCCAGCCTGTGTTGGTGGGAGAGGGGCAGAGGGAAGGGAGAGGGGGGAGTTGGTCCTCCGTCGCTCTCACTGACTGAACGAAACGCAACAATGCAAGCACTGTTACATTGTTACATTACGTCCGCTTTCAAATAGAGGATGGAGGCAGCTATAGCTACAGCGTGGCTCAACCACCTATATATATAGGGCTTCGGAACTGCCCCTGAATCTGGTTCGAAGATTTAATGTTTTCCTTGTGTATCTCTTTTCTCCCATTTTTTGCTTTCGTGAAACAAAATTGGCGGTCAAATCCTTTAATGGTCTTACAAGGTATGTTATGGTAAATCTTAAGGCATTCAACAGATTCTAAATGTCTTGGAATTTCTCATATATTATTGTATTGTCATCGTCCGACTCATAGTCCAAAAGTCAATAAAGTGATTACAGGTTTCGCCGTTTTACTTTAATTTTCTGCTATTCTTGTGTAAAATGTTAGTTGTATGATGGTGGCGTGTTCTTTTTGAACAAACCCTCGATAAAAATAAAGAGAAACGAAAATTAAAAGGGAGATGATTCTTATCAAATGGTTGCATTGTCTTCTTATTCTTGTATGCTCATATGTGCTAGTGTTTTTGGAAATTGATAATTTATTATTTGTTGGTCTATTCTATTAATAACATCCGGATTATATAGAATGTTGATTTAAAATCAGCGATGAAAAGTGACAACAGTGTGAACGAAAGCACATGTTTCTTCAATTTCAACACTAGCTTATTATTTATTTATCTTTCCAGGTCTTTTATCAGCAGGTGCGATGGCGCTATGGCACGGAGTGGAATTCTATGAGAAGGAGAAGGTAGTAGGAGAGGAATATTACCAACAGTGGCCCAATGTAAGTTATATAATATTGCCTTAATTAAAATCATAAATAACTTAATTTTAATTGATATTTATACACTATTTTCGAACTAATGAGATGTTAAATATCGTGTTAAAAAAATATTAAATATCCGCTTTCTAAAACAAGAAACAAGATTGATTATTTTTTTTTAAATGAATTCAATTAAAATTGGAGTGAAAGTATTTTATAGGTTTCTGATAAATGCAATAAAATTATTACCAAAAGCGGAATAAATTTTGAATGTATTAATTTTAATATTATAAAATGTTGGAGTTCGAACGAATCGAATGAATTTTTACATATATTATTGTAACGGTATTAAACGAGTAGGTATGAAGAACAAGAGGAATAAACTATCAAATTGATTTATGTTTAAAAAGTGTTAATTCAAAATAATGTTGTATAGCTATAGGTTAGCTTTAAGGCCAATATAGGATTTATGTTACTTATGAAAAGCAATGTTGTAATTGATATGTTTAATATAGATTTTATAAAGAATAATTGAATTGATCGCATTGAATTGATGTAACTACATGACGTTGATGATGAGCCCCATGGCATGGCAGGTTCTTAAAGACAACTCGTTGATATGGTACGATTGGTCGTACATTCTCGCGTGGTTGTCAGTCGCCGTCTCCTTCGCAAGTTCCATACTATTCTTCTCCGGCGCGTTTGGTCTCAGCAGGGAGAAGAGACGCGAGCAGCAGAATAACGTGCAGTACATAATGCCAGGTTAGACCGTCGCATTCGACGGCCATATTCCTAAAAACCCTTCGACATTTTCTTCGACCCCAGAGCGACGGTTAACGCTTAATGGTTACGGAAGGATTTATTTCCAGGGTGGAATTCACTATTGTATATTTTTTTTAAGGACTCATTTAATTTTAAGTTAACCTATAATTATATCATACTAACAAAGCTTCTTTTATTTCTCTATTTTCATGTTCCTATGAACGCTACTGCGGAAACGCGACCAAACGAATTAATCTATTTATAATTGCGCTATTTACCTTAATATCTGGTTTTACGCCACAATACTAACATGCTTACGATCATTAACATAATGGTGTTGTACATATAAATCATAATATTATAATAACGAAACAATCTTTTTAAACGTAATTTGTATATACATATTCACTTCACACACCTATATCGTATTAAAAACACGGCAATTGTATGCAAACGCATATTTCTGTGGTATAAATAAAAACAAAAATGTAATTATTCTAAAATGATACATCAAACATTTCAAACCAATCGTATCATATACACATAATAAATAACGCGTTCGTCGAACACAAATTCTTGAAATCCGGTAAATAAACCAGATATTACGTGACAATACGCGCGTGTGGTACGACTGGTCGTATATGGTCGCTTGGTGCGGCGTCGGGCTCTCGCTGCTGTCCGCCATTTTGTTCTCGTCGGCGGCCATTTGCTTGCGCGGCGAGCGGGAAAGGGAAGAGGCGCTTAACATGCAGTACCTCATGCCGGGTAAACGCTTCCATCATTTTTTCATTACTCATCATTTTTAATATTTATTAATTAATTAAGTAAATATAATTTCAATCATGAACAAGTTATTTAATCAATCTTATTATGGTGTATGGCGTAAACTAAATAGGTGCCTTAACTTAGGATAATACTATTAGAAAACTGTAAGATATGAAATCTATGAACAGAAATCAGAAACAATTAAAAAATAATTAAATTTAATATTAAGTATCTATTACATACCTATATAAATGTATTTGCAAATTTAATCACCATTGTTCTTAAATACTGGTGATTAAACCGGCTTTGAACATAAATCTAAAAGCTTGTTACAAGTAACCTCAAAAAGTTTGTGACTTTAAAATGTTGACAAATTTCCTTAGAACCAATTAGTAAGACCATTAAGATAAATATCAAATAAATTTGGTAAATCGACTAAGCAATTAGTGTCGAGTTTGATGCATTGCATACCATTCTAATTGAAATTTCTACGTGTTAAAGTATTTCAGCAATATTCAAATAGTAGAAACCTTAACACACATTCCAACCTAACTTTATTAGTAATTGAGAAATTCTAACAACTACCTATTTACAAAATAATGAATAGTTTGAATCTATTAACAGTTAAAACATGGAAGTTTACGAGTATTCTTTTTCAGTACCTAGTATTGTTTTTAGGCAGAGGGAAAACGGTTAAGACCATGTTCCACGAGTTTCTTTATTTTTCCTTTCTTTTTCTGCACTTTTTTAAATATAGGTTTTTTTTTTAATATTAATGATTTATGGTTGAATTTTGGCCACTAGTCTGTATAACTAGCGGAACATAAAATAATTCAGTACGTTTTTCTCCTCTGTCTGTCAACCGATTTTTTTTGTTTACTAGCTATTGGTCAGATTTAGTGGTATCAATTACAAAATTGGGAACAACTTCTTTTTCCTTTCCATCGACGAATCTATGACTTTCTATACGACGAATCTATTCTATATTCTCCATTTGGACACTCTTTGGCAAAAAAAACTACAATAATATTGAAACTTAAAAAAATAAGGAATATTAAAATAAGTACTTACGTGAAATATTCGATATAGGATTGTATCTTCTTATACTATTAATCCTACCTTGAGATATAAAACTCTCACTTATAGAGGTTTTGATTTTTTATAGCATGGAAAATCCCATGTTTTATTTTTATTTACCTATTAACGTATGAATACTTTCACTACATTCCAACATACTATCACCACGCAAATAGATATCACATTGTATTATATAAGCAATCACAGTATGATCACAATTAAATCTATTGTATATACATTTATTTCTCTCTGGAAGGCATTGGTTTGGCAAGATTGGTCAGGTGTGATTGATTGTAAAAAACTTTAAATATGTAGGCTAATTTATTTGAGACATCAGTATTTAATAAAAATATATGCATTTAATATTTAATTTTATTATGTATTTTAAAGCTGATATATTAAGTAGAAAATCAAAAATACTTTATTTAATTTAGACTCTAAGGTGGCGCTTATGAACGTGTTTTCAATGATATTTCGATTTCAATATAATATAATCGGTATACTAAGTATAATAATAAAAAAAAATAGTTGTCCATTAAAATCTGTAATTTGTTATATTATATATTTTTAATGTTATATTACAAGAGAGTTATGTGTCCCACAGTGTACCCACAGAAGCAGCAATACGCATACGCGGGGTACCCTCCGCCCGCAGCGTATCCCGGCCCTTACTACCACGGGTCCCAGTACGGACCCTACAACTACTGAGCATGCGACCAGATGAGGGACATCGTGGCGGCGCACTTCGCGAACGCCCCCGCCCCCCAAGCGCCCGCGCGCAACAACCCCTCCCCCCTCCCCTCCATACAACCCTCCATAGACACCTACAACTCCCACCGGAAAATAAAACGGCCGAATATAATCGGTGACAAGAAAATGTACCGACCAGTCAGGCGGCACACCTTGTCTCGTATCGATGAGACCCCTCCGCAGACGGTCCGACAACCAAAAAGCATTCAGAACTCAGTCGACATCTCTTCCACGAGGCCGATACTTCGGTCCAGGTCGAATATATCCGCAGACACGAGTCGGAGCGTCCCCGTTTGCAACCAGAGTAATGAGACTGGTAACCAGATCGAAAATGGTAGTCCTCAGTATGCGGAACCGAAGGATTCCGACTCCTCGTCGTACGATCTACCGGCTTCCATGACCGATTTGCCCATCATGGTGCCTTATGACCCCGTGACGCGAGCCTATATCCCCTATCCAGAGTTTAACTTCTATCAAAATGTTTACAGACCTAGTCCCAAATACAATAAAAATAGAGCCCCCCAACAAAACAATCTATATCTTGCATTCATGTATTGAGCGCGGGTGTTAATTCAACACCGAACATAAGAACATAATGAAACGTAATAGACCGTTCGCTGTTACGAGTTTCGACCGACGAGCCGTTGCAGGTGTATGACGTCACAACCCATTAGATTTCGTTCCCGAAACATATACACACGACTTAACCTCAAATTTTACCACTTTTGAATGGGTTGCCCGAATCTGGTTGAAAGATACGACTTCTCACTATTGGCACGTTTTATTAGGGCTGTGGTGCGGGTTATTTGATTGATTGCGAAAGTAACTAATAATTAAATGACGAACATACGAAAGACGATATCGAACGACCACGCGCCGCGGCCACTGGGCACGGCTTTACGAAACTCTAACATACTTAGTTTTTTTTTTCGAAACTGTTACGAATTCTAATTAATAGATATTACAAGTAAAGGATTTAGATTATTCTAAAATTATTCAAAGTACTACCGGTGTATTAAAATTGACCGTTTATTACTGATGAGCCGAGAACAAAATATTTAGCTAAACAAATAACCTTGATGGTTATTTTGAATTGTTATTTTCTCTTGAATAATTTTAGTTTAATTACTTAAGTTAAATACCAAGTGCATGTGTCCATGGCGCCATATACATAATATTTATCAGCATCGAACAAAATATTCATTATAAGGATATGGTAGGTACTTTATAATTAAATCCATATGTGTTGATCCTTGGGCACTAATTATCATTTTATAAATATAAAAGATGAACAAATTATTATTACTCCAATTGTGCCTCCATCATAATAATAATTAAAATGCTCATTTATATAAATTAGAATAAATACATATCTTATAACGTAATGGATAATAACTAGGTTAATATGTATTCGTAATAATTAAATATATATGAATTTTTGAAGCGAGACTTTATGATAAACGTCGAC